>VXBA01002143.1:358962-389668 GCA_013399895.1 Serilophus lunatus | reverse complement strand
GGGATCCGACAGCCCCCTTTGTCCTCCTCGCCGAGGTGCGGGAGCGCGTAGCGCGCCGCTGCTCTCCTCCGGCACCTCCGGTGTTGTCTCTGCCGGTTGAGTGGGAAGCGGCCCCATCGCACCCCACCGCGGGTGGATTGCGTGTTTCCACTTCTTTACAGCTCAAAACTTCCAGGTTTACAGTATCACAGTATTAGTAAGGTTGGAAGAGACAATTCCGACCTCGCTAGTCTCTGCAACGCCCTGCCGGTCTGCAGGATGCCTTCAGGCCCTGCTCGCTTTTCGCTTGGATCCCTGGTGAGCTCCCCGAACAGCCAAGCAATAGGTGAAACTTTAAAAGAAACAGTGCAAGGTGGCCGGGCTTCCCAACCGCCCACGTGGACTGGCTGATGTCTGCCTTGACTCACTGCACCTGGGAATTGTGAATACTGTAAAAGGAAGGCTTTGGAATCAGAGTGTCAGTGAAGTCCTGCATGAAGCTCCTTGGACTTTGATGGATATCTACACAATTGCTTTTATCAGTCGAATTTGTAAGCTCTTCAAAGAATTATATATTTTTTTCTTTTAAAAGTACTCTTTTCTGTAAAACTATGTTGACTAGCACAAATGACATTCCTATAACGGGTCACACTCAGCCCTTAATGACTGGACTTTGTACCAATCTCTCCATTAGTTTGCCGAGGACCATCAATAGTCCAGGACCAGTCTTATATTACCTGCTTAACCACCAGCTTAACCAGTTCAGATTGGACATTAGGAAGAATTTCTTCACAGAAAGAGTGATTAGACATTGGAATGGACTGCCCAGGGAGGTAGTGGAGTCACCATCCCTGGAGAGTGTTTAAGGAAAGACTGGACATGGCACTTAGTGCCCTGCTCTAGTTGACATAGGGGTGTTTGGTTATAGTTTGGACTCCATGATCTCAGAGGTCTCTCCCAGCCTAATGGATTCTGGGATTCTGTGATTATTTGTCGATCCTGCTGCCTTTTCAAATACCAACATGATGAGAACATCATTTGAGACTTCTGGATTTTAAGTTCCCTAAATTAAAAATCAACAACAAAGGAGATCTCTAGTCAGTTTTTGTTTGTTGGTTTTGTTGGGGTTTTCTAGGATCACTGAGTGCTTTCACAGATTAGTAGGTAAATACTTTGTATGTTACACTTACAAGCAAATACTTAATCTGTAACATATGCTAATGCCCTTCTGATGAAAAATGGCTTGACACAGACTTTGTCTTCTACATACGATACACTCAAACATTTCTGTGTCTTTTATGCTGTAATACAGATCAAGGTTTTAGGTCACAATGAAGTGTTTACAACCTCAAAGCCAATCAAAAAAAGAAAGATGTTCAAACAGCCTCCTTCGGATTAACTGTTAATGAGTGCAGTGGTTGCTGTGGAGCTTAGAGAGGATAAAAGCTGCAGTAATTGTGAGACAAGATGATGTGATAACAATATTCAATATTGTGGCAACGAGGAAAGACTGGTTCTTTTAATTATGTTGGTGGAAAGAAGAGCAAATGGCCCTGTAAGCGTGGGTGTGGGAAGAATCATAATGTCACCTTTCTGCAGAAAAGGTGAGAGAACGGCAGCATTTTACATCACTGCAGAGAGATGGTGAAATAAGCCATGCCTGGCAGTGGCATAGGAAATCTGAGGATTCAGCCCAGCTGATCTGATTCAGTCATCTGCCCTGAGACTGATAAGGTTGGAACACAAGACAGATGATTGCTGAGTAAATGTGTTCAGGAGTTATCAGCACAAAGCAGCAGCAACCTCCGGATTACTAGAGGAAGTCATAGTAAAATGAGCTGGAGAGATTCTTTATAAGAGCCCTGTGAGACTCAGAGAAATAGGTGAGAAGCAAAACTGCAGGAAAAGAACCCAAAAAACGAACTCAGTGACCTGCAGAACAGAAGCTTCATTAGTACAAACTCATGATTAATTTTGGTTACTTTCCCCATAATACTGTTTTCTTGGCTATTGTCAGTCAGTGGAGGAAGCCCCTGTGCCACTAAATTGTGGAAGGCAACTCAATGAACATGTAAAGATCTATGAATATCTTCAATTAAGAATACTGGTCTGCAAAGCACTGCAAGAACTGGACTGGAAGACCCTCTCCTGTCTTGGATTATTCAGAGTGTGCTTTGTAACTGGACAAAACATAAGGATGAAAAAAGAAGTGTTAATTTATAAACACTGAAGAGCAATATAGGAGCATAGTTAAAAAAAAATAATGGAAATGAAATGAAGCAATGAAATTACACTAGGCAATAATGTTTTCCTTTTGCTGCATTTCAGGAGAGTTGATGAATAGCTAACTATCCTCATTTGACCCAAGATTTACTTGAAATGAGGTCCTCTTTGAACTTATTTTCCTGCTCCTATTGTTAAAGATATCTGACAGAGCCTGACAGAGAATTTGCTCTGGGTGATCTGTGCTTTCCCCACCTCACTTTCCTGCCAGCTCCTTCCTCTTTTTCCTGTTTATCTCCTTCTCATTTCCTATAATTAGGCACTGAATCATTACATAGAGACATTTGATGGTTTCCTTCCCCCTACTCTTCATGGACTTCTGACTAATATTTCTATTGTATTTGCTAATTAGCCTGTTCTGGGGAGAGTTTTAGGCTGCTTTCCCGTTTATATTTTTCTGCAGGAATACTGGTAAAACTTTTCATAGCATATACAAAAAAAATCTTTAAAGCATAATTTCCTTTTCATGTGAGTAGTGTGGGTATAGTCCACTTGTTACATTTGGAATGGAATGCCTCATGCTTCCCTGTCCCTATTTACTCTGCTAATTTTAGGGAGCTGTTTCTGGATATCCTGCCCTAAGAAACAGACTGGAAAAGTGGTGAAGCCAAAGTCATTAATGAACAGGACAGCAAGGAGCAGACCTGCAGTCTCTGGACTTGCAGAGAAGTCTGAAATGACTCGTTGACAGAAAACTGAGAACCTGTCAAAGTACCACAGCCTAGGTAAACAGCAGCCAGAGGAATGTGGAAAATGGCTTATTTGGTGAGTTTACAAAAAAAGGAGAAGTGTAACTGACAGTTGGCTGCTTTCCTGTTGATCAGCAACTCCAACTTTACTGCCCATTTCTTAGCCCTGAGAGCTACTGTGTTTCAGAGAACTCTGAACTTGGCAGAGCTGCCAGGCTTGTTCTGGGAGTACTTGACACATCCTTACTTGATTCCATGCAAACTGTTCTGTGTTGTGCCCAGCCACCCAGCTGACAGCTCTTTCCATTTATATGAACCTCATCTGGAAAATCCAACAAATGATTTACAAACATCTCCCGATATAGGCGGAATCTCTTCCTCATTCAGCTGAACATGCATTGAAAATTATATGGCATTTGACCGGTGGGAGGAGCATTTCTGTACTGTTCTTTCAGCTTCTTGTCCAATAGTCTGTTACTATCAGTCTATTTACCAAGGCATAGATGCTGGCGTCATCCCCAGCCCTCACTTTCTGCATCCAGTCTGATGTCCAAGGAATCTCAAAGTATGACCACCCACCTCAACCCACTTGAAACCAGCCAGGGCTCGGGTAATTCCCACATTGCAGGAACGTGTGCTATCCATGGGATCCATCAGTGAAGGATACTGTGCCCAGCCCAGCTGCCCTCATTAGCTGCATGGCGTGGCTGTGAGGACAGGTGGGACAGGAGGGTTGCCTCTCTCTCCCCTTACATAGGTGCTCATCCAAGCCTCCCACTTAGCACAAGACGTGAAGTGAGTTTAGATCTGGTAACAGGCTCATGGCTATAAAGTGTAACAGATGACATTAATGTGCTCTCTGTGAAACAGACCCTCCTGGTGGCTACAGGTTTTTGCAGAATCGCAGAATCACAGAATGGCCTGGGTTGGAAAGGATCTTAAAGATCATCTAATTTCAACCCCACTGCCATGGGCAGGGACACCTTCCACTAGACCAGGTGGCTCAGAGCCCCATCCACCCTGGTCTTGAATATTTCCAGGAATGGGGCATCCACTCCTTCTCTAGACAACCTGCTCCAGTGACTCACTGACATCTAGTCTAAATCTCTCCTCTTTTAGTTTAAAAACATGGAGGTTTTAAAGGAGGGGCCAGTTGACCTTTGCTTGTGCTGGGCCCGGAGCACACATAAGTAAATTGTCCCAGGCCAAGCCTCATACCACAAAATTTCTGCAAGCTGATGGCATGGGGGAATGTGACAGCTGCAGCAGGACAACACTGATCCTCTGCTTGGGGGCACTGCCTGGGACAGAGAGGGAGAATGTTTGTCCTGGGATCTCTCAGGGACTTTCTACAGGCATTTCTGAGGATACTCACTCCAGAGAAACACATACCACCAAATGTCTCCCTTCACACACACACACTCTTTTAAATTTGCTAGCAGCTTTTTCTCTTCAGGCTTGTGTTCAGCTTCAGGCATGAAACCAAACAAACTCAAGACACCTCACTTGACATAGGCCCACATCTCTTCGTTTTCATGCTGGACTCCGAAGTACATCTCCATAAACTTCTGGTGTCACACATCAAGCCCATGCTCCAGCAGAAGGACTGCAGCCACTGCAGTGTGACATGGGAAAGGTGAAGGAAGAAGGCAGCAGAACAGTACACCTGGCAGACTAAAGCTGTCACTCACAAACTAATGGAAGGGGCACAATCATCACACACAGGGGCTTGGCTTAACCCTGAAATAGCAAACTAGAAGCAGATAGGATATGGAGATGTGGTGACACATAAAACACGAAAGAAAACAGCAAAAGAGATGTGTGGGTCTCTCTTGTCCTACTGACTTGTGACAGGAAACAGTTTGAATTGGTCAGGCAATATCCCTCTCAGTTGTCAGCAGGTCTTTGAAGACAAAAGCAGCTGCAGCTAAACCACCCAGCAACACTGGCTTTGTGCAGACTTGCCCTTGCTGTGGCTTCTGAGCAGACATTATTGCTTTCACCTCCTCCCTGCAGCTTTCCAGCCACCTGCTGCCACTTTCAGCTTTCTGTTGCTATATATATTCTTTTTAATCTCTTCTGAATCCTGCCTACATTTTTGGAAGGAAAGATGAAACTGGATTTTTTTTTCAAGCCAGCTTTTCTAAATAGGCAAGTTTTGTCATGTCAAGCCATTAACTTTCTTTTTAATTCACCTTCAGCATTGGGACAGGAAAGTGGTCTGAAAGGATGTGAGTTTCTACATGCCAAAAAATCACAGAATACCCCAAGTTGGAAGGGGCCCAGAAGGATCATTGAATTCCAGCTCCTGGCCCTGCATGGGACAGCCCCAGGAATACCACTATGTGCCTGAGAGTGTTCCCCAAATGTTTCTTGAACTCTGGCAGGCTTGGTGCTGTGACTAAATACACTGAGGAGCCATTCTTCTTTCCCTTTGCTGCTGGAACCATGAGAGACAGAAGGATATTACAGTAGGATATTTCATGGAGATGCAGCTGTTAAGGTGCTGGTAGGGAGCATTTAGAAAAATGAGGCAGCAGTTCAGAGAAAAACAGGCTGAATTAGTTCTGTTGCCCACAAGAGCAGCTACAAATGGTAGGATTGAGGGGCAGGGGTGTAAGAATAGAACCTGCAGCAGGGAGTGGCTGTGGGATGAACGCTTCCAATATCAGAATGTGCCTTCTAGTGGGGTCACTTTGAGACAGCATCCCTGTGTGCAGTACAGTCCTCTCTCCATGTGCGCACAGGGGGCATCAGAATTTTTCCTGCAGCACTAGAAAAAAACTAGCCGTGCTGTGGGGCAGTGAGAGCAGGGAAGTCACTTAGATGAGTTTGTGGTCAGTATGAGACCTGATAAAGCATATATGCACGTGCATGTGTGCATAAAGAAATATAAAATCTGATTACCTGAAGGAAACTGCAACAGGTTTGCAGGACTACCTCCCTGTCAATCTAATGAGTTGCCAGCATTTTGTTTCAGACAGGCACAGGCCAGCCTGCTTATCACATTTGTTCCCAGGCAGCAACAAAGCTTGAGCTGGTCAGCACACATCTGCACCTCAGCACAGCTCTCCTGCTTCCTTGCCTGCTTGACTTGCCCCAGGCTCCTCTTCCCTCATACACTCAGCTCCTTTCCCATGCTTAGAACATTGCATGTGCTGGTGTTTAATTTGTTGGCCAGAAAGCAGAACTGCATAAGGCAGTGGAACCCCAAACTCTATTTTCCTCACGGTTGCTACTCAGGCACTCTGCTAAATTGAAGGGGGAAAAAACCTACCATAGTAACAAAAAAAGCAAAGGTGAGGCAATGAAGACAAGTATCAAGATTTTTACTCAGGCATCCCAGCAAGGATTTATACTGCCTTGGATCCCTCTCCTCCAAGATGGCTTGTCCTAAGCACCTTACTCCTCATTCCTACCTCAAACTCATCCAGGTGGTGTGCAGAATACAGAGAAGGCACAGATGAGCACTCAAAGGCCTCTGGCTTTTTAAGCTGCTGCTGAAACTGTCTCTGGGCTGAAAAGAGATGCTTGCCCTTTTCCTCTTTGCTATCTCAGTTGCACCTGGCAGCTCCCAAGAAGATAAGAGTAACACCAGAGGTTATGACTAATTGTGATTAATGATGGAATAACTATACCCCACAGCCCGGGGCAGGGGAGAGGCCCTGGCAGCTCTTCAGCTCCACCCTACCCAGAGCTAGAGGTTCACCTCTCTGCAGAGAATGGAAGCTAGTGCCACCTTGGCAGTGATCTGGAGTCAGGCACTCATTCCCTGTGCCTTCTTACTCGTCACCTGGAGAACTGATGGGCATGAAGTGAAGAATGAGAATTAGGTGTATTTTCTGCACTCACAAGAAACATTCCTGAGGCAATGCACTTAGATCTTAATCTGAGAATTGAAATACAAGGAATATACGTATTAATACTTCTGTCCCTTTTTAGCACAGGAAGGGACAGTATTTTCAGAGACTTCTAGGTGGGTCTTCTACATTATGCAAAGTCCCCTTTCCCATCAGCACTCTGCAATCAACGGCCACAGAAAGGAAGACAAAAGAACAGGACCCTTGTGAATCCTGCCAGAGGCATGTACAAGGCAGCTGTTGGGATGGGGTATGCCCACCTAAACAGCAGAAATGTAAACATTGAGAGGATTTTTGATTAAAACTTGTGATTCTACAGAGCAGAGGTGTCCCAGGACTCCTGAGTCTTGCATCCACTCAGGGACAGAGCCTTGGGGCACAGTATCTCTGAGACCAGCCCACAGGTGGGGCAGTGTTGTGCTGGGACTAGGAAACATGGAAGAAAGCCTGACAATAAATGGCTGACCCACCCAGCAAGAGAGGCCTAACAAATAAATGGCTTAATAAAATTATCCTTTCTTATAAAAGCAGATGTTTTATGTCCCTTCCAGATGCTATGGGAACCCCACATTCATGAAAAAGCAGCATGTAATCCCTCAGGATCACACGTAGGTATTACAATGGAATAGCTGCATCTTACAATATAGACACTGCAAAGCAACATAATTTTGTGCCACAGCTGATCTGAACATCCAGACGTTGTATTTCATCTCTCAGGAGTAGATAAAACTGTCCCTGAAGTTTCCCTTATTACATAAAACTCCTTATATCTTGTCTTCTTAAAGGAACAAGTTGCAGATAAAGGCATCCCAAACTTTGGCAAAAGTAAGCCACTCAGATACCATGGGGTTTAATTAGCCTCAGACACTAAACAAAGATTTTGCCCTCAGAAGAAGCACAGGAAGTTGCCATCACAGAGTTCTTCAGGCTGTAAGAGAAGCCTCTTTGGATCCAGTTAAAATGTCCCTGTCACCTCAGACCTGTATGGCTACATTGCTGTTGTTAGGGGTGGCCATCTCAACACCCACCTAGACAACATGAATCAACAGTGCCAGACTGCCTTCTTTATGGAGATAGGAATTTGGAAAAGTAAAGGTTTCAGAGGGAAATAATATTAAGGACTTTGTGCTCCTAAAGTCTAATGTAAAACAAACATTAAAGTGTGAGACACAGAGAATTTTCAGTTTGCCTCTAGAAACTGTAATATATGGGTATAAGCTTAAAAACAGAAAGCAAGATCTGCCTCTGGGCTTCATCTCTCTGCTCTTTATCCTTGGCTATTTATCAACTATTTAATGTTTCAAAACCAGGATTAAACCCAAACAAGGCAACACATTGCACAGCTTCCTTCTTGTAATTACAGAAGAATTAATGACTATGAAAGAAGAAACAACTGAAAATCCAAGAAAAACCCTCTCTACATTTTTGGAAATGGGAAAAACCATAGAAACAACAATCTGCCATCAAGTTTTTACCTTAAAATTTTGTAATCAAAATATGTATAGGAAATTTACACATGCTTTCCAAGGAAACCAATTCCTAGATGGTACACCTGATAAAACAGGAGTCTCGAGAAAACAAAGGCTGCAGCTCTTCTCTTTACCTGCTTTTTACTATTGTGCTTACCCTGCTGTGTGTCTACACATTCTTCTCCTGACATTTAAGACAAAAAGGAAGAACATGAAAGGCCTAGGACAAAAAGGAAGTAAGGCAGTAAAGTGTTTATCTTTCAAAATCAGTCACTGGCAATGAAACACAGTGTACTGATAGATCACTCGGGCTGGATGATGATACCAGCCTTTTCTTGATTTATCACAACTGAAAAATAAAAGGCAAATGAACAATCAGATCTGTTACTTCCAGCAACAGATGCAGTTTGTTTCTTGGTCTGGAACAGGCAAACAAATCCCCAAAACCAAAACCCCATGCAGTAACGGCTTCCCAGCAACTGCCTTGAACTTTACACCAGCCTTTTAGTGTTCCAGCAAACATCTCAGAGACAGCTCGTTTTTAGGCACAGAACACTGCATAACCCCAGCCTGCACAGCAGAAAGCTGCTTACCCGCAGCCAGGGACTGTGGAGGGTGACTAGAGACACCTGAGTGGGACTATTCCTCCCACCTACAAACTTCCAGGTGAAACTAGATGACTCCAAAGATTAACTCCAATCCTGTGTTCCAAAAGGAAATCTCGGACTAAATTACAGAGCATTTGTAGCAACCATCAGCAGAAGTAATAGCATTAGTCCGTGGGTACTGTGGTTATCCAGTCCCTTCCTAACTTTGGCATTCCTGTCTCTGCATGAGTTGAGAGATTTCTTCCAAGTGATTTTAAACTGTTCTTTCACAAAATACAGAAATACGAACCTTCTTCACTCCCAAAAGTTAACATTGGAAAGATAAACTGTGGAGGTGTCAATGAATATTTGAACGGGTCTTCTTTTGAATCCCACATTTCTTAATCTGTTTAAAAGAACAACCTCTTTACTCAAAAAATAAAGCAGTGTACCTTCTTCCTTCTCCTCAAAGTGTAGTGATTGAAAGGACAGGGGCTAGTTCCTTTTAGTGCTCAACCTTATCAACATTTTTAGGGGTAAATTTAACAGCTAAAAAAAGAAAAATATTACAACAACTTGACTGAAAATCTGTTTTTGAGACTTACAGATACTTTCTTTCCCAGACTTGCAGATTATTTTTATTTATTAAATCTCCATTGTAAAGTGGTTTTGCCTAGGTTTATTATAATGTAAGAAAAAGATAAAGGAGCATTTTCTCACAGTCTCAAGTTTTATTGTTAATAAAATACTGACCATGTTAAAAAGTCAAATAAAACCAATATAAAACCATGGTCCTTAGAGTATTATATACATACACAGCAAACCAGTTTAATACAATTGTATGTATCAGTTGTATCAGAGTCCATACTTTAGTACCTAGCAAATAAAGAGTCTCATTTAAACTTCAAATTCATTATATTTACTATGAAAATATTAAATGAGATTTTTGAAAAGCATTCCTCAAGCGCAGATGTAATCTCTGATATGTTAGCTGCACAGAAAACACAACTTTTGGGAGCAACTGTAAACCACAGAAGGATAAAATTCTTTCTGATGCAAATTCTTATCCATTAAAAACAGACTGGCTTCCTAACCTGGAGGTTAGGAACTTCCAGGTTCCTTTTGAACACAAGTACATTCCCCTCAGCTTTTCTTGACTTTCATTCCTATATCTGGTGCAAATAAATGCTCCAGGATGTTTCACATGCAATTTCTAAAACCTCCTGCCTTCACCATACCTAACACAGGTATGGAGTGCTCACTTCTAGTGCTCACAGCAGCCTGAGTTTACAACCTCAGGAAAGATGCATTTTGTGAAAAGGTGTAAGGTCACAGCAGTGTGTCCTGTTTAGATCCTCATTCCCAGGACTTCTTACAATGCTGCACATTTGTGCTGCAGTGTGGCACAAATACAGTAAGCATACAGACCTTTCCATACTCATGGCACTGACACAAAAGCACTTCAGAGTTAAACTGGAAAGGAAGATTATTGTTATTCGATTGTGGTTCGTAAAAAAACCCAAAAACTGCAGGAATTGAGTGCATCTGCTGTTACATAATGTGCATTGACAATGCAAACCATCCTTCTTCTTTTCGCTTTTCTACCTGCAAAAGAAGAAAAATTCAAGTGTTTTAAGTTTCCCACAGGCCTGCTAGCCAGCACTGGCTTGTTAAGATTGTTGTCAGCCATCAGCACCATGGAGGGAGGCACATCACCTACTTCACAACTAGTTTAACCCACATCTACCTTAAAAATTCCCAATTTCCTTTCCGGGAATGGATACTTTGCTGTCAGGACAGGAAGTCTTGGACCTTTTTCACTCCTAATTTATTTTGGACACCAGAAAATAAGTTATTAATACATCCTCACGGTTGCTGTCAAGCATACAAACGTACCCTATGACTGGTTTAGCAGACTGTACTACTGCCTGGAATTCCCCACAAAAACATCTCCCTGCTGGCTATCCTTCTCTTTGCACATCAGGAATCAGAAATCTCCACTGGAGGTATTTGTTCTTATCAACTGTCCATAATCCAAACTGCCATGAATAGGTTTCCAACAGCCTCCACAGATTTAAAGTAGGACAGAGCTGTACCCTCTTCATCTATCTTGCCTTTTCCTTTTATGACAGCATAATCAAGTTTTCTGGCTGAAGATTGTTCAGTCTCACCTTTGGTCTTTGGCTGACAGATGTTAATTTCACACTTTCTGACGTGGCACTTGGGGGTGAACAAGGTACGCTGGAGTCTGCTGCAGACCTGGGGATATTCAAAATGAGATTGGAAAAGTAAAAAAAAAAAAATGGAAGTCAATACTGGAATCATAACTCAGATCATGAGTTAGGATGCCCCATCAACAGTCTTCAACAACCCATGCCATCTATATCACATTGCAGATATTTTAAATATACAAAAATGGAAGTTGTGAAAAAACTACTGCACCTTTCTACTTTCAAAGAGTTTAATGTGATAAAGTCAAGGAATATCCATGAAGCCAAAGAAAAACAAGGCAATTTTTCCTTGTGTTCAATTTCTGCTGCATGGGTAACCAAGACATTACAGAAATTAAATAGCAAAGGGTGAACTTTTACCTTTTTATACTGGTCGTACTGGCAGGGGAAACACCCTCATCCTCGGAGGTGTCCACAGCAACTGCCATGGGAACAGACACTTCAAATGTCTTCCTTTCATTTTCTAGGCAATAAATAATAGCTTGGTTCTGATGAGAACACAGCAACATTGCACAACATTCAGTTCACTTTGCCATTTCTTTCAGGGGCATCACACACTTCTTCACAATTCCATAGGATATACAGACCAGAAATGAAGCATCACGTTCAACATCAACCTCAGAGCCACTCTCTGAAAATCACTGAGATCAGATGCTCAGAGCAACTATGGACAATCTGCATACATAGGGGATGATTCTCGCACAGTTAAATTTTCTGGGGTTTTTGGCAATCAGAGGCTTATAGACTTCTGATTTCTCTGCTTTGTTCCTTTAAAATTTTACTTATCATGCTTAATTTACATTAAAACAGCCAAAGAAGCATTCAAAGTGTTTTGACCCAAACCATGAGTCATTGCATATGCATACACATCTGGTGTCTCCTCCTCCTCCTCCTCCTTCCTCTCTCCAAGTCCTTCCCCCTTCATACATCCTCTGTGGTTTCAGAAGGGGGAAAGGATGGGTGTTCCAAACAGAGCACGTGCACGTGACCACATGCAGTTCTGCCTGGGAAGACAACGACTCCATGAAAAGATAAAGCAGCCCTCACCTCCTGGAAAGTAATTTTGTTTATGGTTACACACTGCAGCTAATCTATGAATCTTGAATCAGCAAGATATTCAGATGATAGGAGTAACTGGAGCTTCCAATTAGCACTGGTAGTGACTGAGCAAGGCAGCTTGATGAAAAGAGCAACCAAAAGACCAAAAATTAAGATGTGGTTGAGAATCAGATAATCCACTGCCAGGATTTTCAGAAGCCTGATGTAAATACTTCAGTCTTTTTTATAAAGCATTCTACATGACAGAGGACTGACTGAAGGGCTAGTGCTGCTCACCAGTGACTATCCCAGAATCAATTAGTTGGAAAAGACCTCAGAGTCCAAACTATGACAAACACCACCATGTCAGTTAGACCATGGCACTGAAGTGCTATGTCCAGTCCCTCCTGAAAGATATCCAGGGGCAGTGACTCCCACCATGTTCCTGGGCAGCCTGTTCCAATGCTCGACAACCCTTTCTAAAGAAATTTCTAAAGAAATTCCTCCTAACATGCAAATGTAGCAGCTACTCTTCAGACAAGAATATAGCCAAGAACACATTTACCATGAAGGACAATACCTCCAGTAGACTAATTTCTAAGAAGTTAACTTTAGGAGAGGTTTAGCTGACACGTTTTAAGCTCTCTGAAGTAAGTAGTGTTTGTACCACACAGTCATTAACAGCAAGTGTACTGCTGACCACAACCACTGATCAGGTAAGATAAGGACACAAAACTCTCAAAGGGAAAAAACAGTCTGACTAGTTTTTGTTTCCCCTGAAGCTGGGTACTTACCAGCACAATTCAGGGATGGAGGCAGAACAGGAGATGGCACTGGAGGGACCATATCAGCAGCAGCTGATTTCTGCTGGTCTATCAACTGCAACAGTTTATCACGTGCTTCTGTACTCTGGCGATTCAGCTCTGCTATTCTTTCCTCCAAGCTCTTTGATAGCATGAGATGAGTCTACTTGGATAATAGAATAATTACTTCCAGAGAAAAACTTACAATTTGCACCATCAAGGAGAGCATACAATATATTTCAAGTACTTTGATGCATTTAATTTTCAAACTGAAAGTGAACATAATTATACAGCACCACCTGTGAAAAAATGTGATTTCATTCCTTTCACTGTCCTGTATCTCAGTCCTTAATTGACTAAACTCCACAGTATTTTAAACTGGTCTTCCTTCAAATAGAGAAAACACAGCTATTGTACATACAATTTAAGAAATAAGGAAAATCCCCCAAAATTCCACCAACCATCCTGCAATTAACCATAGTTAAGAAAACATTTAATCAGACACACACATATTCAGCAGGGTGTGGGGAAGCAAAAGCAGGTTTTTAGCAGAAGTGTCCTGAAACTCATCTTTAAGCCATATTTTCATATACTTTTACCTCTTCCCTTCCCCCTCACTAACTGCTTCCACAGAAACACCACCTTCTAGAAGTTTACCTGGTCTTGTTCAACTAAATACTGACTAAAATACAAGGTAGAAAGTGACAACACTCCCAGCTTACATTTACATGAGGAAATTTAAAATCTTTAGGAGCCTTAACTGAACAATCAGCCACTGTGATGGAGCAAAAGTAAAGACAGTAGCCAGTGCAGGGATGTTTCTCTGATGTGAACTCCACTGAATAACTGCTTAATTGCAGGTTAAAGTTTTTCCATGTGAACTGAAGCCTTCAAGGTCTCTCTTTTTCAAAGGATTTGGGATTTTCACACAGAAGAGGACTGACAAGACAGACTCCACTAGTACATACACTATAAGCAAGTATTTGCAAGAGATGTACTTGCACCAACTTTAATCTCACGGGCTTCTGGTCACAGCAGCAAAAGAGGTGTATGACATGGATTTAAATATGCATTTTACAAGCTTGTCAAGTGCTTTCACTGTTAATATTATCCAAGCTGCAAGAACCTGATCATGTTGCAACCACAACTCTTTTTGCAGCATTACCTTACCCTAAACTTATAAATGTGCTGCACACTTTTTACCACTCCCATACAAAGACCAACGTGAAAAACTACTGTTGCTCTCCTTAGGGAATGATAAAAACCACAAGTCTCCACACAAACAAACAAAAAGAATAGTAATTGACAACAGCAGAGACACAAATCCACCAGGAAGCTATGGGAAAGTAGATCAGCAAAGGGAGATCCAGCCTTCCTTTCCTGTTAAAATTCTCACCTGTGCTTGTGAAGAGTCTGGACCAGGGTCAGCACTCTGTTTCAGGTCTGGCTGGTGCAGGCAGTCACTTGCATCTCCAGAGGTGCCCCTGAATTTGCTCAGTTGAGCTTTAATGAGAGCATTCTGCCGTGTGAGCTCAGCTATCTGTCCCAGCAGATCATCACTCTGGAACAACTCTTCAGCTGTGCTGTTTTTCCTAGTGTCACCTGGGCAGGACAGACTGATTTTCTTGTGGGAGCTCTCCAAGTCTTTGTCTGCAGAAGGAACTGGTTGCCTTCGAGGGATGTTACGGTTTTCCTCAGTTGTGCTTTGTGTCCTCAGAGAGGAAGGCAAACTCTTTTCCTTGCATGGTTGTCTTTCAGTGTTTTCAGGAGGCTGAGAAATGGCTGTACACACTACAAACAAGAAATAAGGGAACAGTAAGGACAGAGGCATGTGATCCTCACTGAGGAAACTAACACTGACTTTATTGCATCAGAGTACTAATAATCAAGCAGGAACTGTAGCCTGAGTGGTGTTACATTACTGAACAAAAGCACTCAATGCAACATCCTGCTGCAAGAACTCACCGGGTTATAGTAATGTTTCCTACTACAGTCTTACAGTTAAATGACTTAACTAGAGATTGAGAGAGAAGTCAGTGAAGATAAATTGTTTTGAATTTCTTAGCTGACAGATCAAACACTATTTCTTAGTCCTTCATCTTCCAAAATTCAGTTACCTTACCTAATAAACTCTAAGTTTGCATTTCAGCTCTGATATTTGTATTGCGTTGTTAACAAAATAAATAATGCAAGACTTCTGGCATAATAATAAACCAGCTATTTACTCAGCCTCTAAAAAGGAGAAGCACTGTGGCCAACCAAAGTAGTCAGGTATTTTTTGTTTTTGTGGTCATCATCAGCAAACAGCCAATGTACCACACAGACATGACTAAGTTACTGCACCATTAGCTGCTACCTGCTAAGTCCAAGATGAATTTTGTGATCAAAACCAGATTTTCTATATGCCAAATAGCCCATTCCTTCCCAAGCTATAGGTTTTACCTCTTGAGTAGAGAATGACATTTAAAAATTTGCGCTCAAGTGTGTTTTATGAATCACTGAGCATAAAAACCATGCAATCAGTTTAACATTTGTTGAGCCACTTAGCAGACTTAAGAGTAATAACATTTATCACACAGCTGAACTGTTGAAAAGTCTAGGAATACATTTTTGTATTCTTGTTTCAAATGACAGACAACATCTGACACTTCTCAGTGGGACTAAAACCAGAAGCTTCTCTTTGCAGAGCAAGACCTTTAGTTCATTTCCTCCAGATTTATTATGTACCCTCCTCACAGTACAGCAGCCCACCAAACAGCTGAACTAGATATAAACTACCAATTGCCCTGCCAACTCCTTGATAATCAAAAGGACTTTTCATTACTTTTCTGACCTGGAAAAGGCTTACAAAGCAAGACAGCTGAAAGGGGAGGGGGAAAAGAAGGGAAAACACAAAATCCCACTGCTGTGCCCTACTTCCTGTCCGCAACCATCAAGCCAGCCATAGATGTAAATGTCTGCCCCCTGACATCACTGTTGTACAAGAGTCTGGCACATTCAGCAAGATAAATGTGGTTACAATGACAGCTGCAAGAGGGAACAGCTAATTTTGAGAGTCACTCCTGATGAAATTTCTCCCTCCTTGCAACTAGACCTGAGCTACCAACCTATGAAACTCCCAAAGCCTATGGATAGTGACAAGACTGAGTTATCTGGCACCACATAATTTCACCTAAAACTTCCTGACCCCTTTCCTGTGTATGAAATGAAACCCAATGGGAACCTTCTCCCAAAGCTTCTAAAAAACCCTTTGCTACGAAGGTTTGCTCAAAACAGGAGTGCACAGCCAACAGACATCCTGGTTTGTCCACAACATGGTAAGTTCCAGTTTCTGTGGTCCCACGATTATAGGTGTGGAGGCTGGATTACACTATTGGCAGATGGAAATGTGAGATGATGTGCTGTACATCACTGACAAAGAGCTACAGCACTCATACAGAAGTGACAATCAAAACCAGTACTAAATGAAAACATCAATCTAGATTGCCCCTGACAGGACTGCTGACAACAGATGGGAAACAAAGTAAAGGAGACAAATTCTTACAGGTTCTTATGTCTACTTCGGCCAGAGGGATCTCACCATGCTGGAGGGAAGACAATTCCTGACTGCTCTTCTGCTGCGGGGGTGACAACAGCACAGCTGGCTGGAAGATCTGAGCTGGCAAGTTTCTACCAGATCCCACGTTACCTGAGGCACCTGACCCTGGGGGAAACACAAAAGGATGACCTTCCTGTGGAAATGTCAGCATATTTTCCCTGCTGCCTGCAGTAGTCTTGGGCTCAGAATAGGTCCAATCAGGTTTTTCTAAAGAAAAAGACAAAGCAGAGATAAAAGTTAGGCAAATAATAGAAAAAAAAAAGTACAATAGCAACATAGGGAGAAATCTCAGTAACAAATCTGAAAAGAGAAGACTAGGGTATGTTCCATAGACTTACTTCTGATCTCTAGGTACAGAATTCCTTTACTCAAGCACATTACAGATCTCTGTTGGCCATAAGAGCAAGAAAAGCTCGTACATGTAGCCCCACAATTTCAAGATATTAATATGAGATCTGTTTGCAGCTCATGCACAAGACAGACACATGACTTGTGAAGAACAGGTATTTGAGCTGCATTTGGAGACAAGCAGACCTACATACTTGTCCTAATGCCCCACAGTATAAACTTGATGGAAACAATGGTGGAGTAGAAAACCATTCAAGGTTTTTTCAAGCTCTTTTTACAATTTAATTCAATTAAGACATTTCTTCGATAAAAAAAAAAAGTTATTCTCCTGTATTTAACTACTTGCCATGTATTTTGAACACACAAGAGAGGCACAAAGTGAAAAGCATGAAATGCAAGTTTTACCTAGCTGAGAGACCATAGTCATTTTAATATATTTATATCCACTGCTCTGTTGATGCCATTTTTGCATTCTCCCTTTACAGTTTTGTTCCATAAGAGAAGTTAGTGGAAAATTAAGTAGAACATATCTGATCCCAAAACACAAAAGATAAAAAGCACCTTTCAACAACAGAGGCAGAAGAAGCTGTCTGCATAAAGCACTGCTTGTGGTTCACATTACTCAAAATTTAAAACCAGCTACCTACTATTCAATGACCCTGGCAAGAAGTGAGAAAGATCTTCCTGCTCTGCTTCACTGTACAGAACTGCATTTCTGAAGTATCCCCCTACTTCCCTCTCACTCCCTCTTCCTCTCTCCAGAGAAGTCCTGTGTTAACTTACACAGGCTTTCTGTGCTAAAACTAGCTAGCTCCTAACTAGTCCTGTGAAATTGTTGAATGGGAAGGTTTGGGGTGCTGGGTTTTGTTTTTGGGATTTGTTGTGGTTTTTGTTTGCTTTTACAAAGCCTGGGTCAATTACAAAGAATAGGGATGTTGCATGTGGCTTCTTCCTGAGAAGAAAATCCTTACAAGGAAGAATGTCTTTAGCTACAAAAACATCCACAAACACATTTAACTGTGGAATACAAATAGCTCTGAGGAATCTTGGGATTTACATGGAGTTACTGACCTTGGAGAGCAAAACCAATGCGTTTAAAGAACTGATAAGGAAGGATAGTGGAAGAAGGTTAAAAGAACAAGGTGAATCATGTTTAGTTTGACCATCAATGCCAACTTAGCTTAGCCTGTCTCTATGTTACATATCACTCAGCTAGCCACTCACCCCTCACAAAGTCACAAATACCAAGTCACAGACCTCTGCCTGTTGTTTCTGGGCCTCAGCAGCTCCAGCTTTGGTCAGCAGCGACCTCCAGTGCCTTATGGAAGAACCAATCTCACACTGCCAGGCTCCCTCAGCAATGGGAAGGTGAGATCCTGATTCTGTGGGTTTGGTTTCTTTGGTTGTCTGGGGGTTTTTTAGGACCCTCAAAATAAACTTGATTTTGTAAGCTATATAATGGGGGAAGGCTACTCTCCTTCCTTTGTGCTTGTGCTCACAGCATTGCATATGAATTTACTGAGGTGAGATTCACACTCCTGCAAGAGGTATTTATGCAAGCAGACATCCATTAAATACCAGATTTTCCACTACAGGGATATACTAGCAACAACTCCTATTTCATCCTTCACACGTGCATATACACACCTGGGCCGTTTGATGAACCTTTTCTTGCAATTCCAAAATGTTTTGGGCTTTGCTCTCTTCCAGATTCCACCAAAGGGAGGCCTTTAAATGCTTGTGTGAGAGACATCAGCTTTTCATCTGTTACTGTCATGTACTGCTGAAGCTTCTTCTAAAGGAGGAAGGAAAAAAGACAGAGAATTCTGTATTCTAGCAACATGAATTAAAAAAACTCATATAGCATGAGCAGCCCTGACAAGAAACCTGGCCTCTTAAAACCACTGCATGGTTCTGTAGCATTCCAGTGAGGTATTAAATACCACTGTCTTCGTGTTTCTCATTTATCAATTATGTGTTTTCCCTTTTTCTGACTCATGAAACCAGTTCCTATCTAAGGTTGCCTGATTGCTCCATTTCCAAGTGTAACCATTGATGAATCTACCTGCACTGACAACACCTAGTATTACATCTAGTCCATTCTGTTGCTCTAGTAGTGAAAAGACTACAGAAGTGTGAAGGAAGATGGTTAAACTTTTAGACAGAGAAACTGAGCTTTCAAGTGTGAAGGAAGATGGTTAAACTTTTAGACAGAGAAACTGAGCTTTCCTTTATCATTTTCCGGCCTTGAAGTTAAATGAAGAGAAACTAACAACTTTCCAAACATTCCTTACCCACACCTGCTAACAATTCTCTGGCTCCTCTTGCAGTTTTATCCTTTTTTTTCTGTTTATTGTTAAAATCTCTAGAACATGAGACAGTGCATCTCAGCCTATATTTGCAACAGAACTCAGAATTCTAACAAGTCATCCTGACGGGTCAGGAGCAAGGGGGGACCCAGTACCTGCATAGTAATGTTTTCTTCCCTCATGAGAAGTACTTCTGCAGTCAGAGCATCAATCAATTCTCTGTGTTCATTCAACATCTCCTCATGCTGCTGCCTCATCACCTCTCTCTCATGCAGCTGCATTTCAGACTAAAGAGGGAGGAAAAAGTTAAAAACCTACTACAAACCAACTCATACTAACATTTAAAAACAGAAATGGGTCAATATGACATCATACTATAAACAGCTCTTCCCACTATTGCTAAATTGACTTCATTACTTTTGTGACAAAATCCAACTGTCAGGGCTTGAGAACTTTCAGAGAGCCTACTGCTTTGTCTTTGTTACTCCATAACACTGTAGGGAAATCCATACATCTTTGTTCTTCTGCCTTTACAACTTTACTCCTTAACTTTACAGATAACTGCTGTATCCTACCACCAGGTAGGACTTGTGTCTGGTATACTCTGGAAGAAGGAACTTCATTCCAGCCCACTGCCAGGTGTAGCTCTAATCACATAAGCTTTAACACTGCACCAGAACACACAGCAGCAAAGAGAGGGAGAGAGAACACAGCAGCACAGATTCAGGGAGTATGTCCACACTCTTTCTGCCCTGTGAGCCTGCCAAAAAAACCAGTATTCTTAGCAGAACGGGGCTGGGAAAGGAATGACTATTTCTAACATTTGGCAGATGACATCAAAATTAATTTGGAAACCAAGACAAGTTTATCCACTTTCTCTTAAGAATTTCATAGTTTTGTAAACATTTCAGAAGTCATTTCTCCCCCCTATCTCCAGCCTCTGCTGTATTCACCATCTTCTCATAGGTGTTGACTTTTTAATCGCTTAACAAAAACACTTCTGCAAAAGACCCAGGAATTCGAGTTTCTCTTCCTGCTTTTTAAATATAGGTTTGAGAATACATTAAGCAACATCCTTTACTGTAATCTTTCTGCATTTGGCTTTTCTGCAGCAAAACTGGAAGAAGAGATAAGGGAATCTCTCTAAAAGCTTTGAAACCTCTTGACTGGCTGTATAAAATCAGAAGATTTTTAAATACACCCTGCAAAGTTACTTTCTTGAAATACACTGCCAGCTATAATTCAGGCACTGGAGATCTGCTCTCTCTCCTCACTAGGCAAGACAGATGGCACATGCAAGTTCTTGCTTTATGCCTAGGGGCAAAAGGGACCAAGTTTTAGGAAATACCGAAGAGCAAATTCTCAGATTCTATCTGTATATAAACCCCCCATGAAAAGCAGAAAAGCCACTTTATATTATGAATGCACACTGTATCTCCAGCAAGTCTGAATAAAATTAAACACAATTTGTAGCTTGAGTGACTTCTTCATATTGCTACTTATAAGCTTACTACCTAAATTCATGAGAGTTGCAGACAACTCTGCAAGCAATAACCAACTTCTGGAAGGAGGGAATGGTCACACAAGAAGCAATACAAAAATCTGGCACTAGCTTTGGAGGAAGTCTGAGGCGCAGAAATAGCTCATTTCTGTGGAAAACAAAGACAACCTAAATAGGGTTATAACTGCAATAATATTTATAAACATGAATATGATGGCTATTAATTTATTCCTAATAAACAGAAAACATTCTATTGGAATTCCAAGATTCTTCCTTATAACTGCAAAAATAATCAAATTCCCTGCTTTGGTATGACAAGTTTGACAAAGAGCAAGTATTATTGACTTCTTTTAAAGCAAGACCTTCTCAGCACAAGTCCATATTCTGATGGTAGCTGCTTTTCACTCTTGATTACCTACTGTTTGCTTCCAAGGCAGGACTTACTCAAAGTAAATTCTGGCAGATAGTTTAAATACAAGGTAATAAGTTGTTATATGTCAAGAAAGAAAAAAATAGAATTTTAAAGTAAGGTGGGTTCCCCCCACCAATTATTATGCACTCGGAAAAGAACAAAAATAAGCTCCACACTTACTGGAGATCTATTACCTTAGCTATTCAAGAGAGCATAAGGATTTAGATAACATTCCCCTGCACCAATTAGGAGTGGATAACAACTGTCCTAATCTGGTTTAAAATGTCACATAGCCCAAATAAATCTGTGAGACACTGCTGCATCTTGATAGCTCTGGGTTACAGATGAAATAAAGCACACTTTTTTTCCCCTCTTTATTTTTTGATGAGAAGTTCTACATGGCTTATAGGGAGCCTTCTTTACGGAATTCCATAAAATCCCAGCTGTGCACTGCTACAGCAAACAGTTCAGGTCATCCTTGCTTATGGAAAAGTTGCTGTTATGGATAGAAAAAGAGAGCTAAGGAATCCCTCAAAGAAAATTGGGTCCACTGTTCGAGTGGGGCGGGGCAAAGGAAGAAAACAAAGCTGTAGTTAATACCCTGCTACAAGTCTGAAAATATTGAAACCACAAATTTAAAATTATTTCAATTGGTATTTTGTGCTATTAGACACTGAGAGACTAAGTCCTCAATTCTCAATAGCGATACTAGTTTCTAGCAGACTAAAAGTTTTAATTCCTAAGTGCATGCAAACCAAGTAATATGCAATAATAATCAAAGTTAAATGTAGAATTATTACGGTGAGCCAGAAAAGACCAAAGTTCCCATCTGTAAAGTAACTTTATACCCTTCTTCATTCCCTCTGCAGAAGAAATCCCAAGTCTTCTCACCTCTTTGAGGTAGCGCATCAAACGACAGAGAGCATTCACCAGTGACAATGTGAACCCAGAGAGGCCTTCACTTCTCTCTTTTTTTTGAACCTCACGACCTGTACATCGCTCATATTCCTCCAATTCTTCCTCCACCTCCTGTATCATGTGGTTGAGAATATCAAGGCTGGATTTGTTGTCCCTCCGAAGGTCAACGGGGATTAAATCAGCTGGAGAATCATCTCTCCTGTGTCTTGTAGAGTTCTGTGCAGCTTGCTTTCTTTTCACTGAGAGAAGGAAAAAGTGTCACTGGGATGTCAACTTGAAAAAAAAAAAAGCTTCGCAGAACCAATGAAATTATGCTGCTTATTGAAGTACAAAGTACAGTCCCTCTCTTGCCATAAGCTGAAATGGACCACCAAAGAACGCCCCCACTCATTCCAACTATTTTTCAAATCCTCAAAAAACACATTTTCTGCCACCACATTAGCACCTCTGAAGTATGACTGGTGCCTTTATCTTGGATACCTATTTGCACTTTCCTCCTCCCCAGTTAAAAGCATGAGAACAATCTGCTAGTGAAAAATACCAGCTTCTTTCTCACATTCATTAAGCATTCATTAAGCACTCCTTTACAGCAATCCTTTCATGCAACAGCTTGTATCTGATGTCAGTCCCCACACACAAACGTAATGGGTAACACCAAAGGGCCATATTTTATGGTTCCCAGATTTCTATGGACTTGGCTCTGCCAATGAACAGGCAGAACACAGGGGAATACACTCTAGACAAGGAATGTCCATCCTTAGATATGTTCAAGACTCAAGGTCTCCCCCCATCAAACTCTGGGATTACCCCTGTGATGACTTCCAAAGATCCCTTCCATGCTACATTTTCTTATGACATTAAGGAGCTCGGCCAAAGGGTGTATTATTTGTAAAAGTACTAAACTCTTTGCTGCAATTAGCTTTTGTTTCCTTGAGTTTGGGTTCAGCACTTGTCTCACACTGTCAGTGGAGTCTATAGTCTCTTCCTCATCTTCATTCTGAAGTCCTGAACGGGTTCTCTTGATTACAGTGGTATCATTGAGGGCTGATTTAAACACAAAACAAAAAAGACAGATGTGAAATAATTCAGGCATGTTACCTTATTAAGCAACTTTATCAGAAGATCTGGCTTTTTAGTCTAGAAATTCATCTGAGCCAACTCAGCATACATCTGCCTCTCATCCCAATCCAGAAAAGGAATTCTAGACAGGACCCTAACAGACCCTGAAAGGCTGTGATTTGGCAAATCCAACCTGAGTGATCCAATGATGGAGAAACAGTTGTTGGAGTCGAAGGCACATTTGATTCCTGTGATAAGATGGTTTTTCTTACACACTTTTGGGCCCACAGCCGAGAATTCACTGAGGGATTTTCTTCTCTCAACAACCGACGTAACCTACATTGAAAACAAGCGTAAGAGTGAATTGTAACAGGACAATAGCATGATCTTAATTAACTGCTCAGTTCAGACAGACCTTCTAAAATTGTCTGCAACTGCTCAGGAGTTCTCCTGCTCATGGTCATTAACAGCCTGAATGTTAGAACAAAACCTTTCCCTAGAACTCTAGAGATCAGGAAAGGAGGACAAAGAAAAACAGAAAAAGTAACTTAAAAGTGTGTTGTGTGAGTAGAGTTAAACTCCATCTATTTCCAGTGTTAAGTGAGTGGAAACCTGAATGGATATATTTGTACTGACCTGACAGAATTGATGCTAGATTTGAAACCCAAAGATTTAGGGAGTCCATCTTCTGATAATGCTTCCTCTTCCTCTTCATTAAGAACCTTTTCAGGAGACAACAAAGACAACAGAAGGGACTTCAAAAGAAGCTACAGGTCAATTTTATGGAGTTGTTTCAAGAAACAAAGAAAACATTTGTTGCAGCTTCCACCTCCAAAACAAAATTTAAGAATGAACACAAATACAGAGAAAACCCAAATTCACACTCCTTTGTGGGAAGTTTTGGGGGACTTTTAGTACTTAAGAGATACTGATAACAGTAAGTGATTCATTCAATATCCAATATTTTCTTCGGATGACTTATATTTAGACCATATAAACTGGAGGGTAAAATAAAAGCTGTGAAGACTGTACCAAAACAAATACAGAGATAGCAGGCAGAATATGGAAAAGTAACCTAAATCACAGCATTTGTAAAGTTTCAGTCATTTGATATCACAAGGAAAACCTTGTACCAAGACCTGCAAAATTACATTTACATTTATATTCTGTGTAAAATGCAACCAGAAGAAAATACTCTTCCGTGTATCACAAACTACATTTGGAATTAAGGTTCCCCAAACCAAGAGGTTACTGAGTCGCTGTGTAGGTTTCACCAGAGAGCCTTTAACTGTGATTTTTGTAGGCATATCAACTATCACTACATGCTTCCTTTAAAAATTTCAGCCTATCCTGCAGGATGCATCCAGTGATACAGAACTCTCCTTATTAAAAAAACAAAACACCAAAAAAACAAGAAATCCCACACCAAAGTATATGACACAGAAGTCTTACAAATCAAATCACAGATATCTGTGAAGGATAGCAGGAAAGAGGAGTAAAGAACCATGACAATATGACACCATTACTTTTGCTCCTACAGCTCTTTTGTTCTTCTTCATTAGTGAGCTCCAGGAGCATCATATGCCTGTTCTCAAAACCATGGTGAGCATTCCTCGTGCAACTCATGTTGTGGAAAGAAAGCAGAAAAGGCAATCTAAATTAAATTTTAAAAAAATTTAAACAATCTAAAAACCTTTTTAAACAAATCTGAATAAATGCAGATAAGGAGAAGTTTTAGAAGTTAAACTTGTAGGACTAATCAAGGCTATGGAGAGAACCCATACATGCAGACCTAACTGTTAAATCAGAGACATTTTGAAATGTAGCAATTAGTTAAGTGGTTTAAGAGTTCTTCTTTCAGTCTGTAATTACTTCAATCTCTTCCTGATAATGGCAGAATTTAAAAGGGAGGCATGCTACCATGAGAGAGCTTCTACAAGACACGTAATGTTTGTTTCACATATCCAAAGGTTAAGAAACTAAAAAATCATGGCTCCCAGAGTCCCACAAAACAAACTCACCTCTGTTTTAACTTTGTATTCTATGAATGTCATCACACAAAGAGCAGGTTTAGGTCTGCTTGGAAACTCTACCTTCAAACATTCTTATTTTGTGCAAACAAAAAAGGCGCAGGACACGCATGGAACAAAACATCCATTACCTGGGAATCCATGACAGATTCACTAAGGGTGGAAAGCTGACTGGGAGGATCACGTTTCTGTACAATGGGTCCTTGAGATGATTCTAGGTCACAGTTAGGAGCCATTGTTACATTAGGGAAACCTAGAGGAATTAGACAACACAGGGAAGAACACAGAGGACATGGTGTGTACTTACATGGCAGGACTTTGTACTGAAAAGCAAGTTGCTGTACTTTGCACAAAAAGGGTCCCAGGGATGTGCCAGAGACCAACCACAGAGTTATCTTAACATACTCAGCCACAAACCAGGCTTTTGTCCTTCTCACCTGTGTAAATACACTTGTGTAGAAGCAGCATGCAGGATTGAAACTGTCATTAAGAACAAAAGAGAATGGCTGCCTACAGAGAAAAATCCTTAAGATTTCACATGCAAACAGCCAGTCCTGTCTTCCAGCAGCACAAGGATTCACAAATCAAGGCAAGAAAAGGAAAAGCCTGATAAATCTTCAACAATATCCAAGAGCAAGCAGTCAGCCCATGCAGCAATGAGAATCAGAACTACTACAGCAGCTCAGCCTGGTGCTCTGCACTGACCACCAGCTCAGCTGTGGAATGGTGAGCATGAGAGGTTTCACACCACAGGATATGAAATCCCACAGTGGACCAAACCTGGGGAATAACCAGCCATGGGTCACTCTGCCTTGCCATGGGAGGTGTTACCCTCACCTCAGCATGAGCTGGAGAAACACAAACGTGTGTTTCATCCAACGTGAACAGGATAAATTGTTAGATGATGAGACGAAAACAGTTAAAAAGGAATACTTTGCAAAGCTGGACTATTTATAATAAGCAAGGCGATAATCTTGAAAGTACTACCACAGATAGATGAGATGGTGTACCTGTTCGTGTGCGAGGAGCAGCCCCAAACAAGTCTTTTGCCACAGCAATAACCTGATCAGATTGTTCCAGTACATCTTGCAACTGATATTGATCAGACAGAATCTGAAATTATAGTGTACAAGGAAACATTTCATACTGAGCAGACGGATTTTTCTTTTGATTGTTTTTTTTGTTTGTTTTGGATTTTCTCTAACTGTTGGAAGAACAACAGCCAACAAGACAATGTTTGCAACGTTGGTACTTTGCAATTGGATCCTAATTAAGATAGATCAGAAAACCATCCTTCATTCTGAGTAACTATGAATTCACATTGTTTTTCTGAAAAAATAAACTTCTGGGGCCCTGATTCTCTCATTCCCTTTTTCTCCTCTCAGCCTGACACAAGTGTTTATGACACATACATCAAAACACAGACATAACTGGCAATTAAAAATACCAGGATGCATCCTCAAATCATTTATCTCCGTGTTGTGGAGTCACAGAACACTTACCTACATCCAACACCCAAAACCTGCACTAATTGATTGACTCCATAGTAATTCAGGCAGACTTATTTCCTTCAGCCTTGACTCCAGAAAACCCTACCTAAAACTAAAGCTACAAACCACCAAAAAAGCTTCAGTAGACATAAACACAGCTGACTACATCAAGCATCAGAAGACATTTTGGGAATCTCCACACATTTCTCACAAGACACAGCTGCTGTATTCAAGGTCTCTCTCCCCCAGTATTTGAAGCCCATCACAACAGCTGACTCCTAAAGAAGGAGGTCCTGAAGAGCAAAGCAAGAAGCATCCAGATACTCTGAGCCAAATGGAGCTGGACTGGGGATGTGGCTTTGCGAGCAGAACACAACTCAGAACTCCTCACTAACTCCTGGCTTTATTTACAAAGCTGAAAATGGAAAACTAGGAAAATGGTATCCCACCACCCAGGCAGAAGTGAGCTAAACACCTGAGAGGAGACCAGACATGTAAGTGACCTCACATCATTGCAGTCCAAACTGATCCAGAGAGAGACTGCAAGTGCTTCAGAAGACCCAGCAAAAAAGTCAGGCTCATATATGCCCTCTTACTCCAAATTTGAGAACTGAGAGACAACTTTTGCTCCTTCAGGCATCATAAGAGGGACTGTTTTGCAAGAGTTCCAGAGCACTCTATGCCATTACCTCCACAGAGTTTCTTTCAGTATCCAGTGGTTAAGTTTGCTGGCTTACATTCAGCCTCATACAAGAAATTCTAGGTGTGGCATTGCACCTGCTTCTCCCCAAACCCCTGTCTTACTATCCACTTTGTTATGTGAGAAAGTTTCTCTACATATCTGGTTTCCATGTCTTTCTAGTCTTTGAGCTTGAATTACACTGCACTAAATTAAGGCTTTTCCTCATAAACCAGTGAATGTTGATCTTTCCATCATCTCAGATATCTGCTTTTCCAGATCACTACTCACATCTGATACTACCTAAATCTAGTCTTTCCATTCAGCCATCTGATGCCAAAACAATGCAGGCTTTTAGAGAAAGCTATGCTAGATCTGTAGGAGAAAAAAAAATTATAAAAAGAAAAAAAGGAAGGAAGGAGCTTATAGGATTCCTTTCCCTAAAGCAATTAAAACCTATGCTCTTTCTCTTCAACCTAGAGAAACCACCCCAGTAGCAGCACCTTCTTAGCTTTTGTCTCTGAGACTCTCCCGGTTGAGAAGGATTCAAGGGGCTTAGGAAGCTCCACTCACAGCAGTAAATAAGAGATCATCAAGGTACCAGGGACAAGGAGACAATTCACAGTGGCTGTGCTCTGTTGGGGAGACACAGAGTGTCCCCAGTTACTCTGAACAACAGGGCCTGGCAACTAACAAGATGTAAACTAGGGGCAGGTAAAAATGGTAACTCTTCTGCATCTGTTTTATTGTTATCTACACACAAGAAGCTGCCAGGGTTTCAAACAGCAGCAGCCAGATACGTTCCATCTTGCCAGGCACCATTTCCTTTTGTCTTCCTCTCAGGAGTAGATAGAATGTACTAAATAATCTCCTAAATATGAAGGGGAAAGCCACTTGGGAGGAACTGGGATTTGTGCATTGACACTAGAAACAGCAGAAAATACAAAAGACTGTTTCTCAAACATGAGTTTCACAAAGCCACAGAACAGGCAGTGCAGACACATCTTAGAGAGGGTGGTCTCATCTGCCTTTGTGATATGTGATTTATTTCTACATGGACTAGCCTGCTATTACATTAGAGAAATTCACAGGGAAGTCCAGAGTTTTTCTGAGTACTCTGCTGAAATGCACTTTGCAGAAAAGCACAAAAGTAACAAAAATCAAAATTAAAGTGTGAGGCTCGATTAGCACAATATCCTCAACACAAAAATTCTACTGTAATTGCAGAGAAACAGGGGTCAAACAGGAAACCAGGTGGTGGGCTTCAGTTCTAAATACTTTCATTTGTTTCTGTCTGTGCTTGAATGTTCTCAGAGATCAGAAACAAGACTTCTGAAAAATTACAGAAGATGAAACAAAGAGGTTTGTGATGCTTAATCCACTGCATATTTCCAGGACTACCAGATCACGTTTATTTTAACTGCTAAATGGACATTGTTCATCTTCATTCTTTACCAACAATTCTCAGTTTGTTCAAGTCCAGAGGTCTGAAAGCTAATTTTCAGATTACTTTCTGTAACATATGGTAAGGAAAAGTCAAGGTAGCAGTGAGCACCCAGAGAATGCACATACTTGTCACAACACACAGTTTGACTCTGCCTGTCCAGAGTCCCTGTTCAGAGGCAAAGACACCTGCAGAATTACAGACTGCAAGCACACGACATCAACCTGCCAACAGGAGGAGGAAATGTTGCCCTATGTGCAAGAGCAGTTTTCCAATACTGCTGCAAACATCTGCAGCAGGCTGGATTCCGCAGATTTAGCTCTCACCTCACACATCAGGTTCAATTTCCTTTTCTCCAAGGAATCAGCATCCAGTTGCTTTTGCTTCTTCCATTTCCTGTTCAGGGCTCTCTCTTGCAGTTCCAGACGTGCCAGTGCTTTGTTTTTTGATTTGTGTATTTCATGGCGACGAAGCTACATAAACATAAACAAACCCATTTCAAAATCAAGAGACAAAGCAGAATTTGCAGGGTAATGCTCACATTTTATCATTCCTGCACTGGGTATTATTTATGTTAATTCAGAGTAGTACCATGACAGCCTCACAAACACCTCCAAGAGGTAAAATGCCAGCAGTACCAGCCAAATTAAAAGCAGCTTCAAAGGTGAGTGGGGAAAGTCTCACAGTTTCCATCTGCCCTACACCACTACCTCAGCAAGAGTTCTCTCAGCTTTAGAGGCAAAACCCAAACACTACCACCTATAAAGTGCATAAAAATACATAATGCATTTTCCTGATTTAACACCAGATTGTCTCACTCTTCTTCTAATAAGATACATAGAAAAAAAATAGAGAAATTACACCAAGAAATTAAATGTGTGAGGTACTTGCTGACGTCTCTGGAAGCTATCAAGCCAAACTCTTAAAGAATCAAGTCTCTCTCTGCTGTTGTGACCATCTGTCCTGACAAACCTGTTGAAATTTATAAGCAACAACAGCTCACACTGCCTATTCCATCCTAGAAATTACTGGCAACAAGAAAAATTAAGTGTAATTCACATGTTTTGCAATGAACAGATTGTTTAGTATAAAAGAAATTGCGTCCCATTGTTTAAATGAAAATTGAGTATTCTCAGAATTAGAGATTCCTCAAATAAAGCATGACTTTCAGTCCTTCCAGCAGAGATGAGACTTAACCTCGACTAACCAACTGAGCTTTTATGGATTTACATCTTTATGCTTTTGTGATGGCATACAGTTCATCGAAACAAAAACTATGGCTACTGCTTCCCAATGGGAACAGAAAATGGAAACCCACCAATTGCCAGACCTTGGGGATGTCTGACGCCACAAATAAAGAACTAGCACTGAAAAGTCAGCATGTTCAGAAGCTCGAAGGGAAGATTAAACATCGGCAGAAAATATGGCAAACATTTATGTCAGACAACCAGCTAGTGCCCTTTGCTTTAGGGAATGAACAGTGACTGCTGTTAAACTCACGATATCCTCAGGAGTTGCTCGGTGCACTGTCAAATCATGGACGGTGTTCTGCGAACAGGAACCAGGGAACACATCAAAAGCCGTCACCGAGGACACACCGCTGCGACCGTTCGTTTTTTTACAGTTTCATTTTAAAAAGCCAAGCCAACAATTATCACACCAGCACACAGCGGGGCCCAGCGCTCCGCCAGGAGCCGCACCTCCACCCAGGAGCCACCGAGAGGGAGGGGAGGGAGCAGGGCCGCCCAAGGCAGAGGGGCCGCGTCCCCCCCGCCCGGAACCGCTCGCACCCCGGGGATCTCTACGTTGGAAGGGGCTCTCCCCGGCCCCCCCCTCGGCCCCGGCCACCCGGCAGTACTGGCAGCCCGGCCCCGCACTCACATCCCAGTCCCGCTTCACCGCCGCCTTCCTGGGGCCCTTCCCGCCGGCGGCGCGGAGCCGCGGCCCGCGCAGCCCCGACATCCCCGCGGCGGGAAGGG
>VXBA01002143.1:278494-354203 GCA_013399895.1 Serilophus lunatus | reverse complement strand
GCCCCGCGATCCTTCCCCGGGGAAAGTTGCTCTGCGCCCCTCTGGGCGAGGGGCGGGGGTGTGCGGGGCTGTCCCCCGCCTCCCGTCCACGTCGCCGAGCTATTTATCTAAGTCGCAAATAAAGCGCCTCGCCGCCCGCCCTACCGGGGAGACACAGTGTGGGCGCCCCGCGGGGCCGGTGGGACGGAGCCCATGGCCGGGAGGGCGGCCCCGGTCCCCGGGGCTCTGCTCTGCACCCTGCTCTGGGCAGCGGCAGCGGGGGGCGGCCCCGGGGGCAGCCCCGCTCCCGGCGCCTTCGGCCGCGTCTACCGGGGCGCCGTGAACATCAGCTCGGAGCGGGTCTACGCCTTCGCCTACCGCAGCGAGCCCGGGCAGGTAGGAGCGACCCCCGGGGCGCCGGGGGAAACGCACCGTACCCCGTCTCGTCCTTCCTGAGCGTGTGTGTGTGTGTGTGTGTGTGTCTGTCTGTCTGTCTGTCTGTGTGTGCCGGGGAGCTGCCGGCGCCGCTGCGGCTCCGCCGCTGTGCGGGCGCGGGGCCGGGCTCTCCCTGTGTCCTGCCCGCATCCTCCCGGCACCCCCGGCCGGGCTGGGATCCGCAGTGCACCTGCGGGCTCCCCTCGCCCTTCCCCTGCTCCCCGGGGCTGCGGGGTGGGAGCGCGGCGGTGCCCCAGGGGACACGGGGTGGGCGGGTGGTTTGGTGTGTCCCCCCCGCCCCAGCAAAGGGGGAGTTGGTATCCAGCGCTCCCAGCAGCAAAACGGAATTAGGAGGAGAATAGTAGTGCGTTAAAAAAAAAAAAAAGCAAACAACAAACCAAACCAACCCACGGAAAACAGGAGCTGCACAAAAATCCCAAACCACCAAAAAAAAAAAGTATGTGCGTGCGTGCACTTAAACCTTGTTAAATGTTATTTTTCTGTGGAATCAGGGTGATCTCGTCTGGTAGCCCGGGAGGTGAGGCAGGGCTGTGCAGGTGAGGTGTGATATGAGGAGGCTGCAGGGCAGCACGACCAGGGCCAGGGATCTTGGTGGTGGAAGGAAACCTGTCATTTATGTGTGCCTAGTTATTGCGGGTTTCCCCCCTCCTCCCTTTTTAATGTCTCGTTTATCTCAAGTAGCTAAGTGGTACCTTGGAAACTCTGCCCCCGTTGTTTGGATTGGGCGTTAATTGCTGAGCAAGATGTTCTGATGTACCCAAAGATGGTGAACCGAGCCGATGGATCTTCCCCCCTGTCCTCACTTGCACGGGACACGAGAAAATGGAAAATACCGCTTTTTTCCACGCTATATTGCTAAAGCTTCAGTATGAATGAAGGCAGTACGCAGCATGTTGGGGGAGAGGTGGTGTTAATCATCCCTTGCTTTACTTCACTGAGAAATTCTAAAAGATCTAGACCTTTAAAGACTTGTCTTTCTTCCATTGTGTGTGTTACTATGTAATAAAATGCACCTGGTATTTATGGGTCAGCATTTAGGTGTCCGGGCTATGATGCAACTGAGCCCAGCATTACTTAACTGTTGGGTGTCACCAATGTTCCTAGGAGGTGAAAAACACACTTTGGGTTTGAGCCTCCCTTTAGGAGTTGTGGTGGTGTAAGTTAGGCTTCTTCAGGTGTTACAGGGACTGAGTATTATGATGAAGACCTGTCGGAAGTCCAGGTGCTGTCTGGGGCTTGTTAGCAGAGAGAATATGAATACCAACTTCAGTTAAAATTAATCTAGTTCCTACAATTTTATGTGCTCTTTGGAGCCGTGTGTTTCTGCTGGGTACCTTCTACAAAAAAGTTTTCTCTCCTGCAGAACTAGGGTGAAAGCAGAGTAGGAGGAGGCAGGGAGGAAGCGCACAGATGCTCAGGGGTGTTTGCAGGTGTCTAAAGGTAACTTCTGGGCTTTTAGACACTAAAAGGCTGTTCCCGTGGCTCTGAAAAGCCACTCAGTACAGATTACTGCCTCATTTAAGCAGAAGCTTTAGTGGTCCCATCTCCGTGTTCCTGTGTGCTAGAATATGGAATCTCTGCAGAGATATGGTCAAAAGCATATGTGAGAAGGGAAAAATTCATGTTTGAGGCTTAATGTTTTTTTTAATGTGGAACTCCCCAAGCACTGCTGTGAATATGCTTAGAGGCCATTCAACCAGCTCCTACTATGAAAAATTAATTTGGAAGACAAAGCCCATTTAAATCAAGATGGACTGTTTTAGGGAGCTTTCTGATGAGGGCAGAGCACAAAGAAGGCCCTAGAGAAGAGAAGGGTACAAGGACAGTTCATTGTGGCCTTTCAGTATATGAAGAGAGCTTATGAAAATGATCAAGAGAAGCTTTCTACGGTGTTGTGTAGTGACAGGATGAGGCAACAGTTTTAAACTGAGCGTAGAATTGGGTTGTACATAAGGAAGAAATTTTTTTATGGTGAGACACTGGAACAGGTTGCCCAGAGAAGTTGTGGATACGCATCATTGGGAGCATTCGCAGTCAGGCTGGATGGGGCTTTGGACAACTGCATCTAGTAAAGATGTGTCCCTGCCCATGGCAGGATGTTTGGACTAGATGATCTTTAAAGATGATGTTCCAACTCAAAACATTCTGTCATTCCTCACTGAACTCTACAGTTGCCCTTCATGAGCTGAACCAGTGGAAGCCTTTGAGGAGGTGTCTGACCTAATTGGGGTAACTGGCTGGGATGTATGCAGCCCTTCCCCAGTTGCAGCCCTGGACTGATGAGAAGCAAGCATGACTCTGTCCTTTTGCTGATGTGGTCAGAGGCAGAGGTTGAGCTGTCCTGGTGGTCCTACATTTTCCTATAGTCGAGGATTGCTCAAGATTCAGAAGATCGTTAGTGGAAATCTCGACTTTAATGTGGAACTGAGCTGTTCTGGGCAGTGTTTTCTTATGCAAGAGTTGGAAAGATACTTAGGGACATGCTGTCCGTCCTTTGGGTAGTTGTTTGGTCTTCTGAAGGAATGCAAATCCCGCAAAAAACTTTAGTGTATTAGTCTCTGCCTTTCATTGCAGTCTTTAGCCTCAAACTCCTAGTGAGTGCAACGTTAGCCAGTGTTTGCCGGTTCCCTGCCACTTGTGAGCTCTCTGCTCTTCCTGGTATTTTCAATCTCTTCCTGTCTCTGTGCTGATGGCAGTTCAGCCAGAAGCCTCTGATACCTCGAGGCAGATACCACATGGACAATTAACTTCAGTTACAGGAAAGTTAATTGAATAAAAAGAGCTTTTTCCATGTGGAAGGGCTGCAGTGGGTGAGTTTAGTTGCTTTTCTTCTGCAGCAAAGTCAGGTCTGGAGTGGTTCTCAAAACAGGGATTTATTTTTGTGTTGCTATGAATTCTGGTTTTATTGCCTTCTCTGCTGTTTGCTCTCATGAGGGCAGACCTACAAAGCAAGGGGAAACTTGGGACTGAGGGCAAGGTGTGAGGGCTGGCTTGTGACCCAGGAGTCCTCTGTAAGTCTTCTGGCTGCTCATGTTCTATGGCTGCCTGGGCGCATCTGAAAATGCAGCTGAACAGAGCAGTGCTTGAATGATGGATGAGAGGAAGGAGGGAACAAAGCCTTTACTCCTGTTTAGTGCTTTAGAGACTTGCTGCTTTCTGAAAAGTGTTGTGCTTGCCTGATCTCAGAGGGTGTTCTTCATCCACATAATCTTCCTTACTCCTTGGGATACAGGAATGCATGCACTAGAGGAGAGGAGAAGCCAGTCACAAGCAGATGTGTACAAAGAAAAGAAATTACAACTTAGGGCTCTGGAGGAGAGCTTCTTGGAGATGGACAAGCAACTTCTCTTCTGTGCAACTTGTGGGTAAAATGAAAATAAGGATACTTATATGGTGACAAAATCATCTAGGTGAAAACTTTTATGTGTATAAATATTGCCAGGTCTCTTCTCTCTGCCTACAGAGGAGGGAAAACCCTCTAATGTGCTGTGCAGAAACACTTTACTTTGTGTCTTCAGGCAGGAGAGCTGTCAGGCTTTTATGTACTAGGATTTAGGCCTTGGTCCTGAGGTGGAACTATGAAGGTAAAGCTGTGCTGAGGAGAAGCCACCTCTGCTTGCAAGAGTCTTCTGGAGTTGGCTTCTGAACAGAGGGACATGACAAAATCCTTCGTTGTGGTGGAAGGTCCTTGTTTGTAACGGGGTGGTCTTACTGCTTTTTGAATTCCCTTTTCATCTTTCTAGCTGCTCTTTGAAATTTTTTGCTCTGTACAGCTGTTTGTATAATGTTCAACTGTGAGTGTAAAAAATATAGTAATAAAACCAGCTGTTGTGCTCTAACAGCAAAGGTAGATGTGCAATATAAGAAGTCTGGTGAACGATTAGTTGGGCAAACAGGATTATCTTTTTTAGGGTTGTTTAAACTGGATACGTTCAGGATAGGGGGAAGAAATGAGCACATTCATGAGCATCTCCAATTCCACCTATTCAATAATGTCCTGACTTGGAAGGGAGAAAGGAAGGAGAATTGATTTGCTAGGGCTGGCTGTGCAGTGTATTCCTGCCCAGAAGACTGAAAGAGAGTTGTAAGATATTTCTGCTTGATTTACCATTGACTGGAGAAGGCTTTGTTAAGTGAAAGAACCTGCTTAGTTTCATGATTGCAATAATACAAGGATTTTCAAAAAGAGAAGTGTGTGTGGGAGTACTGAAGTAATTCAAAGTGAATGACTCTTTCCACCACTGTAAGCTCTGGCAGTTGCTGGTGGTTAATTTGCTGAAAACACAAGTTACATGAATATATTGTGTATGTGGATGTGTCTTGTACCAGGTCCTAAGCAGTTTGGGAGAATATCATAAGAAGAAGACAACAGAAGTTCTTTTTCCTAACTGGAGCCGTGGTCAGCTGAGTGTATGATTTGGGAAATACTTGGATTGTATGTAGAAAACCAAGTATCTCTAAGGAGAACAAATTTCCAACTTCTCATTTGCAGGCAAAGCTGCTGCAATCCAGCCACAGCTCTTGGACATTCTTGCAATGCATACTGGTTGTGATGAGCTCAAAAGCTGAGCAGTGGGATGCACCTATATGATGAGCATAAAAGCTGAGCAGTGGGCTGTACCTATTTCAGGAGAACGAGTGGGTGATATTTTCCTCCTCCTCCCTTGCCAGGACTAGGAACAGAGCCCCAGTCCCAGTTTCCATATGGCCTAACTTGGCAATAGATTAAGCTGTGGCTCCTCTGCTGAGGAGTTGTGCAGTGTGAGGATGTATAGCCCTGGAGTGTGACTGTTTTGTATGTGAAGTTTATCTGAGGGATGATGAGTAAAAAATTACCCTCAGTCAATAAGTAACAGAGGCTGTGTGCCAGTGTGAAGGGCTGCTACCATCATTGCCATTCCTTTCTGGATAGTTGCAGATGGGAAAAAGTTGACTGACCTAGGGGGAAGAGAGGTGTCAACCCTAGCAAGATGATCAGACGTCTTTCAATTAGATGCCTTAAACTTTGTGACCAAGTGCCTTTTTCAGCCCAGAGAGCCTGATGCATGTGTTGCTCCGTGCCCTGTTGAATGGTTCTCTTGTATTTTAGGTGAGGATGGCAGTTGCACTTGCTTTTTTCTAGGCAAGGAGCCAGAACTGGAATTCACCCATACGTTCCTCTGGGATTGTGTGATGAGTCACTTGCTCAGACCAAAGCCATCTGTCCTGGCTGCAGGGAAACTCCTTGATCTGCTACACAGGGCAACCTGATTTAATAAGCGGCAGTGATCAAATCTGTGTTTACTGTTCTCTGCTGTTTGACGTGCGAGTGTGGGTCCCGCTCCAGCAGCACTCATGTCTGTTACAACTCCAGGAGCGAGTTTTTCACCTCTTGCTTCTGAGCTGTTTTGGGGTTTCATGCGTAGGACCCTTCAGGGTGGGACTAAGCTGCCTCAAAGTAGTCCCATGGTCCTCCTGCGCGTGTTCTCCTTACTGTTAGTCTTGGCTCCAGCCCAACTTTCAGTCTACAGCCACACCATGCATGCAATAAAACTATAGTCTGCTGTTCAGGGAAGGCTGAACCTGAGCTGTAAAGGGGGGGAACAGGTTAGGTTCTGTCTTTCCTTAATGCTGGGTGGAAGCCCACCAGTTTAGCCACAAAGATTCAGGTAAAAACCAAAGAAATTGGGAAGACTATAAATATTTGAATGAGAAGATCTCCTGAGGTCAGTAGAGCTGCTGTTATTGCAGGATCTCCAGAGCCTGAGCACTGTTGCTTTTTGGTTGCTGGCCGTAGTCTGTTCACCACAGGACACTGGAAGGGCCTCAGCATACCATTTCTGGAACCCAATAGTGAATGCCTTATGAGACAGGAATGTAGGCACAATGTCAAATCCAGAAAAATCAAAGCAAATTATAGTATATGATGTCTGAAGCCAAGCAAGGTTCAACAGAATCCCTTTGGAACAATTTGTGTATGTAATTTATCTTTTTAAAAGAAAACAACCAACCCTAGGAGGTGACAGCGTAGGCAGTGTAGAGCACGCAGCACTTGGAATGTGCTTGCTGCTTCTCAGTGGGTTCTCTTGACCACTTCTCACCCTGCCTAGAGTCACACGAAAAGCTCTTGCTTACAGGGGAAAACAAGAGAAAACTATGAGGGAAATGTTCAGAGGATCTGCTGAAAACACAAGCTTGACTGGAGTTTTTTTGCATCAGAAAATACGGTCTACAAAACTCTGTGCAAAGTGAAAGAATGGTGTGGGAGATCCCTTTAAACTTAATTTATTCTTTATCTTTCTAGGATTTTGCTCTTTGTTGGTTTCCCTGCCTAGAGGGATAAAAGAGAGCAGTCTTGACAGAGGCTATCAGTTTGCAGGCTTTAGGAAAAAAGCCTGAAAGCTGCTCTGGTTTCTTGCAGGGTAACCTGCAGACCTTCAGATGGTGACTGCAGTGCTGGCAAGAATTTTATTTTTGTTTCTAATGTGTAAGCTAATGCTGTCAAGCTCGATAACTTGTCCTTGAATGAAAGCATCTCTTTTGAATTTGAATGTCATTCTAAATCTTGAAATAACTCTCTTTTTGTTGGCTGTCCTGTTGTTTAAGATCAATGCTGATCAGATTTTGTTGTTCCCCCTGCGGCCCCCTTCCCTTCCCCAAGGTGTTTAGATTAAAAAAGAAAGCAAATTCTGAGTAAGAGTAACTTCATCAAAATGCCTCTCTTCAGTTTGAACTCTTTCCAAGAACAGCGCAGCAATTCATTATAAATTTGCATTCTAAGTGGAGGCTGAAATGTCCTTAAGTAACTTGTGCAGAAGTTGGGTAGGGAGGTGTGATTTTCCTATATGGACCACATCTGCTATTTTGGGGGATATTTAAAGGAATGAAAGTGCAGACTGTAAAAGGTATGTTGCAAGGGTGTGCCGTCTGCTCAGTTTGAAAATGTAGCTTGTTATATTTGCATAAGCAAACATAATTTCTTGCTGTGTATACTTGGAGAACCGCAGAGGATTTCAGAAACAGCCTTCCTTACTTTTTTTACACTGATGTTTTTTGGGGCATAGAAATAGCTACTTCAGTGTGGTTTAAAACAAATGAAAAATGTTTACAAAAATAAAAGACAGCATGAAGTACAACGTGTAATTCAATCCACATCCAGCGTGTTGCTGAGGTGAACGGCTTGGGAGCCAAGAAAGAACCAGGTATCTGTGTTCTGACAGCAATCCCTGCAGTTGATGGTATGGGCTTGGGGTTGCAGCAAATTTGGAAAGATTATAAACCTTTTTGTTTCAGGTGTTGGCCTGGCCCAAAATTCCAGCTCCTGTGGATTAGGAAGATGCAATTATTGTAGAGTAGTTTGTTCCTTAACTGGCTGTTCAAAAAAGGGTTTCTTTATTTTTAACGTCTTCCTGAAGCCTGAGGGTGTTCGTAAACAGGTGTCTACTTCATCTGTCATGGCAACTCCTAGTTTTTCTTTCTGGCTGTCCTGGAGACTCCCTAGTGACTTTGGTTAGAGGACAAAATTTCAAGACTAGAAAAACATAAATATTATCGTGCTTTGTAGTTGTCTTTCTTCCATTTATGCTGCACAGATACTTTTGCAAACAAGTGAGCTCAGGAAAAAATCCATGGCAGACCACAAGTCCACACAGTATATTTGCACAAAGTGAAATATTTAAATGAAAATTACTAATCCCGGAATAATGATGTTAATGTGTCTGAGGCTGTGCTTGACATACCCAGTGTCTGTTGTTTAGTTTATGCTGCCTTGAGTATGTAATACTCCTTGCAGAAATGCTGCAAGAAAACTGTGGGCCAGGGTTATTGGACAGATTGCTTCTGGGGATTAAGACTTCCTGACGTTGGAGCACACAGTCAAAGACTGAAAGGGAACGATCCTCTGAGCTCGCCTTGTTATGTTGTCAGACAGGAGTGGTGCTCATATCTTGTAAAAGGGAAGAAAAGAAGTTCTCTAAAACCTGCCGCTGTCCCATAACTGTTTTCCTTTAGAGTCTCAGCTTCCCTCTGTTTCCCTGTCAGTGGGAAGAGCAGCTGTGCTCGGCAGAGACAGGTGTGCGCTTCATTCCCTGCCTCGGTTGCTCTAGCCCATCTGGCTGAATCCTACTCCCCTTAACTTCAGGGTGTGCAAGAATACGAAGCACCTCTTTCTTGTGCAACAGCAGGCAGCAGCACGGTGGCTTTTGTACACATGCCCTGCGCTGAGACCTTTCATTGTGACTAGCAGGTTGTGTGCTTGCTTGCCGGATGCGTTCCCTGCCCACTGGCCTGGCTTGGTGCCCGCGACCAAGCGCTGTCGCAACGTGGACTGATAATCCCCAGCGGCCTCGCCAGGAGCGGCTCGTGTGCGGGTGCGGCGGAGAACGTGGTGGAGCCCTGGTGTGATTCAAGGGTTTGGCTCAGCGAGAGGTTTCGGAAGGGCATCCACGGTGAAGCTCTTGAAAATTTCTGCTTGCGGCAGAAACTGTTGCTGCAGCTTCCTGCCTACCCTTAAATTCACATCCCCACTGTTTTAAGATGATGTTTAATCTCTGTGGGAAATGCAGATTTAATAATCAGTCCAAGGACTCTTTCATGTCAAAAAGACTCTGGTTTATTTGGTTTAAGGTTTGCAGCCGTGTTGGTTCTGTTCAGTTCTGTGAATTTGGGACTGACTTCTTCTGCCTGTTCCCATCTAGAGAATATAATTCAATTGTATTTTTTTTTCATCCCCTCCCCCTATCTCCGTGGCGGTGGAACTGAAGTACAAATATTTGTCTTTCGTGGACTAACACGTTTTTATATACTGCTGAGAGCTCTCTTTATTCAGCTGCTTTACTGCTCTGTCCACCTTGAAATACAGAAGAAATCTCAAGGTCAGTCATCTAAGAAACAAAACTATCATGAGTTTAGCTGGTGAATAGACCCTGCGCATGACAGAGGCTTGGCACTGGGAAGGAATGTGAGGAGCAGAAGTCTCTGAAGGAGTCTCGCCGCTGCCTCAGCCCTGCTGTGCAAAAGGCAGCAGTATGGTTATTGCTGCCAAATATTTGTGTGCAGGGCCTGGCTGTAAAAGGAGGAATTTGGTACATGAGGTTGTTTCCCAAGACCCAGACTGGACTGTCCAGGCTCTGAGGATTTCAGCTTGGAAGGTACAGATGAAATCTGGCACCATATTATAGGACCAATATAGACAGCCTCCTTCTGTGTGTGTACAAGGAAGGGGAAAAGGCAACGAGCTCCCTGTGGTGCTGGGAATGATCTGCTCCAAAGGGAAGCCTCTCAGCAGTGATGTCAGTGCAGGCGTGAAGGCAGCCTGATTGACCCTCTTACTGCCCAGGCAAAACTTCCTCCTTATCTCACCAATGGTGAGGGAGTGGGGGTGGGTGCAGAAGAGGCTTGTAGTCTTTGTGATAATTATAATTTTGAATAAAATTAAATAATACTTTTTAGCTGCAGTTTCTCGAGTCTGTACATACAACGTGGGATCTTATTTCTGTGATGGAAGGGAAGGGTTTGTGTGATGAGAGCAGCAGCTCTATGACACAGAGAGGTTCTTGCATTAGTACTGCTTGTTTTTAAAATTAACCTTTGGAAAGGTATGGAGGGGGAAATGTTTGAAGCAAATAAGTCACATTTTTTTCCTTCACTTCCTGCTTTTTTTCCACTCCTCTAAAAATACGTTGCTTTAGGCAAACGCCAAATACTAACTTTCAAAGGGAAAGATTGGACTACTAACACTGGCTCAGCATCTGTTGCAGGAAAATGTATGTATTGTCTATTAAGGCAAGAGAATCTGGAAGCAAAACATGGATGAAAAGTTTCAGGTAGGTTAGTTAGAATGCCTGAAAAAGCACAGTCATCAGCTCATAGGAGTTACATTTTGATTCCTGTCGCTTGTGATTCTCTTGCTGGACAGTACATCCTGCCAGGTGTAAAATGTCTTTCTCCGAGGGACTAATTAGGGTTCCTTCCACTTTGTACCACTAAATCAGAGAGTGAGTGACCACAAATGAGAGAAGCCCTGTTTGCAGTTAAGTGGTAATCTTTTCTCCACTTTCCCAGACTTCCTCATAATTGGACCTAGATTCTGCTGAACTTTGCTCTGAAATCCCTGAGCTCATTCACAAGTGGTGGGAAGGATCTGGAGGGACCATTGATTGGCAACTTCTTGTGCAGGTTTGGCCAACAGGCAAATCCCACCTATTTTATTGCCGTGTTTGGAAGGAATAGCTAGTGTGCCAGAAAGAGGCCCATCATTTACACCCTTGTGCTGCTGTGTCCCTGAGACCTGTGAGGGGGAGAGCAGAGCTGCATTCTAGGACTGGGATCTGGCCCCTCCACTGGAAGTGCAGGATGTGCCCACAAGAGGCCCTGTGTTACTGTGGTGATGGCAGCAGGGTAAATAATTAGTTGGACTGGACCTCAATCACTGTCTGTCCAACTTCTTAGTCACCCTGTTTGTTTCCTGGACTTTGTAAAGAAGATTTTGATGGTGTTAAGAGGTGTGATGCTCCTGATTAGATCTGGGTATGTGCAAATGCAGGAGGAGCAGAGGTATTCACTGCAAGTGAATTCTTGATATATTGAGATGAAATTTCAAGTACACTGGGATCCTTTTAATAAGCTGCTCTGTAAATGTTCCTTCTGTCTTCCTGATGTTCCTCTCTATTTGAGGCACCCTGTTTGAATGTGACCTGGAAGGCAGCTGTCAATCACCATAACAGGTCTCCTGGAAAGGCTGTGGAGTCTCCATCCATGCTCAGCTGGCTCTAGCTGGTCCTCTTTGTGCCCAGTTCTGGTGTCCCCAGTACAAGAAAGACAGGGACTTAGTGGAATGAGTCCACTGCAGAGCCACAAAGCCGATGAAGGCATTAGAGCATCTCTGCTATAAGGAGAGACTGAGATGGCTGGGAATGAATTGTACTCAGTTTAATGTTCATGTACAATTAAGTAAACCTCACTATCTGTGACATATGCATAACCCATGTTGTGTGTTATGTTCTGTATTCATGAAGTCAGTGGAGAATTTCCCAATGTCTGCCTTGTATTTATGGGTAGTTGAGGATGCCTAACCCAGCAGTGCTATTTGCTGTGAACTCCCTGTTGGATTGAGATGATGTGCTGAGCCCTGGAAGGTTTACAGTGTGGTGCTCAATCAGAGGCAATGAGAATCACTTCACCTGTGGAGGTGAGCTTGCCTTAACTGTTTCATGGGCAAAAAGCTGCTGGGTGCTGAAATGTGTCCTTTCTGCGATGATAATTGGTTTTCCTGTGGATGGAGAATGGCTCCTTTCAGGACCATCATGTCTTCATGCTCCTTAGGTTTCTTTACTTAGTTCCACTGTTGCTTCGTTTGTGTTCCTATTCCCAGTGACTACAGCAAGCAGTGACAAACAGCAGCTCGTCCAGCCCAGTCCCCTGTGTTTCCCAGTGATACCAAAGCGTGCTGGCTCTGCTCCCCCAGCCAAGCAGGGCAGACACAGAGACTAAGGAAGCCACCAAGTATCCCTTTAATGCTGTCTAGTAGTGGTGGCTTCCTGTGTTGATTCCCTTCAGGCATTCCTTGTGCATTTTGTTTTGTGATAGTGTTTTTGTTTTAGCAGCCTCTGGTGAAATTTACTTGGGAACAAAATTGCATGTTTAGTTTTTGTGACCAGAAGGAAAAACTGGAAGGCATGCTGAAAGAATATTGCGAAGGTTTAGAAGCCAGAAGGCAATGGAAAAAGATTCCAGTGTCTGCCCTTCTGTCTCAAGTGGGTTTTAATTAAATTATTTATTATTATCTTTTTTGTATTGTTTTTTTTACTTTTTAGGAAATGGTGGCTTGTAGACTCTATGTTGTGGTGATTATAGCAGAAAAATTGATAATGATTATGGATTTCAGGAAGGTGTTTTGCTCTAGTAGACTAAACTCCCATGTGAGCCTAGAATCATTAAACAAAAATAAATAGGAAAGTTTCTTTGACTTGCTATTGCAGATGTAAGCCCTTTCTGTGAGACTGGTGTCCACAGTGTAAGCATAAGCCACCATCTCAGGTAGCTCCCCTGCTGCTATCTTGCTAACTTTATATGTTTTTTCAGAAGGTGGCACCCCCCTTCTACCTCTACTGTTCTTGGTGACAGTCCATTTTAAAATGGGCTTAGAATGTGTATATCTTATTTACTTAATATGCTTTCATTATTTAAAGACATCTAATTGAGATGTACTTTCTCTTATGATGAGTTGTGCGTTCTCATACTCGCTGTTTATGTGATCAGTGTCTGCAGTTCTGGAGGGGGAGCTGAAAGGGATTTTCTTTTCAAATGGAAACGCTGACATTTCTATTTGGTGCAAACTGCTTGTTTGCTTCTCAAATGGTGAACTGAGGGTCTTATCCACCACACCTGTCCTACCTCTGCAACTGTGTGGTGGCCAGATAATGTAAGGAGAAATTTCAGTTGCTGGTGCAGTGGCCTACATTAAACCCCTTATCTCAGAAGGCAAAGCAGCCTTTTTTGTCCACTTGAGGGCAGTCAGCAATATGTTCCTGTTCTGTTAGGTGAGGTCTATATGTGGGTTATGGCTATCTTCGTACCATTTACATCAAAGGCAAGTACTAGCTGCTATCCTGCCTTTTAATCTTTGACGATTGATATCATCTCTGTGACTTTCCCAATAATGTTGGTTGAGTTGGTTACATAAAAGTCCAAGTGAGCAAATTCTCAGTTGTAGTTTTGAGTCTGTGTTTTGTGTGCGTGAGTTTGATTGATTTTATAGCACGGGTTACTCCAGCAGAAGCTGCTGAACTCTCTTCTTATGCCTTATGCATTTGTCCACTGTATGTCGTGTGACAGTCACTTCTGATATGGGCACAGGGCTGTGATCCTGGGCTACAGCATCAGCAAAGAGGCACTTCTGTGAATGACCTCTGGGTCTGAATAACCAGGCTAGTGACAAACACTAGTGATCTCCCTGTGGGTATTGTCAGCAGGTGAGACTGAGGAAGAAGGACAGGTTGTTCCTACCTAGATTTAGAGCTGTCTTGTTCTTTACCTTCAGCTGATAGTTACCTGTTGTCTCTTTTCTCCTCCCACAGGTGGATGCAGTGCGGGTGTATGTGAACAGCAGCTCTGAGAACCTCCAGTATCCTGTCCTGTTTGTAGTTCGCCAGCAGAAGGGGGTGCTGTCATGGCAGGTCCCACTAATATTTCGAGGCCTGTAAGTACTGGAGTCTCTTGTCTGCCAGCTGTATCCATCATCAGCCTTCCTCAAGTGCTAGATCTTGTAACCTGTGTAGACTGCAGGGCTTGGTTGCAAAGTGTGCTTGATCACTGTCAGCTGAATGTAGGAAGATCAGGATTTGGAAGGTAAACTCTTACTTGGCAGCCTGTTCTTGTCTCTTAGCTTCTCAGATGTGTACACAGAGTACTCGGAGGCTTGTCTGCTGGGAATCTGCCTGTGTATCTACCACATGCCATTGTCATCATTCCGCGGTGGCTTACCATGTGTGCAGGCAGTTCTTGGGCTCTTGTTTGGAGCAGAGTTTGAATGAGCCCTTGAAAGGGCACTCTTAACTGTTGTGTTACAGTGCATTTGGGAAATAAGGGCTCTCCTCTATTTCTCACTCCAGCTACACCTAAATTGTTTATTTTGAGGGCTTGTTTATTTTGGGGCTTCAAATACAGAGGCTTTTCAGGCTCCTTAGACCATCTGAGATTTGAAGCTTCATCTAGTGACTGAATTTCAGTGCTGGGGAGCAGATATCTGGTAGTGTTTTGCCTGATGCAGTGGATGGTTACAACAGGGGCTGCTCTGCACTGTCATTGCTCTCTTTGCCTCTAGTAAATGGCAGATGTTAAAGATCCACAGATGGCACGGGCATCCTCAAGGAAAATGAAGCGTTAGGGGTGACCAGTCCCTTGTGCAGACTGCAAGAGGCAACAGAGGTAGAGTTTGAGCTCTGAGTAAAAGACTGAATGCTCTTGGCCTTTCAGATTACAATTTTTCAGTTATGCAAGCAGGGAAAAATTATGTCATGCTTAGAACTGCTGAACAACTTTTTAAATATTCTCTCTCTCTTTTCTATCCAACTTTCTTTTCCCGTGTTCCCCTGACTGTTGTAGCTATCAGAGGACCTACAATTACCAAGAAGTGAGTCGGACCCTCTGTCCCTCTGAGCCAACACCTGAAACAAGACCCTCTGAGCAGATTATATTTGTGGATGTCGCCTCCATGGCACCGTTTAACATTGCGTATGAGCTGCTAGTCACCAGGCTGGAGAGCTTCCAACTTGAGTAAGTTGGGGTGTGAGAACACAAATGTAACTTCTTCATGTAGCTCTTACACAGGGATTTGGTCCATCTGCCTACTCTTTCCTTATTTTTCTTTCCCAGAAAAAAATACCATTTTTTTTTCTTTAATCTGAGGGTACTTTGTGTGTATTCCAGCTCCTGAAAGTTTTAGACTTCAACATACTGGCATTTGTTTTCTAGGACCAACAAAGCCTTTAACTTCACTGCCAGCCCTTCCCAGCCCCAGGTAAGGAGGAGTCCTGTGTAGCATTGCTGGTATGTCTTGCCACATCCAAGTGACTGATGTGGCCTTTCCTTAAAGGTAGCAAGTCTTATATGACTAGGTCATTTCCCTCTTAGGGTGCAGGGAAACTTCCTTACCATTGAATTGTAGCAGCGCTTTACCCTCTGGGGATGGATTTGGGTCCTCTTGAAAAGCAGTTAAGTGAGCCAAAACTCATGAGCAGAGCAAATGAATGGTACTGGCTCTTCAAGGAGTGCCAGAAACGTACACAAGTGCAGAGGTTGTTGGACTGCTGCACTTCATGGGAAGTGAGGTGGTGCACACCAATGTCTTGTTCCAGACAGTGCTTGTTCAGCTGCCTGAGTGTGAAGGTTCAATCTTCACTGGGAAAGAATAAACGTAGTAATAAAGAAACTGTAAAGGTGCAGCAGAGCTCATACTGCTATTCCTCGCTCAGAGCAGCGGGTCAAGTTGTGAGGTGATAAGTGAAGTCCTGATACGTCTTTTAGTTCAGAAGGAAGCACATATTATGTGCAGCACCTCCAGCTGAACAGCCTTGTTGAGAGCCCTGCAGATACAAATACCCTCTTGAATGAAAATGCTGTTAGCAGTAACTATAGAGATACAGGAATTTGTAGAGCTGGAAAGGTATGTATTTACCCAGGCTGTGTGGTACTCCGTTTTTGTTGCTGCTTTTACTGTTAGTGACACCACTTAATTTTAGGTTTCCTTTTACTAGGCATCCCAGCTAATCTTTTTTTGTTGTCAAATGTTTGAAGCTGATTTGCAGATACATGCAGTATTTTATACTATAGAGTCATAGGGAATGGTGGTGACTCTTTATAAACAGTCATTGCTTAGGATTTTATCATTTGAATGTGGAGTGCTTAGGATCTGGCCTGGAATTAACTTTGTGACTCTAGTCTGGTTTTTTTTATCACAATTAATAGTAAGAAATTTGTGACTTTTAATTAAAACAGAAGTATGGAGTAGGATGAGTGCTTTATAATTGGTAAAATGCTGAGATTTTTGTAAATCAAAGTATTAAGTAATCTACAGGGGGAAGAAGAAAAAGATGATTCAAAATCTAGATGGGTGTTGGAAAAAGACAAGCATAACAATTGAAGGAGATATGTGGAATGCAGCTTGTGCTTGAGGGCAGAAACAGAAATTGGATATGCCTGTATAGGTCAGAAGTGTTGCTGGATGTGTTTATAGCACTTGCAGTCTCTGCAGCAGGAAACTGTTGGCCTCAATGCTCCTTATGTTAATTGTTACTCTGGAAGTAAGCATGGCTTAAACAAAACTATAGAAGAGTCCTCATGGGTGACTTCCTCCAAGACCTGAAACTTTCCAAGGGCAGTACCTGGAAAACCCAGGAGTTCAGGCTGCCAGTGTCCTTTCTTGGTGGAAATAAACTATGCTTTGCTGAAGAAACCGGCTTGGTGAGTTTTCAGCTGGTAAGGGCTTGCAGTTGGAGCCAGTGCTCCCTCAGAAGCAAGGGCAGCCTGCTTGGAGAGGGTGATGGGAATAACACGCTTTAGTAGAAATGGACAAACTTGGAAAACGTTTGAGCGATATCTTGTTTTTCACTGCCCTTGCAGCTGGGGGCCTTAATTCCTGGGAACGGCATGGTGGAAGGGAAATGGGAAGTAGCTGGCCCTTGCTCAGCACTGAGGTCTTATGGGACAAAAAGGGAGCTCTACAGCTGGGAAAGTCTCATGTTACGGTTTTGGAGCAGGAGCTGTGGTAGCTTGCAGTGTGACAGCAGTGGCTGCCTGGTGACCATTACAGAAGGAAGGAACCTAGCTGGGAGTCAGCCTTGTGCCCCCTCTGAGGTAGGGTGAGGAGTCCATCAGCCCCTCTTGGTAGCTATGACTTGGTCTGAGCTCCAGCAGCAGGATGGTGGCAGCCCTTGCAACATGCCTGCCTGCTGGGGCAGGCACAGAAACCTTACTTCTCCAGCAGCTGGCTGGGATAGTGGGTCAAATGTTTTACTGGAAAAATGTACAAATAATGATATTTCATGAGACATCTTTTGCCCAAATCTGAAAAAGCCCTTGCCAGGACATAGGGAAGGGCATTTTCTGACCCCACAGTCGGTACTGTGGGACTGCCCAAACTATGGAAGCACAAGCAGAACATTCCTTGCCCCCAGATGAAAAGTAGGAATATTGGCAGATGTTTATGTGTCCCAAATTTTTTTCAGAGATACAGCTGAATTATTTTAAAAGCTGAAGTGAGAGAGAAACTCCCATTACCCTTTCCCTTCAAAACCAAAACCCCCTAAATCCTAATAGCAGTCATTTATTTATTAAACTCTTGACATAGTTTCAACCATTTGACCTAATACTTCTCATAGAATGTCATTGGGGCAACACATTTGAGATAAACTCCATGATGTGTTCCATATATGAAGTACAGTCAGCAGTATGGAAACAAGTGGAAATTGCTCATATCAACATAAAATGGAATGGGGTGTAAAACGAAGTCACTTTAGCTTCATCAGGTGGAAAAAAGCTTAAGGGAGCAGAAGCTATGTTGTATCCTGCATGTTTGTGTTCTAATAGCATGCTTTGCAAAGGGGTGAGTGGCCTCTATGTGTTTACATTGGTCTTCTGTAGATGAAGGTCCTACTAATATTTGAAATCTGGATTTTTGTGAAAGCTGTCCACATCCAACCCCAAAGTCTGACTAGGGCTGCACAGGTAGCTTAGGAAGGCACTGAAGCTGCTGCCAGGGGTGATTTCTGGATCATAACTCTCATCTCTCTGCTTTCTCCTCAGTATTTTCTGTACAAATTTCCTCAGGATGTTGATTCAGTCATTATTAACGTGGTGTCTGATGCAGCATACCCATGCTCAGTTGTCTCCGTCCAGGATATTGTGGTAAGTCTGAGCAGAGAAGGGTAAGGAGCTGCCTTCTGGATCTCTGTGTCCTGCTGTGAGGGGTCTGAGCCCTACAGAAAGAAAAGCCCTAGGAGAGATTTCACCCTGATGATGATGGTGGTGAAGGGATGCCCTGAAAAAGGAATGAAAATTCTATGGGAAGAAGACAGAGGCAGAGATGCTGAGTTCAAACAGCTCTTACAGAGATTTTTGTTGCAAATAGGCGAACAAACTGTTCCTTTCCAGCCTGTCTGTAGGACATTTTTTGTTTGCCTTGTGAGGTTCCCTGCTGCCTTGTGATGTGGGTGTGTCTCCCCATAGTGTTGGCTGGGATGCTGGTGGCTGAGGGAGGGAACAGTGCTGTTCCCTTGACTTTCCCCTGGCTCAAGGCAGCTTGAGGAACTTCTAATTTTCAGACACGAGATCTCTCCTTTACATAGACAAAAAATTGAATTGGAACTACTTACCCCACTTCCTGGGAATGAGAGAATGGCTGTTGCCAAACATGGAGATTGGCTGTTGCTTGCAGCTGGGAAATGGCATGATATTTGTCCTCCTTTTCCACCTCCCTGAATGATGCAGGGACTTGCAGTATGGGAGCAGCACAACGGCAACAGAGGTGCAAGGTGCCTCGGGTGCCGACTCTGAAGCCCTGGCAGTTGCCTTTAATACCTGGGGTGAAAAGAGAAGTGGTCAACATCAACTCCTGCCCACATGTCGATGTTTGAGTGGTAGAAGGGCAGGAGGGAAAACTATGATAGATGATTTTTAAACTGTCAGGTATTAAAAGTAGTGGGAAAGAGTAAAATGAGGGCCAGCACTTGGCATACAGCACAAACTGTGACGTGTGGCACAACCAGTGTACAGCTGAGTGCATGCATTATCCCATGGGAATGGTGGAGTGATCAGTCTGGTTGAGTCCTCTTATGAGAACGCCAAGATCAGTGAGTACAGCCACAACTGATAATCTTCAGAGCACTCTGACTTCTTAATGGGTTCTAGTTGTTTTGTTTCCTTTGATACCTCAACTGGGCTCTTTTTCCACTGTTCTGCACTGTGTTCTCCAGTTGTCTGCCTTTGAGATTAGTTGGGATGCTGTCTCTGGTTTAACCCTTAGCTGTGTCTGTTTTAGTGCCCAGTGTATGACCTGGACCATAATGTGGAGTTCAATGGTGTGTACCAGTCTATGACTAAGCAGGCAGCGATAACAGTGCAGGTGAGATACTGATTTTTGTCCCAGTGCTTTTTGTTTATTTTTTTCAATGGCTTTTTCTATGCATTCCTAGTTTTCTTTAGATGATTCTCTTATGGCTACAGGCCTTTGGTTTTATCACATCAGCTGATGTAAGTGGGAGAAATTGTTAACCTATTACTACAAAAACTTGCTTAGGCAAATGTCTTGGGTGCTGAGGCTCTGGATCAAAGTGGCTGAAGCCAGATGTCTTCTGTTTGAACCTTGGCTCTTCTACCACCGACTGGTGGTGGTATAGCCTCTTAATAAGTAAAGCTTAGGTAGATAGTTGTGCACTCATTAGTTAATAAATAAATGGATCAGTATTAGTTTGCTTCTGTTGGGGTACTGCTGCACTGCGTACTGGTGAACTCATCTTGTCAGCAAGGATGAGGAGAGCAGCCCCAGAAGACAAGCTCTGTCCAGAGCAAGCAGCACTTTGTCAGGCTGGTGCAACTAAAACCTGTTTTCTGGCCTTTTTGAGCACCCACCTGCGCTTTATGTTTTTGTAAAGGGGGAGGCTTCGTGTCTCATGGATTCTCTCTTGTTCCATCCTCTTGTGCAGAGAAAGGACTTCCCAGGTGAGCAGTTCTTTGTTGTGTTTGTCATCAAGCCGGAGGATTATGCCTGTGGGGGTTCTGTGCCTTCTTCAGTTCATGGTGAGTTCTTCTGGGAGGTGGGTTTGATTGCTGCATCTGAGTATTGGAAAAGTGGGTGTCATTTGGGACCCTCCCAAAGGGATAATATGGGATATAGCTCTGTCTTATCAAGGTAGCTGTGATTTTCCTCCCAGTTTCCTCCCCTAAAAAAACCAAATTTTGCCCTTCAGGGTGTCTTTCTCATATCCTAAAGGTGTCAGCAGTGCTGTATTGGCCAGGTGGGTTAAGCCCTACTGAAACATAGCAAGTCCCTAGATCATGAACAGAAGTGTTTTACTCACAGAGGTTTGGTCAAAGGCAAAAATGGTGTCCCAGTACCTGCAGTGAGAGAATCTGTCCTTCAGGGACTAAGTGAATAGGAGATGAGATACCTTTGGGATTCAGACATCCAGACTTAAGCAATGCATGGAAGGCTTAAGCAGGGATTTCCAGTCTGAAAAACAGGTTGTGGTTAGGGAGGAGTGGGGAAACATTGGGAAAAGGCTGTATAATGACAAATTTGAGAACAATTTAAAGCAAAACCACACACATATTACAGTGAAAAGCCAGACCCTGTTGTTTTTGTAAGTTCAGAGAACTAAGATCAGGGCCAGAGATCATTAATGTTTGATAAATTCTATATTTGCTGTACACTTTGCATCTCACAGGGAATGTCAACCGTACCTGGAACCTGCAACGGACAAAGAACCTTCAAGTGAAGATTGTGCCCTCTATTAAAAGTCAGTGTCTTTGGGCAGAACAATGCAACTTTACAGGGGAACTGGGCTCTTCAGCATAGCGGGGTTTGGCTGGGCAAGCAGCTTCTGATGGAGTGGTGCAGAAAGCACCAGCAAAGGAGTCAAGGCCAACTGGTGCCCTGGTCTCTTCCAGAAAGTGCTGTGTGGCATAGGGTGGTCTCATGGACACACCAGCTAGCACAGGGGATGAAGAAATTGGGAGAGATCTTGCAACAGGTTCTGGCAATTCCTTTTGAAGAAAGTGGGTGGGTTTTGAGGGGCTGTTTGGGACGGGGGTATTGTTACTAGGTGGTATTGGGGGAAGAACAGGACAGGAGTGCTGGCCCTGCGAGGTGCTGTTCCTGCTCTGTGAGCTGACTGATGCCTTCTGTTTCCTCAGAGTCTGTTTATGTCCAGGCCATGTTCTTCAGCTTCCTGAGCTTCCTCTCCTTTTACCTGGGCTCAGTGGTCGTTGCTTTTGTGCACTATATTAGGTGAGTTGAGGAGTTACAAAGAACAGCCTTTCTGGTTCTTGTTATCCTCTGGGATGCTTCACCCTGCAGTACCTTTGGAGAGACAAGCATCTGAACAGGGCAGCTACAGAAGCCCATGACTACTCAGTGGGCTCCTACTGACCATCAGCCAGAAAATATTTTTTCCTCTGCTATGGGGATCATGGCAATGTTGAAAACCTAGGGGTCTGCCCTCTAGGTCTTATAGTGCCCCACCCCTGGGTTTCTTTCTATGAGGACACTGGGAAGCAGGTGGGAATTGTGATGGGGCCAGTCTGGGATGTGAAATGCCAGAACATTGAGGAACCAAGGTACTTTCTTGCTGGACTGAATACTGCAGTAAGTGGCAGTGACACAAACAACCTTGGAGTCCCCTTCCTTACCTGCCTTCCCTACCCCAGACTTTGGTGTCAGGCTTGGGTTGAGAATATCTGCATAAGGTGAAGGTGGAAAAGTTTATTGGGATCGTTCCCTGCCGCCTCTGTAAGCGATGACAAGCATTGAGCAAATCCTTTGTCCAAAAGTATGGGGGCTTGAGAGGAGGGAGTGCCCTTCAACACTCCTTCCTGCCCCTCTGGGCAGAGGTTGGCATGAGAAGAGCCATTTCAAGTTTTCATCATATAGCAGGTTGGTTTTGTGGGAACAATGCTTGTCATCCATTTCTTCAAACCAAACATGGCAAGGAGTTCTCAGCTGCTTCACAATGGGGAATTGTAAATGTTTGGTGCTCTGAAACAAATTAATTTCAAGATGGGGGGACATGCCTTAACTTCAAGACACATTGATCAAACGTTTCATTGAAACAATTCCATGAAATTACTTCAGTGTGTGCGTGTATGTGCTCTTCTTTGCTGTTATTTTTTCTTTGTTGTGGAAATATTTTGGTTGGTTGAGGGATTTTTTTATATCTCCTGCTTGACATCTGCAATTGAAGGAGGTGATGTGGGCTCCTTAAGCATTGTGCTGATGAACACCTCAAGAATCTACTGAAAGAACAGCAGGATCTAAAGTGTTTGGTTTCCTGAGTGGTGAAGTTGGGTTTGGGAAGGTGGTGTGCTGAGCAGTGTAGGTTTGCATAGTCGTGTAACTGGTTGTCCTGCCTCTGGTGGGTGGGTGAGGGCATAAAAAAATCCCTCTATTGCTTTGGAAGTCAAAGAGGTGGACAGCAAGTAGTTGTGGCTGAGCCATGTCTAGTCCAAACAATATTTTTGTTTTGTTGTTGTTGTATATGTTTGTTTCTTTTGTACTTATTTTTGTTGGCTTTGGTTTTTTAGAGCTTGTACCATATTTACCTGTTGGTGTCCCAGATAATCCTGCCATGGCTGGCAGGTAATGGGGCTTTTTGTCTGTTTCACGAGTGCTGTCTTTTCTCTTTTAGGGTTCAAAGGAAGGCTTCAGGTGGGAGATTGACTCCTGAGCATGGTAAGGTTCCTTTTCTATTGTCTGACAACTTTAAGTGACCAGCACAGGTCCCAGGCCAGGCAAGGCTGCCAATCAACTATCTTCAGTCCCTTTGAGCCATATTCCCTGTACATGTACCACATAGTCTCTGGTGCTGATGAAAAATATTAGAGCTTCCTTACTGCCTTCACAAGAGAGGATGTTGGAAGCCAGCTCCACTGAACCTGGTCCTGACCCCTACCCTTTTAAAAGGGTGGAGGAAGGTCAAGCCTTGCCTAGACCTGGCTGCAGGCTCATGTTGCTAATGCCAGAACTGTTGATTTTTAAGCAAGACACTGTTGAGTGTGTCATATGCTTTAAGAGCTCCCCTGCCTGGTTAAAGCATGGGGTATTTTAATTTTTTAATTTAAATTTTGATTTGTTTTTAGCTGGAAGTTGTAGGCAACCAGGTGAAAGAATGACAAACAGGGTTAGGTTGTGGTGTTTACAATATTTACTTTGGTGTTGGATTCAGTTTACTTTTATGCTGCACCCACATTTCAACATACTGCAGCTTTCTGCATTATAAAAACATAGCTGCATCTAAGAAGCTACCAGCGAAAGATTTTGTCATGTGAATGGGGGGCACTGGGAGTTTTTGCTTTCTGGTGAAGTGTGGGAAGCTGCCCTTTTCATTTTGATTAAATAGTTAGTGCCTGCAAAGAAGTTTAAAGCGTTGGTGATGAGGTCATCTGTATCTTTCTCCTACAGGAAGGAAGGATGCTGTTTTGGCAGTATTAAAAGGTTCTTGATGTTCCCTTTTTTAATGCCAAGCTTTTTCAGTCTCTCTGGTCTGCTACATACCATCAGATAGATACCATCATACTGCTGTAATTGAGCTTTGCTTAAAGGATCAGCAGTAGAACTTCACTCTGACCTGTCATTACTTGGGTTAATGTTTCTGCTGAGGACCTGGGGACATTTGGATTCTTGGGAGTGATTTCTTGCTTCTTCATCCAGTGAGATCCACATGTGCATCCTTGTATGTGGAATATATGTGAAAGGTTTTCTTCACAACATGAACAGGGGACTGTGAAAATGTCCCTTGAATATATTCTAATTTTAAGTCACTTGGGAAGGATCCTGCTGTAAAACAAGAGCAAGTCTTGGGGCACTGGAGAAATGGGAGGGGCCTGTGTGTTGGAGAGTTTGGAGAAGCTGAAGAGACCTGGCTGAAGATGTGGAAGAGCTCCAGGGTGGTGATAAGGGATCACAGTCTAAGGCAGGGAAGCATGGTCTCATCTAGGTGAAACAAGGAAGTCCCAGGGAGTGCTGCTGGTGCTGCAGCTGACGTTTAATATGCTGAAGGCAGCTGAGAAACTGCTTTCTAGGCTGTCCTGGTGAGAGGTGAAAGATGAAATCTGGTGTTTGGGAAGTTCCTAAAAAAGCTGCAAGGCACGGGTGTTGTTCTTGGTATGGACCTGGAGGGCAGAGAAGTGGGATGCTGGGCAGGGAGGATTGCTGAGCAGCATCCCTGTGAAGGGAAAGAGGAGCACTGCTCCTTCCCAGCTTTCCTCTCAGGCACTTGCTGCTTCTGTGTCCTCTCCCTTGTAACCCATGCAACCTTCACATGCCTGGCACTGCATTTTACAGCCACATCCTTTCCTCTGGGAAAGCCACATGGCACATGCTGTTTCTTTTTCTATTGTCTTTCTTCAGGGTGTGTCTGGCTGATGCCTATAAAGTGGTAATTAGCATCTTCCCTGTCTTCCAGGTCACTCGAGACATGCTGGTTTTCTCTCATTTTTTTCTTTCCTTCCCATTGGAATGTCTCTTCCTCCAAAGTACCCCGGGGTCTTGCCTTCTTCATCATTTCCCATTCCTTTACCTTTCCCCACCAAGAAGCGGTGGATGGAAGTGCTGAGCAATCTGTCTCTGCCCTTTGTCCTTGAATATCCTGCAATGCCATATGTCCCTTTGCTCCTGTCACCCATCTTATGTCTGGCTTTTGTGATTCACTCTTTATTTTTATTAATCCTGTGGCACAACCTTCCCTTCCACATCATCGCTATCTGGTGGAGACAGCAGCTGGAAGAACCACGCCTGGTGTGGTGCATTTACTTTGCTGACTCACTTGCACACTGGGAAATGGGACTGAAATTAGTGGGTGAGCTGGACCCAAATTGGCTGTTAGAGCAGGGCAGAGTGTCTTTGCTGCCTGCCTTCCCTGCTTTGTCCAGATTTAAATCTGCTTTTGGTTACTTGGGAGAGAAGGTTGATGGGTCATTTGAGAGAATAAAGTCTGGTCTAAAACTAGGAGGGAGCATCCCTGTGGAGCAGGACTGACAGGACTAGGATTTGTGCATGTACCTTTGTGCCATAAACATGAGGAAGTGCTTCTTTTGCCTTCTTTCCAGTGATCTGGATTTCCAAATGGTTTTAAAGCAACAGGAAAAACTGCCACGAGAGAGGGAGTTTGCATGGGAGTTGATGAATAGAAGTTGGATCTTGCTCCTGCAGTGACCTACAACAACATCCTGCTAATCTCAGCTCAGGGCTCAGGGGGTGTCACATGGAGGGGCTACAGTGTTGCTCTGTCCACTTCTGATGCTCCTCTGAGCTGTTAGAGGGATGGGGCAGGAGGGTAGAGGAGTTGAAATTGAGACCAGGTTTTAGTCTGCAGCCAAACAACCACAGTGAACATGTCAAAGGAAAGCAGTAATTGGGACCTGAAACATCAAATGTCATTGCTGTAAGATTGCTTCTCTGATTTGAGCTCAGGCAGAGACAGGTTTTAAGTGTCTTTACATATGTGGCAAATAAAATGGCAAAACAAGGGTTTCCCTTTTTTGCACAGTATGCTCTAAAGGGAAATTGCCATCTGTTTAGAGAAATACTGCCTTTCCCAAGCCCCTTCAGCTCTTCAAGCTGTTTGTATTCACCTCAGAGATATGTTTTGAAGCACTGACATGAAGCTAACTGTCCCTTTTGGGTCCATTTCCATTGCAGGATCTGGAATTATGACTTCTTCACGCCCCATTTCAGCCAGCACTCCTGAGGGAAGCAGCTATGGTGCTATTGGTACAGTATATTGCAAAACTGGGGACATAGGGAAAGTTCTGTCTAGGGACAGTAAAAGGCACTTTTGAGGTGATTTAAAGCCAGAAAGGAATAAAGCTGCAAGCTACTTTAGGAACATCTTGCAACTACCTGAAAAAAATAATTGCAGCTTGGGAGGTTCAGGTTGCATTTCGGGCAAAAGCATCTACATCATCAAGGTGGCAGATCTGTGAAAGAGATGTGTAGAGAGACTGTCACTGGAAATGTTTGTCTCAGCTGGACAAAGCCATAGTCACCTGAGAAGTGTTGGTGACCATGCAGCTCCAGACAGGACATTTACTAGGGACTGACAAAGGTCCCTTTCAAGCAAGCTTCTAGAAGCCTGTTATTAGCTCTTCAAGCCTGCCTTTAGACCAAAACATGCCTTTTCCTGGAAGGCTGAAGAGTTTTGTGCAGCAAGGCAAGATAGAATCAGAGCTTCTTGAGAGGTTCCATTGGGAAGAAATAATGTCACGCTGTCAACAGGGGAACCATGTCCTGGTAGCAGAGGAGGAAAAAAACTTCCAAGGGTCCTGCTAATCTGAGATGATGGGTAATGATTTCTCTTTGCCAGAGTATTTAAAAGTCTCCTCCTTACTGTAGTTTTCCCTCCAGTGAAGGCATTGGTTTTGAATAGTTCAGTGGACTTCTGGGCATAATCCTTGACTTTGACCCAGCTTGTGGACCTAGATGTCGGGGTGAGGCTGTGCAGGTCCAGGGCAGCGTGAGACAGATGTTCTAATGAGTGGAACAGCTGTGTGTTATTTTTGGTCCCTGCTCAGGATTCATTTGCTCATTGTTGTGTAAGGACAGCCCTGACACTCCTAATACCACTCATTTGTTGGACTATGAAGGTATGATATCCCTCAATGCCTGACAAAAGAAACACAAAACTGTTTTTTTCGTAAGATACGGGAAAAATTCAGGAGGATTTAAGTCCTGGAGTAGTGTTGAGGGCTTCAGCACCACCCTAGCTGCCCTCTCTTCCCCAGTTCTTGAAGAAATGCTTTAAAAGCATTTGGTAAATGAAGAAGAAGCTTATGTTCTGCCTGTGCTGGTATGGGCAAGGGGCTGGGAGCTTGGACAGCCTGTGGAAGTGCAGGCAGATCCTGCTAACCTGCAGATGATCAATACTGTGAATGCACTGGTGATCTGCCTGCTTTGAGAAGTTTTCTCCCTCTTTTATCTTTTGTTCTACAATATTTTTAGAAAAGCTTTTATATATATAAAGCTTACATAAAATCTGAAGGTTAACCAGGTCAGTGTTGTTTTGACCCTTAACAGTCTGCTGCTTTCACTAGAGCTTTTTGGCTTGTCTCAGAATTCCAGATTTCGGAGCTCAGTGGGGAAGGTGATGGCCCTTGGAAGTGCTAACCTGATACTTTTAGAAGGGTGTGGGATCATGGAAACACTTGTTCTCTGAAATGGCCATACAAAATTGAGTACAGTAGTATCTGGGACAGCTTCATTCTTGCTGTGCATAGAGGATTTAGCCCCTACCTTGCCTGTTTCCTTGTCCCCACTCTGGTCCAGACGAGTCAAGCTCCAGTGGTGGACGTCAGATGTCTTCCCCCGAGCGCAGGCCGGCAGCTGGTTCTGACACTGACAGCTCTGTGGAAGAAGAGAGTGACTTTGACACCATGCCAGAAATTGAAAGTGATAAGAACATCATCCGCACTAAGGTATGGCTGGTGTTGCAGCTGTGGCCCCGATGGGCACACCCAGGGGAGGACTAGCCCTAGTCACTTACCAGGGATTTTGAAGTTTCCTCTTCACTGATAAGTGGATTTAATCTTATAAAGCTGAATGTGCTTCTTAGTGGGTTTTTTTTTTTTTTTTCAGTCACTGAAAGTTTCCAGGCTTGGCTAAGTGTTCTTTGCACACACGGTCAGAGCCGTTCCTGGAAGTCAGAGAATTTTTCAGAACTCGCTCCCGTAGAATCGAGGAGCACAATGAGCCCACTGTGTATAGACAGTCCCAAGAGCAGCAAGCTGCGTGTTGTCCAAATATGTCAAGATCTTGTATACCAGCTTTTGTAATCTTCACTGGTTCTTTTCTGTTGTCTTCCCTCTTCCCCACTGATGTTTTAGGTGTTCCTCTATCTATCAGACTTGTCCAGGAAGGACCGAAGGATTGTCAGCAAAAAATACAAAATCTATTTCTGGTAAGGAGAAGGGAAACTGGTAAGACTCAAGCTCTGGACATGGTCTCTGGTTGTGGAGTTTGTCCACATGCCATTCTTCTGAACCACACTTTGGACCTGAGGATATTCTTTGAACCATCCTGTTACACTTTCACCCTGTTCCAAAGAGTAACTGCAAATCCCACATACCTTAAATAGGGATATTTGTGGACCAATGAACACGCTTTTAAGTGTGGTAACAGCTGGTGTTCTGGAACATAGTGGGGAAGGGGAGAAATTGGCATTCAAACACATGAGCTTGTGGTCCACATCCTGGCTTTTATTGTGCCCTTAGCATTTGCCTTAGCACACGTGCTCTTCTGCCTCAGGAGATCATAACCAGATTATAACCCCAGAGAGCAGGTTCTGTGCCCTTAGGCACTGAGGTGTACACATTCCATGGAGCTCTGTCCTGGATGTGCACCTGTAGTTTTGGTGTGTAACTGCTGCTGCTGTCTCCTCTCTGCAGGAACATCATCACCATCGCGGTGTTTTATGCCCTGCCGGTCATCCAGCTCGTCATCACTTACCAGACGGTGTGTTTGGCTCTGTGGCTGTCCCCTCTTGCTTTCTTTTTCTGTGGTTGCCTTGTGTAAGGATGAGAGTTGCAATGAAACTGAGATCACCCAGGAATTGTGCTCTGTCTGAGGGGCAGTTTACCTTAGCTGCTCTCTCTGCAGCTCTGTGTTGAGCTTGCAGTTCTGCTATTTTTGCTGGGGAAGTGGGAGTGCAGCTGTTTTCCTGCTCAGCTAATGTCTCATTTGGGTCCTGTTTCATTTTAGAAACAGGAGGAATCTGCTGTTATCTCTAAAAGACAACTGAAAGCAAGTAGGGATTGCTATGTGCTCCCTTCTCCCCACCGTTGCTATCCTACTGATTCAAATATCTGCAAGCAGATCTATTAGTGGTGGGGTTGAGAGCACAGTGTTTCCTCTGAAGACTGTTGTCATATTTGTTGCCTGTGGCAACACCTTGTCCCACCCTAAAAGCTTCACTTACAGATGTCAGTACTCTCCTGTGCCAGTGCTAGAGCTAGGCTGCGTCCTGGTACACCTTGTGTACCTGCAGTGTTTGCATGAAGCAAATTCCCCAGAGCAGAGATTTGCTGCTACCAGGTCTCCCATCTCTCTCTGTTCAGGTAGTGAATGTGACTGGCAATCAGGACATCTGCTACTACAACTTCCTGTGTGCTCATCCCCTTGGGGTGCTGAGGTGAGTGAGCCCTGCAGTCATTGTGTTATTAGTAGATGCTGAGATGGAGGGTGGTGGAGGGGGAGCAAAATGGATTCAGTTTATCATGGCCTAGTGATGAGCTTCTTGCTGCTGTGCTGCCTTTGTCTTAAACCACCTTCTTTCCTGTAGTGCCTTCAACAACATCCTCAGCAATGTGGGCCACATGATGCTGGGCTTTCTCTTCCTCCTCATTGTGTTGCGCAGGGACATTCTCCACCGTCGGGCCATGGAGATGAAAGATATCTATACCCTGGTAGGAAGCTTGATTGCATGGGGTTGAGTGGAGGGAGGGAAGACCAGGATGAACTCAAAAACCAGGGTGATTACACAATGGCTTTCCATTTGCCTTCATTGCTGGAGGATCAAGTCGTCCTCTTTTTTTCCTCCTGTCGAAAAGGATCTAAGTGGGACGCTTACGTTCTTGCATGCCCCAATATTTTACCACCAGAGCAATTCTGGGTCTCCAGTCCTTTTTCACTTTTGGTCAAGAGGTAGCATGGCATGAGGTAAAGGACAGATTTTCAGTCTCATTATGTGAGTTCCAAAAAACTGAGATTTCCAGACCAGAAGTTTAAGGGTGGTTAGCTTGGGTGTGCTGCCTGTGGATTCAGCTGGCTATGCCATGTGGCTAAATCCAGAGCCTGTGTTTGTGCACAGCACATCTGTGCTGCACTGCTGACTAAGGGACATGTGTAGGAATTAGGAGGGATGAAGTGATGGAGAATGGCAGCTCACCTGTCATCAGGACAGTGAGGGCACTTACTATACAGATGTGTTCTCTTCCAGGACTATGGGATCCCAAAGCATTTTGGCCTCTTTTATGCTATGGGCATCGCTCTGATGATGGAAGGGGTGCTTAGTGCCTGTTATCATGTCTGCCCTAATTACTCCAATTTCCAGTTTGGTAAGAGTTTCCTTTTCTCCTTTTGAGCTGGAGCTAGGATTTGTTGCTGGCATTTCCCATCCCTCTACCCTTGCAAACTTCCCTGAAGCCTGCCTGTTTGAAAGCTCACTCAGGAGGCAATGAGGCTTTGAATATCAGGGACTAACACACGTCAGCCTCCTCTCCAGTCCTTGGGACTCTGGTAGTGCACTGCTGGCAGGATGTTCCTTTGCTTTTGCAACTCAGTGCTTGAAGTTAGGCAATGCACATCCTGAGCATCAGAGTGCTTAAGCCTAGGAAGCCTCTGTCTGTCATCTCAGTGGAAGTTTTGCTCTGTGGGCTCCTTCAGCTTCCTGGGGAAGAGAAGACTCAGGCAGAATCTCATTTGTGATTGTGAATACCTGATGAGAGGGAATGAAGATGAGTGAGCCAGGCTCTCTTCAGTGGTGCCCAGTGACATAACAAGAGGCAGTGGGCACAAATTAAAACACAGGAAACTCCATCTGAGCAGAGAAAAAAATCTTTTCCTCCTTTGAGGATGATCAAAGACTGAATAGATTGCCTGAAGAGGCTGGGAATTCTTCTGTGAGGATATTCAAAGCCTGACTGGATATGATCCTGAACAACCCTCTCATAGCTGACCTTGCTTGAGCAAGGTTGGTTGTTGGACAAATGATCTTCAGAAGTCACTAGCCTTCACCAGGCTGCGATTCCCTGCCTGTTTCTGTGCTGCCCTGTGGACATTCATTTTCTGATCCCCTATAGTTTTTGTTGCCTCAGGGCATGGCAGGTGTGCTGCAGTGCTGTACAGTGTAGCACAGCAATCAGGGATTTGTGCCTGCCAGCATTGGGTTTGGTCCTGCTGCTGCACTGCTCTGCGTGCACTTGGAGCAGCTTTCTGGGCCCACTGGCTGTACCTCTTTTCACTGTTTCTCTTGTGCTCCCTCCACAGACACCTCCTTCATGTACATGATTGCAGGACTGTGCATGCTCAAGCTGTACCAGACCCGCCACCCAGACATCAACGCCAGCGCCTACTCTGCCTATGCCTCGTTTGCTGTGGTGATCTGTCTGGCTGTCCTAGGAGTGGTATGGCTCCTCCTTACCTATCTGCTTCTCTGGGAAGGAGATGGTGCGGCTGGGAACACCGCTCAAGTGGGCAAATGACTGAGGAAAGCAGCAGAGTAGGATAAGAGTGTGTTAAGCAGCTGTTAGCATTTGAATTCTCAGTTCTCTTGGGTTTTCCTCCTCCCTTTTCCTGGGTATTCATCAGAGCAGTTTTCTTTACATGGGCTCTTTGTTGAACTTTGCCTGCTGCATACCATTCTCCTCAAGGGGAGAAACTCGTGCATCCAGGTGTCCATGTCCTAGCACACAGGTGATCTTCCCGTGGGATAACTTGCATTGCTGGGGTGAGGGGCAAGGCTGGCTGAGCTTCCTGTGCAGGAGGTTTTATACCTAATTTCTTGTGCCTATTTCTCCCCTTTGGAAAACTCTGGTGTTAGGCACAGCTCCTGCAGTCGGCCTTCTGATCTTTGGAGATGTGCAGGGCTAGGATAATGCCTGGGGGGCTCCCAGGAGAATTTCTGGAGTACCTACCTATGGAAGGGCACTGGAGCAGAAGGAATCACCAGAGTTGCTAGTACAGGACTTTGCCCGTTTGCTCACAGTATTGCAAATATTGAGCTGGGCTCACCTGAATCACCGTCTTGTCCTTTACCTTGGAGGCTTCTGCTTCCCTTCATTTGAAGGACTCATTTTCACTCTTCGGTAACCAGGAAAAATCCATTGAATTCTTGCTTTGAACTAGCAGCTAAATGCCATTGGGCTATCAGTCCCTCATACCACACATAATGCAGAATACCAATCGATTCTGCAAAGGTCTCCAAGCAGGAGGTGGCATGATAAGGCATGCAGGAGCAGCTGGTGAACTTGGGACTTTCCAAGGATCTCTTGATAGGTATGATTGATCTTGACAGCCAGCTTCAAGACATTGGGGCTTTATTATGGGTTGCTGTATCTGTTCCTGCGGGATGCTTTGAAGCTGATCAGTGGAGCTTATAAACTCCATGTCTCCCTTGCTCCATTCATGTTGAGGTGGCTTTTTTTTTTCCCCACACATAAAGGGAAAAGTTCAGGCAAGTGCTTTTTCCCATGGAAGGGGAATGCTTTCAGCTGAATGGCATATCAGAGTTTCTGGACTCCTTAATGTATAACTGAAAAATTGAGGTCTTAATATAGGATTAAGCTGCACTTGTAGGTCACTTGCAGTCCTTAAATAAAATGAAAGTGTACAGTAGGAGCAATTGCCTGCAGAGCAGTTTTGTCCTTTTTGGTCTACAGTACACTTACTAAAATAGTGGTTGGTTCCCTGACTGCCTTTGTAAAAATACAGCTCCATGTCTATGGAGCTGCTGCTCGTCTCAGCAGGGCACTCACCTGGTCTGGGTGACCTTGCATTTCTGCTTCCTGGGCCAGCTGCTGTCCTTCCAAGCTGTTCTTATCTGAAGGAGCATTCAGAAAGCATGGTCTCCTCTCCAGGATGCTGAGCTCCTCTTGCATCTCTGTACTTTGTCTTGAATTTATAGATCTGTTTTCAAGTGGGCAGACTTAGGGGTTTCTTTTCCATATTCAATAGGGTTATCTAATGTCCCATGGCGATACAGGACAGGAAAGGATTGTCCTTGCTGTAATGGGGCTCAGTTTGCTTTTAACGTGTCTTTGCTTTCAGGTGTTTGGGAAAAATGACATGTGGTTTTGGGTTGTTTTCTCAATGATCCATGTTTTGGCCTCACTGGCTCTCAGCACCCAGATCTACTACATGGGGCGCTTCAAAATGGGTAAGTGTAGTGACCAGCCATCTTCTCTAGGGTGTGCAGGTGCCTCCTGTCCTCACCTGCATGTCACCTGTGCAGTGTGTCTGTCAGCACAGTCCTGTGGCCTGTGTTGTGGGTTACCCTGTCCTCTCATCCATCTGATGCTTTCCCTGGCCTCTGAAGCCCTTGTGCTGCTGCTCCCCAGGTCAATGCGACTCAGCAGGACCTGTCTGCTCTGTGGTGGCAGGAGAGCTGGGCTCTGAGGGAGTGTGTCCTTCACTACAGCTCTCCATAGTGCTGTGCTCAGAGCAGTCAGCTACACATTTTGATGGGGGTGAGGGGGGGGAAGAGGGTCTGATGGGGAACCTGGCTCTTGTGCTCTGCTTACAAGCCTATTTCTCTTTCCTCTTCTGCTCCTATCTGCCTCAGATGGCCCTGACTCAGGTAACTGTCTTCAGCTCTCCATTTTCTCTGCTGAACTGATTATGAAGTAGTGAAGCAGCCAGGGATTCCGTGGATGTGCGTGGGGAGGCAGACTTTTGTGCCACCTGGGGGCGGCTCTCCAGAAGTGAAACCAGTTTGCCAGCAGCACTGCCAGTCCCATTCCTTGGCAGGAAGTCGGGGATATAGCATGGGAGAGCTCTGATCTTGGTGCAAGAGCCTTTTCAAGCTCTGCATTTGTGGCTAAAGAAGGGCTTGTATGTGCATGCATGTCTTCCCATTCACACTGCCACTGATGGCTCTGCAGAGAAGCTTCTGTAGTGATCTTGGATGCAGGAGTGTCTTGAGTGAACTCTCCCCCTTTAGGACCCTCTAAAGACTGTGGGATCTGTTTCTGCTGTTTTCCTTGCTTTGGGAGCTTGCTCCATGGGAGGTGCTTTTCCCCCCTCCTGCAAACACTCATCTCTCTTCCAGTGATGGAGTTGCAAAGCAAGTCTGTTTATATGTACAGGCATGGTCTGTATGATTTCTGGATGGTGCCAGTATGAAGGGGATTTTTATTTTTTTTAACCTGTCATTCTGGCCAAACACCATCCATATCCTCCTGTGGCTGCCCTTCTGCTCAGCACAGACAGCTCCCAAAGGGCAAGAAATGAATCTTGCTGACACCTTGGCTTCTCTGTTGTCAGCTGGTGGGTGTCCACATCTTTCCCCTTTGGCATTTTGGAGCTTACTCTGCTGGCTGTTCTGTCTTTTTTATCCTCTTCTTTGACAGACTTGGGCATATTTCGACGAGCAGTGATGGTGCTGTACACAGACTGTATCCAGCAGTGCAGTCGACCAATGTACATGGTAGGTGATTTCTCACCCTAGGACCTCTCAGCAATTGCTCCACCTCTAGGCAGCATGCAGGGGAAGGAGGTTGGGCCGTTTGAAGTTAGTGATGTTCCCTGCTTCCCTTCTTCTCCCTCCCTCAGAATGGTTGGGTAGGTGTAGGTCCCTGCTGGACTGGTTTATACCCAGCCTCCAGACTTCCCCTGATCTCATACTTGGTGAATAAAACATGAAAGCAAGGTGATACAAGAATGACAGGATTTGCCTTTGTACTTGCTCTTTGGGGATATCTATTCGGAGGAACGGGTATAAAGCTCTGTGCAGCACATCCACTTTGGGGAGGGCAGCAACTGTTTTGGCTCTCTGGCTTAAGCAAAAGCACTGCTATTTCTGCAGCACCACAGGGCAGACAGCAGAAAAGTGAGAAAGAACGGCTGTTACCTTGTGTCCCACTGTTGGCTTTCTTCTTGGCACAGACTGCTAATTAGGACTTGAAGCCAAATGGGGTTTTTATCCATAAGCATCTTTTTTTTGTTCTTCATTTTTAATTTTTCTCCCACCTCTGAATAAGCAAACTCAGTCCACTCAGACATGAAGTAAGCCTAGCCAGCCTGAAATAGCTGCATCATGAAAGCAGCTGTAAGCACAAATGCACATGCCCCACAGTCATAATTCTTCCTCCTGCTATAGTTATAGGGCTTCCCTAGCTAATGATAAGATGGAAGAAAAAAAAATGCTCTCTGAATATGTGTGGGATGCTATCCAAAGCTTCCCCTGCTGCCTCTTTCAAGCAAGTCCTTGCTCTCTGCAGTAATTTTTCTATAAAGTGGTGGAAGGGAAGGAATCTACCTAGGAAAACAGTAGAAGCAGTCAAAGGATTTGCAGAACCTCCTGAGGCTGATCCCTTAAGTGCTGAGCTTGCTCTTTTTTAGAGGTTCAGTCTCCTTACAGCACTTTCTTAACATTTGTGAGGGCCAGAGCATTTTTTCCATCTAGTAAAAGCTCCTGCAGAGCAAACTACAGAGCTAGGTGCATGTGTGTTTGCACATAATGATATCCTGAATTTCTGAGGCAAAGGGCTCTTTCTGTATATTATTCTGCTTTCATATGGTGATCGGTGTCTTTTCTCTAGGACAGGATGGTGCTGCTCATTGTTGGAAACCTGGTCAACTGGTCCTTGTAAGTAGCAGTGTATCGGTGTCTTGTGTGTTTGTGCATATGGGCAGCAGGATTTGGTGCTGGGACACAGGTGGCCTGGAGTGATGGGGAAATGCAGCGGTGTCTGTGCAATAATCGTGTGCTGGGGCCCTTCTGATGCATTTTGTCAGGGAGCTTGGTCTGAGAAGTGCTGACGGTAATCAGGTCCCTAGGATGCAGCACTAGAGAGGTATGTGAGGCATCCCTAAGTGTTTCAGCTGGGGTTGTCTCATGGCTTATGTCTGAGCAAGCTTATGTAGGGCTGGCTTGGTGCTTTTGTGCTGTACACCTGCTTCCCACATAGCTGAGAGGTCTGACACAGCAAAGATGCAGGAGATCTGACAGACATTTGTTAGTCACAGAGCGTGGCTGAGCAGTAACTGCATACACAGGGGAGGGATCAGCTTTTGGATGAGACCTAAAATCACTCCCCCAGGCTCTTACTTGTCACTAAAGCTGCTTCTTGGGGACATGCCTTCTGCCAAATGTACAGGTCTGGGACCAGCTCCTGTTGAGTGAGAGGTATTTGGCCATGGGTTGGAAGCAACTCAGGGCCCTTGCCTGTCCTATGGGGTCTCAGCTGCTTCAGCAGCTGACTGAGGCTGAATTTCCTTGGCTGGGGACAGAGGCAAACAGTGCATTTCCTCTAGGGAATCGGGAGGCTGTGGCAGTGTTGCTGTATACTGTGGTCTGTGGGATGGGGGAGTGGATGGCTGTGAGTTCAGGGATGTATCCTATCCCCAGTGAAAGAGGCTGTCTGATGTCCCTTTTCCCCTCTCTCTCAGTGCCATCTTTGGGCTCGTCTATCGGCCCAGAGACTTTGCCTCCTACATACTGGGAATCTTCATCTGCAACCTGCTGCTGTATCTGGCTTTCTACATCATCATGAAGGTAGAGGGAGGCAGCTGCAGCTGCCTCTGGGGTGCCTGTCTCCAAAGGGGAAGGGATGGGTCTCTTTTCTGGCAGCAGTTCGGGTTCCTGTGGTGCTGCAGAGGGATGTGGAAGGGCCTTTGGAGCTCAGGGTGGGACAAGATGTTGGGAAGGGGGGGTGTGTAGCTGTTTCAGGTGTGACTGGGATGGGCAGCCCTTCACAGTTGCCCATGGTATGTCAGCCCTGTGCAGGGCTCTGTCCTCTGGGGAGAAGTCAGAGTGTATTTTGTCTGTGTCCCTGTCTGCAGCTCCGCAGCTCTGAGAAGCTCCTGCCCATTCCCATGTTCTGCATCGTGGCCACAGCAGTGGTGTGGGCAGCCGCCCTCTACTTCTTTTTCCAGACTCTCAGCAGCTGGGAGGTAAAGTTCCCCCTTCATTGTCCTCTCCATCTCTGCATCTCATCATCTTTCCTTCCTGTTGTTTTGCTCAAAAGATTCTCTCAAGAAGAGTCTTGGCCTCCTCGTGTTGAGATGAAAGGGTTTTTGTTCAGCAGACTGTGAAGGAAGTCATGCTGAGCCAAAAATGACTGTATGCATGTAGCTATGTAGAGGCTATTTATGACCTAGCTGATCTGGAGGTGGCTAGTCCTCACTAGGGGACAGAGGAGGAGCTGGGGATCTGAAAGCAAAACTGGGCAAATCCTGACTAATGCTGGATGGGAGACTTAATTCCTGGAGTAGATGGCTACCTGGGGTCAACCTGCCTGAGGGCCCTCTGTGACCTGTGAGGCCATTAAATCCTGACTGGATGCCTTCTAACAGGATATCACATCTATCTCTATGGAAATGAGGGGTTTGCTGCAGGGTGATCTGGTGGAGGCTATGCAGGACCTCAGATGTGGATACCATAGGGTTCCTCTCAGTTGTGGGTTGTGGTCACAGATCCATTTTCAGGGCTAACTATAACGTGGTGTTCCTGCCCTACTCTCACCATGTCTGGCTGAGACAGCACCTCTTCCTGGCTCCTGCATGGAGGGTTAAGACAGGGTGATCTCTAGAGGCTCCAGTGCGTGGTCAGCAAGGGCCATGTTTGAGTGGATATCAGCTCCTGACCCTCTGCCTGCTCCTCTAGGAGACTCCAGCAGAGTCTCGAGAAAAAAACCGGCCATGCATCCTGATGGGCTTCTTTGATGACCATGATGTCTGGCACTTCCTCTCTGCAGCTGCCTTGTTCTTCTCCTTTCTGGTGAGTCCTGCTGAGCCTCCCACTCTGCTGTATGGCCTCATCCTCTCCCCTTCCACCTTGCCCCCCTTTGTTCACACGCGGCTGTGACTGCTCCAGAACTCCACTGAAGTGCCCCAACTCCTGCTTGGCTCTACCTCCAGATACCCTTCACAGTGGGATGCTTCTTGTCAGTTGGATCAGACTTTCTCCTTTGCCTTATTTCTCTCCCTGTGCCTCAAATTGCCTTTGGGCCGGTGGGTCACACAGCTGTTGTGGGGAAGCTGAGGGGCTGTTGCTGTGACCAGTGACTCATGGATTTGTGAAAACCTCGCAGGAAGGCGAGACCCGAAGGTCTGAAAGGAAGACCTCCCTGGCCAGCAAGACCTGAATCTGACCTGCATTTTCCTCCTCAGGTCCTGCTGACCCTGGACGATGACCTGGATACGGTGCGCAGGGACAAGATCCCAGTGTTCTGAGTCTCCAAGGGACAGAGGCATAGGGGTGTCCAAAACCGCTTGGCCAAAGGCACTGGACCACCAGTGTCTGTGGGGAATGAGCCTGCTTCCATGGCAAACAACCCAGTGGGAGCAGGGGAGCTGGATCCCACAGCAAGCATGAAGGGGTGCTGTGGTAACTGAGGTGGGACCAGGAGGGAAGATGATGTTTTCTCCTTTCCCACTGCATCCTCTGGGGAAGGCACGACCCAGCGGCCGAGGCCAGTACACACCCCTCTGGCTTTTGTAGATGCAGTGGGTGCTGGAGCCAGTGAGGGGGGAGGAAACAGGAATGGGAGGCATGTTTGAGACCTTTGCCTCCCTTCCTTCCTGCTGATGTGCTCCACTTCTTCTCCAGTGAGCAGGCTTGAGAAGTGCAGTGCAGCTCCTCCTGTGTTGAGAGCTGGTGCCTGTACCCTGCAGGCTGCTGCCCTCGGAGAGTCCCTTTGGAAGCACAGGAGAGAGTTTGGTTCTTGTCCTGCAGCCACCGAGGAAGCAGAGGACTCCAAACTGAGGTGGCTGTGAGGGAATTGTTTCCTTTTTTGCTTCTTTTTGTTGGAGAGACTCCTCTGATAGCTGGTGGGGAGCCATAGTAACAAGACTGTGGTGTTGGAGGGAGATGGTGAACTAGAGCTAGAACATCAGTGCTCTGCCAGAGCCTCCCGTCTTGCTCCTGCAGTCTCTCTCACACTTCGCTCTGGCAGATCTGGTGCTGGCACTTGACAGTGTGGTGGTCTCCCTCAGGGCACTAGAAGTGCTGTCCTCAAGTGACTCTGAGAGATGGTGCAGCAAAGCCACAACCTTGCATGCTGGGCAGCAACTTGGCAGCCCCCGGGCTTCTGCCTGTGTGCCTTGCCAAAGGGACAAGGTGGATCCAGGAGGTTCTCCAGCAGCCTCTGACTTTCTCCTTCCACAAGTCTGCTTTGGAAAAAACTTAACATGTTCCCTTATGGGCTGGGAGTGTGGAGGAGGTTTTGGAGCAGCTGGGGTTGAGCTTTTTAGCTAAAGATCTGGACCAAACTTTATTGTCCAACTTTCCTGCATCTGAAATAACTTTTTAAATGGCTTCTGCATTCTTTCCTATTTCTTAAGTTATTTAAAAAAACAAGAATAAGGTGTCAATTGTTTCAGGCCTTGCATTTAAAATGGGGCCTGTTTTGATAATTTTGAATTAAAAAGGGTTCTTTCATACCTGCTGTCCTTATTCTTGTCGTCGTCTGAGCATTTTTACGTCAGTGTATGTGCATGTACCCAGTGATGCAAAGTTTTCATTCCCCTTCTCCTTACTAAAGCAGATGATTGTGGCAATGTCTGTATTTCCTTGAAAACTTTTGCACCAGCTGGTTTTTACTTTTTTCTAAGTTTGAGTTTGTAAAGACAGTCAATAAAATGAATGTTTCTGGTTCCCTGCTCTGCAGGTGGATATGAATTCTTTCTGCTCCAGCTCTCAGCAGCAGCAAAGAGAGCAGTTAGGGCAGAGAGGTGCCCAGTGGTGTCACACAGCTGCTGTCTTCCGTAGGATCATCGCAGACATTTCCTGAGCATAGGTGTGGATGACCTGCTTGTTCTCTTACCCAAACTTCCTCTGTGAGGCTAAACAGAGTAAAGAACAGACACTTTTGTTACTGTAGTCCCTTCAACAGGGTGAAGAGGGCTGGATGAGGAATGACACAAGAGGCTGCCAGCTGTTACCTTCCTGAGCAGAGCTGCAGTGCTCCAGAGGTGTAGCTGTGTTTCAGGCAGGGTGTGCCAGAAATGCAGAGGGTGGGAGGTGGTCCTGGTGTGCTGTTTTGTATGACAGTGTTTTGGGCTCAACTTGCAGTTTTGCCATGCAGATGGAATTGTGAATGTTTCCTCTTGGAAACAGGTATGTTTCTCAGGCTTGTTGAGCATCTGTTCCGTGTCAGTGGAGGCTGCAGGGAAGGGGATGACACTTGGTTTTGCCCGAGTAGCCTCAGCTTGGTAGTTCTCTGCTGGTAATAGTCCACATTTTCCATTCAGCCACCCTGCAGCCCTGCCATCTGTTCTTGGTCTGTCTTAAATGTCTGAATCCAGCATTAACTACTTGGGATTTCATGCATATTCCTTTTTCTTCCCATAAGGAAGGACTGCCAAGAAGTCTGGGTGCAAAAAAACCCCACAGCAAGCAAAAACCAAACAAACCCAAATCCTTAATTGTTGAGTGCAGCAAGACTGCACAACAAGACCCACATGGAAAAGTCTGTGTTGAACTCTAGTCCAACTCTGTCTTGTCCAGCATGGTTAAGAAATATGCTGTGTGGATGGAACTACCTGAGTTTCTGTACCCAGGAAATGTAGCCATGTTTGACCTGATAGTGTTCTTGTAACATGTGCTCTGTGCTGCCCTCCTTGCAAATGCAAGGACCACTACAGGAACCTCCAATGCTTTGCCAGACTGAAGGAGATCTTGTGTGCCCCCAGATTTGTCCAGTGTTGGACACAACATTTTTGTAAAAGGTGTTACTTCTCCCTATGCCTTTGATAATGAGGCCTTATTCTAAGCTTCTGTGTTTCTAGCCAAGAAGCTGGTTGTCTTCTGAATTGGGATGTGAGAAAAAAATAATGTTGAACAGCAGTCGGAAGGCTCAGCGTAGGAGGTAGAACAGCATATGGGCTCACTGAGCTAAGCAGAGATGAGCACAGTGTGTGAAGGGTAAGGTGGTAGCAGTGATGGAGAGAGAGGTTGGAGAAGGCTGGAGAACGGCACAGAACTGGCAATAAAATCATGACAATTCAATACAAGGAAAGGCACCTCAAGCCTGAGAGATGAGAGGAAAGGTGAGAATCATCTCCCTGCTGCTTCTGTGCTTCCAGCTTCATAAATCAATTTTTAAAATTCCCTCTGAGCTTTGCCCTGCCTGCTGGTTTCTGTTTGTATTTCAGTTCTCCTTAGTGGCTGTAGGGTCCAGCCTCTCTCAGCAGCTCCAGGGGTCTGTTGATGGCTCTGGCTGGGCACTCGGGCAGCTCTGTGCCTTCCAGCTTCCTGGTCACACTTGGCTGTGCAGACCTTGCACCTGAAAAGTGGCTTGTCTTGAGTCCTGATGTCTTTCCATGCCACTGCCCTCAGGGGAGGAAAAGCAGCTCACAGGGTAGGTGGGGAACACTCATTCCACGATTTGCATCTTGTGTTTTTCTCACCCTTCTCTGCTCACTAAGATTCAGAGGTGTGGAGGGAGAAAAGCAAAGCAACATCTTGGAAGGTGGGAGGGGGGGAGGATGGGGAGGAGGGAGGGCTTTCTGCTGCCTGCAGGGCAGTAATGAGGTCCCTGCTTCCCACATCACGTGCTCATCCATCTCTCCTATGCTTATGCTGAGCACAAACTGTCACAACTCCTAAAAGGAAAACAAATGGTTCACTTCTTTGGTCAATCACCTCCTCAGCTCAGGGTGGGGGCTGTGACAAGTTTAAAGGAAGCAGGAGCTGGTCTGGCTGGAAGTGGTGGCTGCCAGAATAACTCTATGGTATGGAAGCTGTACCAGCCCAGGAACAGCTGCCCTAAGCTTTCTGCAGTTGGTTATTCAAGACTCAGGCTTATTTGCCAAGTCACGAGCTTTGCTTTTTTTATAAACAAAAGAGCTGCTAATGCTCAGCTCTGTTACCATTTGTTATCCATTTTGCAATGCCTTCTGCAGGCCTATGAACGTTTTCCCAAGTAAAAGCCAATGCAGTCCTGTGGATGGGCCAGATGATTTTGGGTGGTGCATGGCCAGAAAGCTGCTGCTGAGTAGCCTCTGCTTTGCTTCTCCCAGAGCAACGTGAGCTGTCTCTTCCTTATACCCTGCTCTTCTCTTTCCACAGCTCCTGGGCACCTGAAGGTGTCTTCCCTCTCCCACAGCTCTGTTGACCTGAGCCACCGAGAGGAGGTGGATAGAACTGAATCATAGAATCATGGAATAGTTTAAGACCTTTAAAAGTCATTACTTCCAACCTCGCTGCCCCAGGTGCCCAGGGACACCTCCCACTAGACCAGGTTGCTCAAAGCCACATTGCATCCAACCTGGCCTTGAATGTTTCCAGGTGTGGGGCATTCACTACCTTTCCAAGCAACCTGTTCCAATGTTTTACCACTCTCACTGTAAAAAACTTTGTTATATACCATATACAACTGTTGTCTCAGGAAATGTAGGTAAAGCTGGTCTGCACAGTACAACTCAAGAGAGAAAGAAACAGGTTCTGTATGATACTAGTAACTGCTCACAGGTTAGGAAAGCTACCGCGATCATGTGAGCTGACAATGTTACAACCACCACCCTGACCTCTGGGATGGCAGAAGAGCGGCCAAGTCAGTGGGAGCATGCTGCATTGTGAAATGAAATGTCACAGTTTGAGAAGCAAAGTGAACTTGTCCACAGCTGGAGGTAGATTTTTTGTGCCTATTTAAGCAGCAGCATCCATGTAGATGGTGAGGGGTGGGTTACCAGTGACAGCAAGAGGGGGATACTGTTTTGAGGCTGAGGTATGCTGCCCCTGGCTATGCTCCAACTCTGGCTTAAGATGACAGAAGACACACCAGTTTCTTCTTAGCCAGTTTGTGTTTTTGTTTTGGTTTCCCTTATGCTTGGTGCAGCCATCTGCACATTTGTATGAGCCCATCAGGCCAGAGGGGCCCCTTGGCCGCTCTCAGTCGATGAACGCCAGAGGGCTGCCAAGGGCTACCTCACTGCCCCTGGGGCACTGCTCCATTTCCCACAAGCAGAAACAGCTGTATCTGTTGCAGTAGGCCAGCAGTGAGGGCATCAGCCCATCCTTGGAGGTATTTGCCTCATTTGTGTCATTTCCCTTTCCCTCTTCTCTGGCTGAACTGTACATACTGGTGTCACTGAAGTAACAAAACAGAAGCCCCTCTATCACAACACCAAACTTTAATTGAAAAAAACCCAAGCACCTTCCATAAAGGCATCTACCATGTCCATGAGAATTTTGAGCTCCTGAAAAGAATGGCTTTAGAGTAGCTCTGTCAACTTCTGTATGATGCAGCCTCCCAAAAAAGCCTTTACTTACTTGCAGTATCTCTATACCACTGTCATCCAGACCACAGCCTTTAGCTTCGAACTGTGACAAAAGGCAGGCTCTGATGAGAAGCATTTTATAAAGCTGAAGTTGTAGTTCAGCACAGTGATCAATGTCAGTTGGGCAGGGATGGCACCTTCATTATCAGCATACGTTTCTTCTGAATGATGGAGTTTTATATCTCCAAATAATGCAGTGCATAACTCTGGTCTATGCAGAGAATATAGATCAGTGGAAAACTAACTGTAAATTCCCAAAACTTTCTTTACTTCTCTTGAAGAGCGAATGGCATGACTTCCCAGGGGGAAAGAAGCTGTACCAACAAGAACACATTCAAAGAATGTTTTTCTTATTTTTTTAATAAAATACTATCATGTTCATATCTATACAAATAATTATTACAACTATTAAACAAAGTATTACATTTAACAATAGAAATCTCAGAACTCTGAACAAGATCATGGTTGGGGATATTTACACCTGATGCAACAGATTTGTAAAAAGATGTCAAAATAAACAGAGCAAGATCTTATTTACAATTGGAAGATGATGTTCCTGTTCATTCATTATAGATTTCTACTGCAGAGTTCCTTTTTTCCATTACAAAATAGTAAGGACTTTCCACTGGGACTGTATCCAAGTAATTTACAGCTGTATAAAACAGAACCACAGCAGAAAACTCTGGACTGAATATAAATAATTTACATTGTGGAGGGCAACAGCATCTTTGAATAATCTCCTGTGGCAAAAAACAAATTTGCTTTCCTAGTGAGCAGGCAGGAACAGGGTCCAACCCACCATGAGCTCTGTTGTTTCATATATGTGGTTGTGGGAGCAGCAGCACATATTGCAAACTTGAAATTTGCTTGGAAAGATACTTTTGGTGAGGCAGAAATAAATGCTTACCCCCCTCCTCCTCCTCGATTTATCTCATAAAAACTGCTATCAGCAAATAATTAATGACTTCTGTGTAACTAAGCAGGGCTTGTTCACATAGAAAACATGAATTTGTATTGTCATGACCAAAACTCTCTGCTAAATCTTTCACCGGTTCAGAGTAACTTGCTCTCAGCATAACTTTGGGGAATAAAGTGGTGGTGGTGGTAGTCTGAGGTTTTATTTACTTGGGATTGCACAGGCAGTAAGAAGTTGAAAACACTCTCACATGCAAACCTATCTCTGCATTGGCACTCTTGTCCAGGAGACTGCTATCCCTGCTGGATCAATGGCAGCAGGAGAATGGAACAGTGGTACGTGATAACAGGTCAGGTGATGATAAAGAGTGAAGCTTCTTACAGCACTGTATCAGAAAACACAAATTTGACTGATTATATCCATATAAATGGATTCAATGCTATTGTCTTGCCAGTGAAAGAAGGATCATTATTAAAATGATAAGCATAAAACTTCCTAGGGGGAACAGCAACCATCATCAGCTCTTGGCACAGCTGCCTGCACTCGGTCATCCAGGAACAGCCTGAGTTTGTGACCAAGTCCTTGAGCCAAGGCTGTACAAGTACCTCGGAATGAGGTGGAAAAACAACAGGAGACTAGAAGTAATTAAATGGCCCCTCTTGTCCAGCAATGCCCTCTGCAGCTGCCCTACCACACAATTTGTTTCCTGCAACAGCACTACTCACCAACCACAGCAGTAGCAGCACAGCTTTAAAGTGCAGTAGGAAATCCGTGCAAAATTCAGGAGGCTCTGGATTAGCACAGTGTATTTATTTTTTTCTAGAGAGGTGCTCTTCCACTTGGGCAGCAGCATAATGACTGGAGCTGGAAAACTCATTCCAGTAAGGCTCAGTCAGTCACCAGCTCAAATCACTTCAGTTCTTGTATCCCTTAGTTGTTCTTAAACGAGGTCTTTTCTCTCAAAAGGTTTATAAATGCTAATAATACATTACTATTTTATTGCCTGCTTTCAACTTAGTCTGTCTCTGCTCTTATTTTCTCCTAGGCTGTTTAAGGGATTAACTGTGGACTACAGTGACACACGTGCAACTCAGCACAATAACACTGTTGTTTGTTGAAGTCATTTAGGCCAAGCTGAAAGCCATAGCCATACAATGCTTGTCAGCTGTGGCTGTCCCACCCCAGAGGTAGTGCCCAACCTTTCCCTTCCACCATTTATTTTGCTAAATTAAGCAGTACTGGGTATTTTTCCTTCCTTCAAAGCCAAAACAAACTCCATCTTGGTATAAGTAACCTTGAAAAATATAGAAATTGCCCTTCTCAGGCTAACAAATTGCAACTAAAACCACAGTCTTTCCCAAATATATCTTGAAAAACAAAGGAACAGTTAATTGCCAGGTAATTCTTGGGAGAAAAAGATAAATGTCATATTTTTGCTAAGAAAGTGTATTGTCAAATTGTTATCAAAATAAGTAAAACAGAATAATTCGATCTGCAAGACTTAGAGAAGCTTCTTTTTCAAACTGTTCTCTCAAGCACAGATTGAGGTAAAGTGAGCCTTATCTACCTTACACCTAAAGGCAACAGGCTCAATGGTAGAAGAAAAAAAAAAAAAAAAAAAAAAAGGAAAGCAATAGTTTCCACTCCATGGTAAAGATGTTGCAATTGCACCGGCTCCTGAGAGCTGAGCCTGAAACCCTGGGGAAGGACTGAGACACCGCCCTATCAGTGGCCCAAAACAACCTACAAAACTCAGTGAAAGCAGCCTAGTTGAAGTGGAATGGCAGGTGGAATTAGTTTATGGTGACAAGAAAAACCCAAAACTATTAATTAAAATCTGACAGAAATTACTTAGTATGTAATTCCCTCTCTTTTGATGTGAAATATCCAGTCCCTCCACTGTTCTTCCGAAAGGCAAGAGAATGAAGACGTGAGAAGCTGGAATCCACAGGCTGCTCTCAACCCAGGGGACCAGGCCTGATTCAGCATTCAAAGCCCTTCTTGGACAGTCAGGCCAAAAGACTGCACAACAGAGATTCTTTTTCTTTAATAAAGCTATCTAAAAGCCAGTCTCCAGTGTAAATATCAGATTTTGGATGAATGTGTTGATACAAAGCTCTTGCAGAGAGGTCTGCCTACCTTTCTCTTCACAGCAGTCTTCCTGATCCCACACAAATGCCACAGAATCATTTGGCATCACTTTTGGCATGTAAAAAGACTCACATAGGTATGTGGTTGAACTTCAGCAGAAATTGCCATGTTCAAGGTGGGGAAAGAAATTATGTTTCTCCATCCTGGTCATGGCAGGTTTCAAAAAAGCCCTGAGAAGGACAACAAAGTGGTGTGGTGACTACACAGGAATTGCCATGCCCTGTCAACACTTTGAGGTACAATCCTCTGGAGAAGACTGAGGGTCACACAGTAGTTACTTCTGAGCCATATACCACAAAATTGTACAGTTCCTGCAAAATGGCAATAGTCTGTGTATCACTAGAATGCCTGTGGTGTGATTTACCTGCACTACAGGTATCCCATGAGCAAGAGTGCCATTTTTGGTTGTCTTTGTTAACAGAGAAGAGTAAAGGTTACTGATACAGTTACTACTGTTTCAAAAAATGATGTACAGCATGAAAAAAACCTCAAACAAAATCACAGTTTTAAAATCCTACCGTCAATACTCAGGATTGCATTTAACCTTGATATAACAGCAGTAAAATTAACACTGAAATAAATATGAAGGAGTAAGAGAATAGAACAGACTATTTCAGTTGGAAGGGACCTACAACAATCATCCAGTCCAACTGCCTGCCACTTCAGGGATGGCCAAAAGTTAAAGCACGTTAGTTAAGGGCATTGTCCAAATGCCTCTTAAAACACTCATGGCTTTGAGCATCAACCACTTCTCTAGAAAGCCTGTTCCAGTGTCTGACCACCCTCTTGGTAAACAAATGCTTCCTGGTGTCCAGTCTGAATCTCCCTTGTGTTCCTTTGAGTAATATTCCAACATTCTCAAGGAGCTGCAGAGAGGGATGAAGTTGATCCTCAGCCTTGGTCTCTCCAAAGCACACAAGCTCAGAGTCCTCAGCTGCTCCTCACAGGACACACCTGTCAGCCCTTCCACCAGCTTTGTTGCCCTCCTCTGGACTCACTCCAGGACCTTCACATCCTTCTGAAATGATGGAGCCCAGAACTGCACCCAGCACTCCACGTGAGACCACACCAATGTTGAGCACAGCAGGATGATCTCCCTTCTGACCAGCTGGTGATGCCGTGTTTGATGCATCCCAGGACGTGGCTTTCCCTCTGGGCTGCCTGGGCACACAATGCTGACTCAGACTGAGCTGCTGCCCACCAGCCCCTCCAGGGCTCTCAGCAGGGCTCTCCAGCCACTCCTCTCCCCATTTATACTTGTGCTTGGTGTTACTCTGTCCCACGTCCAGAATACGCCACTTGAACTTCTTACATTTCATCTCATTAACCACAGTCCAATGCTCCAATCTATCTAGATCCCTCTACAAAGCATCTGTCAACAGCACTGGCCAGTTTGGTATCACCAGCAAGCTCACCAGTGTGTTCAACTCCTGCATCCAGATCAGTGATAAATACACTGGACAGAACTGCCTGTGGAACGGCTGTGGAACTGAGCCCTGAGAAACACCGCTGCTGACCAGTTGCCAGCCAGATGTAGCCCCATTCACTACAGCCCTCTGAGCTCTGCCCTTCAGCCAGTTCTTTACCCAGCACACTGTGAACCTGCTCATCCCAAAGCTGGACAGCTTGTCTAGATGGATGCTGTGAGGGACAGTATCAAAAGCCATACTAAAATCCAGAAACATTCCACTCAGCACTTTCTGTTCACCCACTAAGCAGGTGACCTTATCATAGAAGAGTATCAAATTAGCTAGACAGGACTTTCCCTTTGTGAACCCATGCTGACTGTGCCTGATGATTGCATTATTCCTTAAACTCCTTTCAACAGAACCTGGCATAATCTCCATGATTTTCCCAGGAATTGAGGTTAGACTCAGTCTTCCCTGGCTTCTTTGCTCATGCCCTTTCTGTAGTTTGGAGCAATGCTGGCTACCTTCCTTTCAGCAGGAACTTCCCCAGACCTTTGGTAGATGATCAAGAGGGGTCCTGCCCCACCTATGTCCTGCTTGCTTCTTCAGTGCCTGTCAATCCTATCTGACCAAATGGATCTGCGGATATTCAAGTGTTGCCATGGTGTAATTCACTCGTTTTCAAAGACATCATGAAGTGGTGTAGTTTTCCCAGCAGATAAAACCAATGTGGTACATGAGTGTCTGGAACTATGAACTGGATTAACATCTTTATATATAGTCCTGGAAGCCAGGGCTTAATTTTTCATTAGTTTTGAAAGCCAAACCCACTGCTGCACACATGCCATTTAAAGCAAGCAAGAATGGCAAGTTTGCTTCTCTCTTCTAAGTCCAGACAAGTATGTAACACAGTGTGGCTGCTGCTTTGATCTCCCTGTCTTTTATCACCCAGAACCCATGGAACCACTCACTGTTACGGAACTCATTTCACCAGCTGAGGCAGCCCCTTTGAGAGCTACTGAGTTAGGGAAAACCATTTGATCAAGAGTCTCACCACAGAACACCCAGACCTGCACTTGACTTAGTCAGTTTGAGGCTGAGGCCTGACTTGTCATTCCTAACCTGCACAGCTCAGTGGCTGCCAGTCCACCAATATCTACACTTGGGCAGAGACAAGCTGTGAACTGAAATAAATAATCTATTATTTTTAAGAAACACAGAGAACTGACATACCATTTAGACTTAGTGTTCTAAGATAAGCTCCATCTGAATTAAAAAGTGATTCCCAATCAGAATATTTTACTACATCAGACAGTTTACAAGAGCAGAGACATTGTCAGGACAGACTACAGACAAGGCCCAATTATTTTTTATTTTAAAGCCTCCTTACTTTCCTGGATCGGTGTAAAAGGGCTTAGCAAAAATGAGGTTTGAAAAGTCAAGATACAGAAAAATGTTTCAGGCCTTTCCTCTTTGTGGGTCCTGTTCCTGGAGGTGGAGGAATATCTTCCTTTCCACCTTTCAAATCAAAAAACCCCAAACCAAACCAAACCCCCAGGGAGCCTGCTCCTTCCTATGCTCCCACTAGGGACCTGTGACGAGTCCCAGGACAAGCAAGACAATGTGCTGGTGGGTAACACACAAGCATTTCAACCTTACCCTACCCAGAGAAGAGGCCCCAGAGCAGGTTTTGCCACTCTCTAGCTGGTAGGGGGAGGACTGCAACAAGGGAATCTGAAGTTACTATGTTATTTGAAAAACCAAACCCAAAATGGTATTTCCAAGCACTTAAAAATAAAAGACAAATATTTCTGCCTTTTTTGAAGAAAAAAGCACAGTGCAGAGCCAATAAATAAATAAAATTTACCTAGTTCTTTCCTTTCTTTTAAAAGAAATGGGACCAAAATCTGTGAAAGCATTGGAGATTCAGCCAGCGCGCACACATTCACTCCATCTCTCATGCATGTACAAACACACCATCCTTCCTTACGGTGCTCATATCCCAGCGTCTTCCTGGTATGTTTCACTCTTGACACATCCATGTTCCTCCTTTAGCCACAATCACACAGGTTTAGGTAAAAGGTGCATTCAAGTGCAGAGTACTGATATTAACTTGGGCTCGATCCTGTAAGCAATATCAAGGGAAAACTGTGCCCCCAGGGATCCCCGCTCATTTCGTAGGATGCCACAGGCTCAGTCCTCCTCCCACATGCTGCCTGGTACAAGGGGCTGTTGGGCTGTCACTTGCAGAAACCACAAAGCTGGTGTTTGAGCATGGGCCAAAGAAAAGGAGAGGGAAGAAAAAAGAAAAGGACACTAAGAAGGTGCTAACCAAGGTACAAAACCCACCCTGAGGTAACTTGCAGCAACAAACAATGAAATGGCAACAAACATGGCTGCTGTCTCTGCTGACTGCACCAAAAGGGAGTTGTAAGCTACATTAAAACTTTGACCGAATTCAGCAGTAACTGAAGCCACTGTTAAAACAAAATTCTTCTTAGAAACAAAAAGTCATGGGTTAAAACAATCTGAATTTTCTAAAACAGTATTTGTAATTGCTGACCATGGGAACACACAGTAATTTTTACCAGGTAAAGTCAGCTTTAAGTCAAGCACATGTGACAAGCTTCAAACAGACAAAAGCTGCACAACAAATGCCTTTTTCAATTAACACTGGATTAACACAGACTTGACTTGTGTTGAGACTCCTGCAGGTATTTTACAAAGGAAAAAGAGAAACCCAAGCCATTTCAAGTTCCTCTGCAGTTTCTGGTAAACGCATCAGAAACAAACCGACACCTCTAGACCTTATTTCCTATCTCCTGTATGGACGCTCTCACTCCTTTCTTTACATCCATGTATTACTGAGGGGGGCCCTTACCTTGGAATAACTGGACATCAAACTTGATTGTTGGAAAATCAACAACCAATATTTGCACAGCTCTCAATGTTGCATCCTTACTGTTTACTAGCAAGTAAACATTGCTTTAGGCACTGGTGCTTTAGAGTTTGTAAGGTGGGTGGAAACACAACGTGTATATAAATACGGAAAGTCCCCATATACATACATTTAGGCAAACAAACAGTGATGCTGTGAATGGTCAGAGATGCCACTAAGATCAGCTTCTTCTTAAATACAACACATCAGACTAGAAGTCAGTCTATCGGTTTTCATACAGCTGAGCTGCAGTCGTGACCTAAAATATGGCTTATATTGTGGGCAGGTCGGTTTGAGGACTGCTTGGAAGAATCTGAAGCAGATGTGTTTGCAATGGAAAGCAAAGGTGACATTGCTGAACCATCTGGAGGAAGAGCTGTGGCTATTTCTGGAAACAAAGATGTTAAGTTAAAATTGGATAAGTGCGACGTGTTGGTCATGTGCATTGGCGGCATATCTGGAAGCAAAGGAAAACTTGGCTGAGCGAAACCAACAGGCCTGGGAGGAGACAAAATGGATCCGAATCGATTGTTTAAACTTCCACTACTCGGCTTCTCTGTGCTTGGGTTAGGAAACATTTGATTGGGAAAGTAAGGAATAGAAATGTCATTGGAGAGGGTAGGGTGGGCAGGAGAGTAAGGTGGATAGAAAGATGGCAGTGTATTCTGAGGATCAACTGGGATGAGTGCTGGTGTTCGAGTGGCACTAGGCTGAGTGACTGGTGGGATGAAAGAGGCATTAGCATTTATTGGTGGATTCATGCCACCTTCTGGAATAAAAGGGAATCCAAAATTCTGAGAGAGAGTATGTTGGTCAGGGGCCGCATTATCGTTAGACACTTGAGGGCCATCAGACATAAATCGGACAATGCTTCCTCTTTTCTCTATCGTGGATTGCTGGCGTCCGAGGATCATACTGCCACTGGTAGACAGGGGAAGATGGGGAAGACTAGGATCAAAGACATTTCCATGTCTTTGATTTCCAGATCGATTCCTTTCAGGCTGACGTATTTTGGAACCTCCATTGTCTTGCAGAGGATGCCTTGACCGCTGAGTAACTGAAGAATTTGGCTGACGAACAGAAGGCTGCCCTTGCTCACCATTTCCATGAGAAACTGCAGGGTGAGGGTGAGTTGGCCTCACAACTCCATGCATGTTGCTAGAAACAGGTGTATTCATGTGGCTCTTAGTTCCATGACTGTCCGTCATCCTCATGGGATTGGACTTCTGCACAGAGATGTTTGGGCTTGTATTGCGACCCTGAATATCTCCTGAGGAAGAAGAACTTGAAAAAGGGATAGTCAAAGAACTGTTCCTCGTGTTAATTGCCCCAATAGACATGTCACAGCTTTCCCTAGTCTGGCCATCACCATCTCGTCGTATGTGGACACTCTCTCGTGCTGGGGGACAGTTGTACTCAATTGTGGAGGAGGCTCCGCACTGTGTGTTCCTTTGATGTTCTGGGATTGATCTTTGGCTTCCACTAACTTGATCTCCAAGGTGAGGGGCGAGTAAACTCTGCATGAAACTTTGGTGGCACGTGTTTTCATTTTCCCTTGATGGCAGGGTATTCCCTGGTGGAATACCCTGTACTGGCTGGTAGGGCAGTCTCTTCTGCCTCTCTATGGACGGCCCAGTATTTTGACCGATTCGGAACGCTTGTGACTGCATGCCCCTGAGAGATGACACAGAATTACCAATTTCACTGTTTCTTGAAGCCTGCACATCGAAATTGCCTGTGGGCTGTTGGTTGGGTCCAGTGGGCTTAAATGTCTGGCAATCGGAAAGACGCTGCACATCTGAGCCAACTGTGTGGTCGACAGATAAACGACCCTGCATATTATGAATTGCCAACCCTTTATTTCTAGAAACATCAAGATAACTTCTCATTTCAAGCTGGTCAGAAACTCTAGGGCCTTGAAGAGATATTCCTATTCTCTGTTCCGAATTAGAGGGCGTTTTCCCAATAAGGGCCTCAGCAGAATAGCTGGAAACTCTGTTCCTTTCCTGCCTGTGAGGGGTGCACGTCATATCTGACGGTCTGGTTACAATGCTTGCCTGGGATACCATTTGCTGCTCTAAGCCTCTCGATGTCATAAGTCTTTGCATCTGATTGTGTCCTGACACATGTTCAGAAGCAGAACCTTGCTGTCTGCTGCTAACATCTTGTTGCTGCTGATGCATAATATCCTGATTTATATGGCTCTGAGGGTGGTTATGGTGGTTTCTGTTAGTTGCAGGATTTTCACAGTTCTTTTCAGGCTGGGAAGCTCCAAAGTGCTGCTGCATCTGCTGCTGCATTTGTTGGTGGTGAGGATGAGGCTGACCACCTTTCTGCCGTGTTTGATCACTTCCGTGGTGTTTTTGCTGCAGGGAAAGTTGTGTGGCTTGCGTTCCCTGGATGAGATTCCTTTTCTTTTGCATCTGCACCTCCTGCTGTATTGTTCGCTGTTGGTGGACACTGTGGGGTTGAGAGTGGACTGAGTTTTCCCCGTGAGTGACGTGATGCTGAAGCTGATACAAGTGGTGCCGCTCTCTTAACTGACCAGCCTGCTGTTGCTTTAAGTAAGGGTGATTACTGTGAAGGTGAGAGATACCTTGAGCAGGAACATGCTGAATTGGCTGCAAGTGCTGCCCTGCCTGGCCTGGCTGCTCTGAAATCGATGGCTGAGAACCACACTGAACTTCAGTTTGTCTCAAAGATGGTGTTACAAAATTGCTGTTGGATGGGAATAACCTACTGAGGCTATCAGCGTGCCCTTGACTGCTCGCTGATGCCACTGAGTTGGAAGAATTAGGAGGAATCTGACTGACTAGCATCTGTGTTTGATCAGCAATACTCTCTGGTGTCCGGTTCATCAAGGTCATCCCCTCAAGCCTTATGGGTGCTGGCTGGCACTGCTTTTGCCTCTTTGCTGTAGAAAGCAGAAGGTCATCTTGAACAGCCCGCTTGGCCGAGTCTTTGCGACCTTCGTGATTTTGCTGCTTTAAGTGTGACTCCTGCAGCTGGGGAGCCTGCATGGTGCTTGCCCTAATAGCATTCAGTTGTTCCTGAGCATATTCACTCATCATAGTGGGTCCTGGAGACTGATTGATATATGTGCTAGATGGAAGGGAGAGGCTCACAGTTGCAGGGACACTTGCAGGTTCTGAAGACTGGGCTAAACTTGAGCAACTCACCAGGGGATGGACAATGCGACTCTGGTGTATTAGATTATTCACGCTTAGACTGGTTATGCTTGGTGTCTGGGAAGTGGAAATCTGCAAAGAAGTGTTTGATGTTTCCACACCTCCTACAGAGCAGCTTGGCTTCTCAACCTGCCTATCAACATTTGCCTGTACGGCATCACGAGCACTGAATTTGTTCGGTGCAACTTCCAACGGCCTTGCATTGTTTTCTTTCACTGACTGAGGTTTAAAAGGCTGTTGCTCTCTCTCCAAAGGTGCAACCTCAGCTGACTTAGTGAGGGCTTCCCTCGTGTTAACCTGTGTTCCTCCTCCACTTTTCTCAAGGTTTTCCTGGTCAAAAATAGCTCTCGCTGCAAGAGCAACAATGTCAGTCTGTTCTGAAAATGTGCAGCTGTTACAGGTACTGGTTGAGGTGCTGCTAGTGATGTCTTCTCTGGTGGTGTCTGGCAACATAGATGCAACTGAGAAGCCTCGACTGCTGCCAGAGCTGGTTGACATGGGGGAGTCTGCCTGCCTGCTGGCGATAAGGGAAGCACTGACTACTTCTTGATCAGAGATGCAGGAGTGATGCTGGGAGAGCGTGTCACCTTCTGTGTTCATTAGCAAGAGTTCCTGCTTCTCAGGCAAATCAACATTTGATTCTGCTGATTTAGAGCTTTCCATAGGAAAATTAGAATGCTCCCCCTGAACAGTGAATGAAGAGTTTTTTTCCACAGCTGTTCTTTCTTTTGTGAGATCAGACAGCATTTTGGTTAGGCCCTGTCCTTCTAACAAGTCTGCATCTTGCATTACCACTGAGGAATCCTGTGCAATGTTGCAGGACTCTGAAATCATTCCTGTCTCAGAAGTATGACTTGCTGCGCTGCTCTGTGCTGCTGATGTCCCAGCAACGTGAGAATCTGTCACCTGTGGTTTGCTATGAGATGATGTTAAGGTGCCAGGGGGTTCACAGGTTTTGGGAGACTCTGACAAGGCAGAGACAGTTGGTGGGTGACTCTGAGGTCCACGAGCCTGCTGGCGAGGAGCAGCATCTTTGGCAGCAGGTGGAACAAGCGGCAGCTGCTCTGGCACCACGGACTCCAGTGGTGAGGAAGCAGGCACCTCTGCTGAGCTGGGCTCAGAAACAGAGAGGGTCTTCACCGCCTGTTCAGAGCTTGCAGTCTCTTTGGAATGACAGTCAGGAACGCTGACACCACTCAATGCTGCCACACCACTCGTCTGCGACGTAGCTAAAGCTTGTGATACTGCTGGAGTGTTTCCAAGCAGCCCTTCACCATCTGAATGCTTTGCCACTGTTTCCACAGGAGCACAGTCCACCTTCCCTGCATCTTTACAAGGAACTGCTGGGCAGGACACTTTATTGTTGACCGCTTGGTGTTTCTTCGTACTTGGCTTTTTGTTTGTCCTTTTTGATTTTGCGTTGGATGGCAAGCCAGCAGCCACTTTCTGGGGGGAAGCATTTACTGAATTAGATGCACTGGTTAATACTGAGACCTCCGCAGGCACAGAAGATGCCACAGAAGTCGGCAACGACACACAGTTAACTGTGGCAATCTGGTTATTGATGGTTGCAGGGTTGGTGGGGTGGCTGAGAGACAAGTGTAAGCAGCTCTGTCCAGCCATCTGCGATATGCTTTGATTGAGGTTAGCTAAAGCACCAAATGTATTGAGGGCAACATTGGTATTTGGATCTTCACTGGTGGTGGGTTGAATAATTTGCATAGGGGCTTGATTTGAAGCTCCAGATGAAGACATCACAGGCTGCAATGCAAAAAGCTGCCCATTTAAGGAGATAGTCTGAGGATGCTGTTGATTGGACATGGTAACTGAAAACGTTTGTGCAGAGCTAGAAGATGGCAAAGAAGATGGTCTTGGTAATATATGGACGAGGTGTTTCCCTCCAAAAGTCTGCGGAAGAGAGGCATTTTGCACAGAGCTGCTAGAGTTTGCAACTGCAGTTGGCCCATTTACAGGAACTCTCACAGGAGCAGAAGGCTGAGCGGAGAGGAGGGGAAGCGGATTCTGATTTGCAGCTTGTATAATTACAATTTGCTGACTAACATTTTGGCTGGGAACTTCTGCTCTCACAATGGGAGGGCATGGAGCAGGGTTTGGAGGCTGGAGAATGATGACATTCTGGTTAGCTGGTGTTCCTGTAACAGCTGATGCAACTGGCTGAGCCATCTGTATCACCTGCATAGCTGAATTTAATGGAAGGATATTTCCTGCAGCCTGAGTTTTAACCTGTGGCTGGCTGATTAAAGGCTGCATAGGTAAGGGTGGGCACGAGGGCAAGGTAACTACAATCTGTTCAGCTGCCTGGCCATCCCCAGGCAGAGAAGGATTCAAACTGATACTGGTAGTTAAAGGCCTGCTGTGAGCAGAAGACACAGTACCAGCACCACTGACTGGCTCATTTAATAGCGCAGTCATTATACCAGATGGCATTTGGCTCAGTGGCTGGACAGTATTTCCTGCCAGCTGCAAAGTCGTCCACGTGGTCTGTGTGTTTCCAGCTGAAGGCATCCGTGTAAGGCTACTCATGTTTTTCAAGTCTGAAGTGCCAACACCTGAAGAGCCTGAAAAAGACCAGCAGTTCTCTAAGGGACTGGCAGCTAGAGTGCTTATTGCTGTCCCAGCCTTAACTCCTTCTGCTGCAGAAGTTGCTGGCGTTCCAGCACTGCTTACCACATCTGTACTTTTGAGGATATTTACAGGGGGAAGGCTATCTGCAGTAGACAGTCTCACAGGTGGCACACAAGCTGTGTCTGTGGTTGAAATGACACAGCTTTCCTGGAGGTCACTCTTGGAATTGCTTGTATTTGAGCAAGTTGCATTCACCTGTTGAACTTGGGAGGCTTCCGCAGAGGCACCGGAAGGAAGGTTAATTCCCTGCAGGAGTGTTTTCTTTGTTGATTTGCCCTCATAATTTTTACTTTTGGGGAGATTTTGATCATTCTGTGGTGTGTTACTTGAAGAACACGGTAGTTCTTGTTCTGTTCCAGACTGAGAAGTGCTCTGTGAGCTGGCAGGGGCAGTGGTGAGCACACCTCGCTCATTCTCTGGGGTGGAAAGCTCAAGAACATTCCCTGTTGGGGCTGTCTGAGCAGATGCCAGTGGAGAAACTGTAGTTTGTGACCATGGCTTGTTTTCTGTGGGATAAATACCGGAAATGGTCACAGGAGTCACTAGGTTGCAAGTTCTCTGAACCGGCACAACGTTGGCTGTTTGCTTTTGTAAATTATGACCAACATTAAACGTTATTGCCTGGACAGATGCTCCCTGGTTATTTCCATTGGGTTGACTCCCATTTGAATAGACAATGATGTTCTTCTGAACTTGATCACTGGGAATAACAACTGAGACCTTTGCATTTTTGAGATTTCCTTTCCAGTGGATTGTAGGGTCGTCGTACAGGCAAATATCATTTGCTTTCAGTAGTTCGATGTATCTCCCGTTTTCCTTTTGCAGTTCATCCAACTGTTTCCGGAGTTTTTTTATCTCTTCAGCTACAAAACAGTGAGAGCACTCCATTACATCAGGAGCAGAGTAAATAATGTTACCACATGACTTAGGGAGTAAATACTGTGTAGTACTGAAATAAATTGTTGAAATAAATTGAATAAATTGTTAATAATGTGTGCTGTCTTCAGATGGCTAACATAAGTGAAGACTCTTATCCTGATAAGCCTCTCTAATGAGTGGGAAAGTGAAGAACTTCACAGACTATTCCATTACCAACAGCAGGATATGTCACAATAATTAGCTAGAAAAACTTCAGGACTAATTCAGATGAAACTGCACACTAATCAAAATTGTTTAATTGCTGAAGCCAAGACAAGAAAATTAATAATTTTCTTTTCCCTGCTCTTTTGCCAACACCAAAACTTTTATTTAACTGATACTCTTGTGCTTTTCCATGAGAATTAAGTTCCATTACATCGAAAAATTATAAGCAAAATTAAATACGAAGCACTCATGTAAAGCCACAAAACCTGGCAAGGCCCTTGGGAGATGGCTCATCTAACTAGGAAAACCACCTAGGTTTTTCAAACCTAATTACATTGATGAGATAAAAATCAACTATTCAGAATTCCACTCTATGGATAGAAAATAAAAATCACAAACTACAACAATAGCTCTGAGATTATTTCTCTCATACATCCATCACCATACTTTTACACAACTGTTCAAGAAGATTTTATATGATGAATTATATTTTTATGAAATGGGCATTTATAACTTTTACAGAGTTTGAAAGGAAAAAAAAACAGCTCTATGAATGAAGGAAAGTCCATGTTTCGGATGGAAAAGATCTAACTGAAATTTGTCAGAAATAATTTTGGTTGCTACAGTAGAGTAAACTGGGACAGAAGTTACTTGATGATGTTGCATCTCCTATGAGCTCGGTAATTACTTCACTATGCAATTGTTTCATTACCTCACAGCTATGTGCAAGAACAATCACTTGGGCTTTCTGCTGGCTTTTTGTTTCAAGACATTCTAAGCAGCTGTTACTTTTCCTGTATGTGCACAATGTCTTGGGATTCCTGTTACTTGATCCAGGCTTTGTTGTGAGTACAGAGACACAGCAGCAGTGAGTGAAAGAAATTCTAGAGACTCCAGCAGCATCTGTACTTACCCTGTTCATTGTTCCCTCCATTTAACAGGAGTTCATCATTCTGCCTTTTCATTTCTGTTATATACTTAAAGGCTTGATCCAGAATCATGTTCTTGCTCTTTAAAAGGAAACATACATGAACAATTAGGAGAAAGGTCTGGATCCATTAATCATGAGATTGCACTTGCTCCAAGAGGTCTTCACTTAAAAAATGTGCTAGCCTGAACGATTCTCTGAATATTGTTGGGTAGGTGTTTGTTTAGTTTGATTTTGTGAGTGGTTTTTGGTTTGGTTTTTATGTTTTGGTTTTTTTTAAGGTCAACCAAAGGTTTTGTGAGCAATACTGACCTAAAAATGCTATGTATTTTTTTTTCTGAGGCCCAGAGGTAAACTCTAAGGCCTCAGAACTTGAGCAGCCAGCATCATTTCTTGCTGATCAGCCTAAAATTTGTGTTCACTAATAAACGTACATCCCATGAAATTTCCAGGATACCGTCTCATAAATATTTTATTAGGAAAGAAACAAACATGGAACAGCTATCCAGGGAGATATATATGCATAATTTTGAAAGTAATATACTGCAGAATATGGGAAGAGAAAATAATCCCTCCACCATCATGCTTATTATGCCTGCAAAGCCTTTGTTCACTTCTTAATTTCTTCTAGTGTTCAGTAGGAACAGTCTCTGCTGGAGATTGCTCTGCCTTGAGAAAGATGCATCAGCTACAAACCATTTGTCTTGCTTCATCTTTCAGAAGGACAGTGCCTTAAATTACTATTATTATTTCAGTTTCTGAATAGCTGTCATCCCATTATATGAAACATAACAAAAGTAAGCATGCATGCAATTCTACTGACATCTTAGGACATTAAGAGATCACCTGCAAAGGGCTGAGACTCAGCTCACAGCTTTCACCACTCAGTAATCACACAGAATACACTCAACAACATCAGTGGTTGCATAATGTAACCAGCAATCCACTGACTTGATCCAACACACTTCTGCCCAGCCTGCCACCCCTTCTACAGTGGAAATACTGCACTTAGGAATTGAGGAGAATGTCACACATCCACCTCATCCTGTTTCATTCCTGCAGCAGTCATCTGCAGCACTTTCAGGTAAAACACTCAAAAATTTGTGTAATCACATGAATGTGACCCTGTACTTCCAAAAAGGAATTCTATTACAAATAGTTTTTTAAATTCTAATAACTAGTGAGATTTTCAAGAATATTCACAGTTTTACCTTCTTCCTAGGATAAATAGCAAAATAGATATTTACACAGGGAAAGAAACACTTGAGGATTTTACTGGAAAACCTGTATGCACCTCTGGATGGATACTCACCTGCTTAAGTGCTGGAGAGCAGGGAATGAGTTCTCCAATTCTGTTTATCCCAGCATTAATCTTCTTCTTTCGATGTCTCTCCACTAAGCAAAAATAATATATACTGTGTCACCTGGATGGGCAAGTCAACACAACAGCAGCACAACTTGTACAATGTAAGGACACATAAATACATTATTTCATAACACACTAGAACCCTTAGTAACTTGAGAGAGGAAAAAAAATACTCTAAAGTAAACCTCAGTTACTGAATTAACACTCAGTAGAATTGAGAGCCATAACATAAGCAGCAATATCTTTAAAAGGTGGGGATGTTCTGGACCCCCTTCATGGAAAAGAAGAGCTACTGCAACTCAAAATTCAGGTTTTGGTACTGCTTTCTAGCCGAGTTTCATGCCACTCTTTTCACAAGGCAAATTGATTAAATTCAGGCATACAGAAAGCAGATGAACCAAGGTTATTCAAAGAATCAGCTCCACATTTGGGAAGAAAAACCACATCTCTTAAATACTAAAGTCAAGTTTAGCATAAAAAGAGAAATAATTTAGATTTTATTAGTCTTCAGTCTTAATTTTAAATTTATATGGATGGAACAGCCAACACTAATCGTAGCTGAAGCTCTAGGTATATGGACTATCAATTCCTCCACCTAGTTTGGAGAGGTTCAGAAAATGCTTCATCTGTAGTCTGTAGTCCTCCAGTGACATAATTTACCTCTTCATGAGGCCTGAACAGTGGCACAAAGGGCCTACACTGTAAGTCTAGCAGTGCAAATACCTCTGGCCATGTTTTTAATAGACAGTATTAATCTCTGTTTTCCATCCACCATAGTCAGCCTCTTTCAAATATAGTTCACTGTCATGTAGCTATTTTTTTTGGACTGAAATGTTTTCATGTTCTACACAAACTAAAACTATTAGATGCCTTTCCCCCAAAAAGCCTGAAAAAATTTCTATTATGGCTTAGTCAAGATTCAAGCTAAAATATTGTTCATACATTGTGCTGAACAAACCTTGTGGTTTGTGCAGTAGGGCTGCTTTCGGTGCCACACAGAAAGAGACAGTGAGTGTATTTCATTTTGATCCTTTACAAAGAACATGTTAATTTAATTTAAACAGTTCTATTTCAGTAGTCTGTCACTTCAATTTACATTTCTCTAACGATTAAATTATTCTTTTGTGTGTTTCAGGACAAACTGATGGCATTGACAGAGGCAGGCCTAAATAAACTAAACACAGCAAGATAAAACCTCTTTGGCAAGAAATTTACCATCGAAATCACAGCAGCTGTATAAGCATTAAAACACATGATACCTGGGACTTAGTTTTTATATACCTTGCTAATATATAAAGGCATCACATTGTTTGTGAAGTGCTCCTTTTCTGTCTTGGTATTTGCCACACTCTACTCAGCTTGTCCAGATATTAATGACTAAGCAAGCTATAGGGGTTGGATGGAGCTGGTCCCCACACCTTGCCAAGTTCAGCCCAGTAGGTAAAGACTTTGGAAAGTTAATCAGGAACTGAGAATTGGAATGAGGCCAGCAATCTTGAAAGTAAACGTGGTAACACTATTTCCTGATACTTCTTAATCCTTCAGAAATTTGCCACACCCTGAGCACAGCCTGACAAGCACGATATTCCACAGCCTCCACATGGAAACTACTCAGGGTTTTTTTCCAGTTGGGTTTGGGAAGACCACACTGAAGTGCTGCTTAGTGGAAGCAGCACTGTGATCAAACTCTTAGGATAACCCGGGCCCAGACTCCTCCCCGGTCCCTCTTTCTGCTCATAGCTGTGGAAGATGCTGTTGGAGCTAGACACTGACTAGTCACTGCCAGAGGGATGTGACTCCACCAACATACAGCCAGCATTTGTACAGATTTCCTGGGATGTCAGCATCCAGCTGGGTGCCTTAGGGACAGGCTACAGGAATATTCTAATCCAGAGAACCCTTAAAACTCTCAGGTCAGGTACCTGTCTCTGAGAGGTGGATAATAGCTGTGTGTGAAAGCCTGTTTTCCTTTAGAAATGAACACAACTGAAATTGTTTACTTCCTACTTTACTAACATCAGAAAGCCAGAGGCACAGTCCTTTTATACTTTAACTTTGTACTGTAGAAAACAGCCAATTAGAAATAATCAAGAAGCCCTTCTGCACAGGTATTATACACAAGGACACTGAGAGGTGTTTGACAGGGTGAGTTTTTTTAGAGTGTAGCTCCTCCTATGGAGGGACCTTCTCTTTGCAAAATACGTTTTACTACTTCAAAGCATCTGTGCTTATTTTCAGCCCAAATAACCAAGTATAATGTTCCTACCTGCATTATGTGTCTCTCGGTTTTTCTTTCTGTGAAATGTGAAGGGAAAACAGTAATGTGAAACAGAAGGGAAATAGTCTGCATACAAATAAATATTTCTTTTATTATTTCCATTACAGCTAAAAATACTATTATAGTCTGCTTTGTGAACAAGTCACAATCAGGTGTTCTTAGACATTGGTATTGGAGAGTTTCTAACAAAAATTCATTTATGTTCAGATTTAAATCATTTTCAGTATAACATAATAATATTCAGTATAACAGCATAATATTCCATTTGATTATTGGTACACATTTATAGGGCAGAGCTGGGTTTTTATGTTTCTGTTCAGCAACAACTGTTACACTATGCAGTGTTCAATAAGGCCAATACTAAAAATGTTCCTGAGGAACAAGGTAATTAAATATTTGTTTGAAATGTTGCTTTTACATTCCCTGGATCAACAAAACACCAGGAAATGTTACCACGCAAATTGATTTTTCCAGCCATATATATTCAAACATCATACCTTCTGGTATCGAAAACGCTTCCTTTGTGAGAGAAACCAGAAATACTGTTCCTTGGCACCTGTTCTTCTTTACTGTCTCAAAATTCTGTCTAGGTTTAATTTGGCCATGTGAGGGTTGTCTTTGGTTTCAGATATTCACCCGATGGCAACCAGGTCACAACCACTGTGCAATGCCTCAAATTGTTTTGCTGGAAGTCAGTAAATCCCAAATGTGTGCTCAACCTATACAAATCAGCTGTATTGTATACATGCAGTGAGACAAATACCTTCAGGAAGCATAGCAAAGCAAAGCATGTTTTTTTCTGAAAGAAGAAACATTCCAGAAAAAAGAAAATAATTTATAAAATGTCTGTCCAGCAGCACTCTCTCAGTCTAGGTACCTGACAGACTATGCAAAAAGCAGAGTAGCATCCTCTGCCCTCCTTTTTGACTGTCACAGCACAGTCCAGATGTAACAAGGAGTCTGAGGTGAGAATGCCAGACACATGTGGATGACTGTGATTACCATGAGGAAGATATCCTTTATGCTTTGAGGTGATGCCTATTTCAGGTAACTCACCAAAACTAGTGTGCATCCAGAGTAACTTAGACAATGACTACAAGACAGTAATGCTACAAGACAGATGGTCAGACCTAGAGACATTTGCTAAGAAATAATACTTGAGGATGATCACATATACTAAATAAGCACAAGAATATAAGGATTGACGAGACTCAGCTGCCCTTGGATTCACATTACCAATACAAAATACAGAATACTCTCTTAGTGGGCTAAGAAAGAGTCACAAAATCCATGAAGACTGAAAAACTTTCTGTGGGATGAATCGGTGTTCTCTCTGAGCTTTTCTAAATCATAAATCATACTCTACACGGACACCTAGCATAAGATGAATGCTGCATTTAACTATGGACTGAAGCACTCTCGCACCAATCAGGTATTAATTAGATGAACATGCAACTACAAAGGAATGAAAACCATGAAAATTGTAACGAGCTCCAACTCAGTTTGTTAAAAATTTTGGTCATAGTGTTGCTGTACAATCTCAAGATGTATTTTGACTTCCAGCAGAGATTTGAGTGTAAGATCCAGATTCCACAGGGAGTTGAGGAAGAGATCTAAATTACTCTGTCAAAATGAGTACAGTTACCTCCCAATATCTACCAGGAACCCCTGCAACAATACAGGCTGCACTCCAGCCAAGACAGTGATACATCAGAGTAGTCAGCGCCATCAGTGTAAGAATCAAAGAATCTCTTTTGCCCAGGTGATGACAGGGCAAAAGAGAAAGGGAGTTTTGCAAGCATAGTTCCCAAACTTTTGGATCAACTCTGGTCAACCCTCAGAACTTCTTGTCAATACCCTTATTTGACAAACGTTGAGCTGGGAACTTCATAACTGCAACATGACCTCAGACTACGGAACTACAAGAAACAGAAACTCACCGGTGTTGCTTCCTAGTAGGTGTCTCATTCTCTGTCATCTCCGGCATGGTTTTGGAGAAGAGAGCCTGAGGAAAAGCATGGAAGGAATTAACAACTCCTGCACTCTTCTGGATTCTGAGCAGGTGACATCTGTTGCGCTGCTCTGCCTGTCACCGCAGGGACAGGGCAGCGCTACAACGCGCACATGGGTCCCTCACCCTGACTGGGAGCAGCGGGTTTTGGAGAGCTACAAATGAAGCAAGTCACCTACTGGGTGCTTTGTGAAACCTGTCCATGATGAACTGGTTGTCATTTCCTCAGTTACTTCAAATATAAAAAGAAACTGCAATCCAAACCACTTTAAGGAAACAAGAAGGAAAATTAGAGTGCATGATTGTTTTTTGAATGAGAGGAGGAACAGCTGAACTCTCTTTCATCAGCCCTTCCTAACTGAATATGCTTTCAATTCCCAGTTCTAAATAAAGCATGAATGCTAAGCAAAATACAAGCTACAATGAGGACGTTTTATTAACTATAAATTTAGAATGCTATTAATGTAGCAAATTTAAAAACTAAGTTGATACTGAATTACTGTAGAGCTTAAAATGGCCAAAAGTGACACTCTATATTCTCAGATATATAAAACTCAGTTAAAAACAGAGTTATGAAATAAAAGTTATACATAACAGTCTAATAAATTGCAGCTAACTTGTCCTCACCAGTACCCTGTATTTAGACAAACAACAACATCATAAAAATAAACAAAACATGAGACTGAAGTGAGGCTGGTTGAACACATATCTATCAGAGAAATGAATTTTAGAGAGCAAGTAACATGAAGTATACTGTAGATGACAACAGGACAAAAAAAAAAAGAATCTGTTTTTTATATGGCTGAGCTCCATATGTAGTTTCACTCTTCTGTTCATTCTCTCACCAACCAACCTGTTCTTGCAACTATTCCCATTGACTCTCAGCCTCCTCGTGGCTTCACCTCTCCTTGGCTCCTCCTGAAAAGCTCAAAGGCTTGTTTTAACAGACTTTGTATCTTTAGGGTATTTTTTTTGTTTGTTTGTACTGTAGGGGAATGGGGATGGTTTTTAATAGAACTTCCAATACCAAGCAGTTCTTAATGTAAACTGCATCTATCATTACTGACACTGACACCAAAAACAAACCCAAACATTAATATCCTTAGAAAACAGAAAGCCAGTCACCTACAGAGCTCACAAGGCACTGAAGCATACACGCTTCACAAACTGCTCTGTGCACACACCTGTGTGTGTGTAAAATTAACAGAATCTGTATTGTATACAGAACTGAATTCAGACACTGTTTTCCAATCTTTACACTCTGAAAGAATGTAGTGCTCTCGTTCATGAAAGATTAATAAGGGGAGAAATATTAGGGCTGATGCTGTTTACCACTCCAATGCTTCTTTAAGTTCTTTCTCTATTCCTGTCAAGACATGGGAAATGTTGTCACACCATAAAGTAGAGCAAAGAGGCAATATCCTGCAAACAGATCCAGCTGGGGGAACTCAAAGTGCCTGAAGTTTTCAGGAACCTAATTCAACTCCACCTACACAGCAGCATTCCCACCATCACAAAACTGGACACGATCCCCTCAGAGGTGAGTTACAGCATTACACTGCCCCACTGTGTGTTGCAGCCCACCTGAAACACAGTCACCACAGCCCTTCCTAGCCCTCTATTTATAACCCTCCACAGACTTTGCTTTCTCTGTACACGCTGACCATCTGCTCCATAAATCATGAAAGCACACAATAGTTAACAGCCTTTTACTGTGGGAGAAGCAGTGGTGCAACTTCAGCACTTCCATGTACTTCCATGTACTCTCTTATAAATCACTTTGGGTTACCTCATTTTAAGAACAAGATTTCTTCTTTAAACCCACGTAGCTTACTTCACTAACAAATTTGCTTTCATTTATACGCAGGAAGTTTTATCCAGTTGGTATCCCAGGTCTCCTCCAAGTTAGTAAAAATTCACAATGCTGAAAAAGCCAGAAAAGCCAGTTTCCCACCTAATGCATCTATAGCTTATCCCTCCTGTGTATAGCTGCTGGTGGTCAGTAGTACTTATTTATTCTAGCTGCATTCATTGTATCACGTGATGAGGAAGGGGTTAGCTGGGAGATTTTAGCAGCTGTGCAAGTCTGATTATTAAAAAAATAATAATTAAAAAACATCTGCCCAGCCATCTTCGATGCTGCTGGCAACCAGAGAGATGTTCACATGAACACTGGCAGACTGAGGTCAGCACACCTCGCTTCAGCAGGGTTTTTCCAGCTGTGTAAAAGCAGCCTAGCAGGATCTATATCCATTAAGGCTACCAGCAAAGCCAGGAGCAGCTACCTGGTAACACTATGCTCACAACATCCATCATTGAGACAGCACCTTGTGTACTGGGTGAAACAGCTACTTGAGGAGGCAAAGGGGTCATTTAATTTAGTGTGCACAGAACTGTTCCTGTTGAGTGAGGATGTGAGCACAGAGTATGTGGACGTAGCTGTGGTACAGCAAAGCTCACAGACGTGCTTAGGAAAAGGAAGGTGCTGGATGGCATTGTGTGGCAGTCACATACCCTGCTTCCTGATTTCTGGACCATCTACCAGGGCAGAATTGATGTGTTTTTTGTTGGGTATTACTAGACCGTGGCAAGTATGCTTGAAATTAGACCAAAAAAAAAAAAAAAAAAAAAAGAGGTCTTAGTCTGGTGAAATGTAGCATTTTTGAAAGACTAATGTATTCACCAAGCAACCATATTTTTTTATTCTTGCAAATTTATACAACTTGAGAACCAAAGGACTATTTCTGTATTACAGTGTATTCAATACAGAAAGCATTCATGTGAATTTAGGTGGCCAGCTACCATGAAGGGCTACAGATAAAGGCACCACTGTGTGAAGGTAAAGGGCGTAAGAAAGCAGCCACCCACAAATATCCTCTCACAGAACAAACATGCTCTGACTCCACTTGCTTCTCCCTCTGAATAGTCCAAAACACATTTACAAACCCATCTTCCCCCTGCCTTGAGTCAGAGAACCCACTTCTACCTCCTAACATGGGCTCTCTGTACTCCTGTTTTAGACTTCTTCTGCCCACAGTCTGTGTCCCTTCAGCAAAGTTCTCATCCCCAACAGCTGCAACCCTTTCTCCCAAAGTCACAATCTACACATTTTTCCAACTGCCTTATTTCTTCCTCTGAGCAGATGCCTAAATGATTCAGCAATACATTGTATTTAGTGTTTAGGAAGATAGACAAGGCTTTATGGAAGTTTGTGCTGCCATTTTTTAAATACAGCTTCTAACCATTTCACAATCCTGAGAAAGGACGGGCAGTCCTTATCAGGACTTTTCTTCCTCCTGAAACTTTTTTTTAATTATGTCAGTAAGATTCTTCCAAGTGATGCTGTTCCCTGCACATTTCAAGCCAGAAGTTCATTTGAACTATTTAGCATTAGTTTTTCACTCCTTAGTTAGGAATTGTTTAGAAACTTAATATTAATTTTTAAAAGAGAAAATAATTATTCCAATCTGTTTTATTTCAACATTCCTCAGATCAGCAAAGCTATTTCATTCTCCTGTATGTGGCAGAATCTTTTTAATATGAAGCTGCACATACTCTGTAAAAGCTGCCACCAATCCAAATCTTTCTTTCTCTTAAAATACTTCAGCAAGGTTATGCTGCTGCATTGCTACAATCTCACAGCTCTTACTGGTTTGGTATACCTTATGCACTTAGTTTTAACTAACAGCTATGATCAATTCCAAGACAGAGATAATAACTACTCAAATGGGTTTTTTCCCTGCAAGATTGTCTTCCTCATTCAAGCAGCTCCTGGAGCTCATTTTTCCAATCTTCCATGTATGTTTTAGAACGAGGCTAGCTTCAATCAGGGACTTAATCCAAGATTTTAATCACAAGCAAGGTGCCCTGGAGATCAAAAGACATGATTTATTGCCCTTTCTTTATGCCCCCTTGGAATGCTTCTGTTCTAATTTTGCATTTACCTAACTAATGATTGCAGAAAGCCTAACTCAAAGCTTACCTTTGTGATCATTACCTATATATTACTATTGCCTATCAAAGTAACCTGCCAAGACTAGCATCCAGGAAAACGAAAAGGGCTATTTTTCTGGGTAAGAGTAAAAATCCCTTTGATATCTTTCCATTTGGTCCCTGAAGAAATCGAGGTTTTCTTGTTACTGTGTCCCTTAATCCCCTCACTCACAGCAACAGCTGGGCTTCCTCATGCATGACCTAAATGCAACCTCTCAAAGACATGAAGCTCCCAGGTGTTTACAAAAGCCTGGGTCTGAGCAGACGAGGAGGAGTGAGGTCAGTGCTGATGCTGCAGGTAAGAGACACTGCTGTGGTCTGTGACCAGCTCTGCAGCTTGCAGTGCACTGGCTGGCAGCTGGCTCAGACTGGGCACAACATGCCCCACCTTTGGCCAAGGAAGATGTATGAGGGATTAAAGGGCAGGAGAGAGCCCTCTGCCTTTTCACAGAATACACGCTCCTATTGCAAACCAGTGAGAGTTACCCAGGGCAACCAGAATGTTCCCAGAGCTGCTGCAAAGCTTAAAGAAAAAACCTCAAGGCAAACAAGCTAAAACTTGTCACATAGGGCAATGTTTTTTTAAGGTGTTTGCAAATAACAGGTAGAAAAAAACTTGGCTGCTCTTACAATTTTTTTTTCCCTTATGTTTCTATTATCTAAATTCAAATACATAGGTATTTTTCTTCCTGCTGTCTTAAAGCAATAAAGTTTTAGTAAAGCTCTTATATAAGAACATACAAGAGAACTAGAAAGAAAACTTTTTTTTACAGCACTGGAGGAAGAAGCAGGGTTATCACTCAAGTGATATTCCCTCACACCTACGTTAGTTTTTGTTTTCATTATTTTCAAATAATAATAATTTGTTTTTATCAAAGACATAATTGCTGGTGGCCATTTACTAACAAGCAGTTTCAGGACAGCATGGGTGTAGAGCCATTTTGAGAAGTCCTGACCAGATCTGCTTAAGAAACTTCAGAAGACAAAAAAAATAAATAAAAACAAACAAACAAAAAACTCCACAAAACTTCCCTATTAATTACTGAAGATCCACCTCTTATTCTTCTTAGTCTACTGTTGTTGCCCCTCAAGTCCTCCTAAGTAATTTATTTTTAGAGGAGGGGGAGAAAGAGGGAGATCATGTCTACTGAACCAAGTCTCTTACTTGGTGATTATGGTCTGGAAAGTATTTAAGGAGAGGTATCTCTGGACATTTTGGGTCCAGATGTGAGCTGCTGCCACCCTCACACATTATGCACATGATCTTGGTATACTACAAACAGACTGAAGTGGCAAGACACCTTCCTGGACTACTGTCTCCTGTGGTGTGGATGAATTCTTACAGGGAAAGCAGGCATTTGGGAGCTAAAGAGCTGTAATTACACGGCCAGTGCACAAGCTGGAATCACAAAGACCAAAGAGTGTAGTCAGCTACTACTAAGGGGAACATCACTCTTTTCATTAGGAAATCAAAAACAATACAGGTCGTCACCTCTGTGTGGGTCAGGTCACCTGTACTGGTTGACAAAGACTGCCTGCACTCAGCTGAGGCTGTTGTTGCTCTCCCACTCCAGTAAGACCATCTGCTGGTTAAGCCAACCTTGCAGCAGCACATTGCCTAAAGAACAAATAATTCTTTTCCTGAAAAAAAGCTGTAACATGTAAGTCATCACGGTCTCCCAATGATTATTTATAACTGAAGGATCCATCCCCACAGGAAGGCTGTATTTGAAGCACCCAAAAACCCATGTAGAAGCTGTAAGTCATAGAATGGTTTGGGCTGGAAGGGGACCTTGAAGATCATCTAATCCCAACCCCCCTGCCATGGGCAAAGACACCTTCAACTAGATCAGATTGCTCAGGGCCCCATCCAACTTGGCCTTGAACATTTCCAGGGATAGGGCACCCTAACTTCCCTGGGCAACCTGTTCCAGTGAGAGCCAGTCTAATTCTGCTTTCTGATGTGACCTTGTCTACAAATGAAATCTCCATTCAGCGAACAAGTACCTCGTCACAGGGCCTGAAAACCAACTCAGAATTACAACATAAAAACATTCATTTTGGCTACCATGATATAGCCAGAACACTATTCTTTGCTTCACTGCTTTGGTTTTAAGCTGAGCTCTTTTTGTTCTGCAACTACAAAGGTTTATAAAACGGCACACAGACTGGAGGAGGTGTCACGTGGCTCTGTGGTACCTGTGTCAGACACATGCTGAACTGGCTGGCTGCTCTCTCCTGAGGACCCTACCAACAAGCACTGCAAAATATCCTAGAGCTGGAATGTGTAGGGCATCCTGAGAGTTTGTGTGTCAAATTTCTTAATTCATCTTTTCAGATGTGAGTCATTCAGCACAAAGGGTTACACAGTCAAGTTCTTGAATATTTTATAGGCTTGGGGTTTAAGAAATCTGACACAAACAAAGAACTCATCGAGGGTTGATGATACAGGAAGCAGTATTCTGTGGGTCTCTACTACAAATCTCCTTTAAAATATGCAGAAGAGATTGATCCTGAGATTTGGTTACAAACCAGAGTAAAGGATTTCCCTACAAATCTTAATTGGACTAAAGGCAAAAAATGGTTGAAGTAGAAAGTAAAATAAAACAGTTTTAATGTATAAGATGATCAAATTCCACATTAATGAGCTTTAAAAAACAAGCACATACATTCTCTGTCTCCAAATCCAACAAAACCCCCACAATTTTGCAAGGTATATTTTATATCATTGGTTAGAGGCTCAAAGGCAGAGCTGCAGCCCCCAGCTAATACTGCAGAGAGAGGAAACTGCAATTCAGAAGCACAGAGCACGTGCATCTCACTGAATACAGGCTAACAAACTAGCAAATAGAAATGACCACATTTTTTTAGTAGTTTGGATACAAATGGTAAAAGCTGTACCTAAACACAGCATTGACAGAACAATGATCACGTAGGCAAGATGTGACTATAGCACTACAAACGTGAACTTTTTTGTTTTATGCACTCTTCAGAGGTTTCCTTAGGCTCTGAAGTAGGTTAGGGTATCACAGGATGGTTGAGATTGAAAGGGGCCTCTGGAGGACATTTGGTCCAACTTTCCCTGCTCAAGCCAGGCCACCTAGAGCCAGTTGCACAAGACCACGTCCAGATAGCTTCAGAGTATCTCCAAGGATGGAGACTCCACAGACTCCTTGCACAACCTGTTCCAGTGCTCAGTCACCCTCACAGTAAGCAAGTGTGACTTAGTGCTCAGATGGAGCATCCTGCATTTCCATTGCAGTGGTGCCCATTGCCTCTGGACCTGTCACTGGGCACCACTGAAAAGAGCCCGGCTCTATCCTCTTTTTACCTTTCCACCTTCCCTTCAAATGTTTGTACATGTGGATGAGATCCCCCTGAGCCTCTTCTCCAGTCTCTCAAGATGAGAGATGCTCCAGTACCTTAATTATCACTGTGGCCCCCCACTGGCCTCTCTTCAGTACATCCATGTCTCTCTTGTACTGGGTTACCCAAAACTTGCCACAGGACTCCAGGTGTACCCTCACCAGTGCCGAGCCCCGTGGAAGGATCCCCTCCCTCAGCCTGCCAACACTACTGTGTCACATTCAGGCCAGGATATCATCCACCACTTTTGCCACACTGTTGGCTCATGTTCAACTCAGTGTCCACCAGAATCTCTGGGTCCTTTTCTGACCCAGCTGCTTCCCAGCTGGATGCCCCCACCATATACTGGTGGACTGAGCTGTTCTTCCTCACTTACAGGACCCTGCCCTTGTTGAACTGCATGAGACAGCCCATTTCTCCAGGCTGTCAAGGTCCCTCTGGATGACAGCACAAGCCTCTGGGCATATCAGCCACTCCTCACAGTTTTGGTGTTAAAAAGCTTGCTGAGGGCACACTCTGCCTCACCATCCAGATCATTACTGCTGATGTTCAAATCACGATGATGTACACTGGTAGGTACTGGCCTCCAACTGGACTTTGTGCCACTGACCCCCACTCCTGCGCCCAGCCACCCAGCCAGGTTTCAACCTAACTCTCCTTATGTCAAAACGTGAGCTAAGCAGCTCTGGAAGACAACTAAGAGTTGAAACCTGGTGCACTGTAACAAAAATTGTTTGCTTGTGTTTGTTTTACCAAATCTGAATGCCAGTGGGGTCAGTGAGTTACACTGCAACACGTGCTAAACTAGCTACCTAACTTCCCTTAGTTAACAAAGCAAATATAACAACAAAGGGAAAAATCTGTCAGATGGTCATCCTTCCCTACTGTCCCAACTCCTCCAAAATGCTGCTGAGAGATGTAGCCTCTCCCCTGCTTCACTGGCACTCCTCATATGGGAAGCCAGATGAGAACACAACTTTGCAAAAGGGTCACAGACACCCCCACACTCTCAAACAAGTACACAAACTACAGGACTATGGATACTCCGACAGTCAAAAAATGAAATTCCTTGTTGCCGATTTGGAGTAACATGGTGTTGGATTAGCACCATTATACTACTCTAGTGAATGAGCAAGAAGAGCTGTAGTACAAAGCTTTGTACAAGAATTGCATTAGATTTCTAGCTATCAACTTCACTGATGAAGCAAAGCAAAGTCCAGTTTCAAAGACTGAAGGCTGGCATGAATTAAGTGTCCCTTAGGCCAACCACTCATTACAGATGACAGATGCAGGCAGACATCTCAAACGGATAACATTAATTTCACTCTCAACTCCAGCTGCTTGGAGAAGAAATAAAATTTTAAGTTCTCCCCTTCCCACAATGCCTTTACATTGTTTTAAGTGTGTCAGCAGGCTAAAGGCCAATATTTTCAATAGTCGTGTCCTGGCACTGCCCACCACACCAATAGCTGGAGAAACAGATCACAAGATCTGAGAGACCTGCATGAAGACCTGCAAGTTAACAGACCTCTCTGCACTAGAGATGGACCACACAGAACTCATTCTGGTATCAGAGTGCCAGCACGACTGAGATGTGCTTTTACATGGCATTGATCTCATTTCATGCATGGTCTTCACCTTGGCCAGTTAACCTGAGAGAAGTTCAGGTAACTGAGTGAGAAAGGCATTACCAGGAATCACGAAACACTTTTAACAGCCTGTGACTTTCTTCTTATCTGAATCACCATAGCACACAGCATGGCTGAAGTAAGAGATTGCTATCGTATGTCATGGTTGCACAAGTACCTCGTTCACCTTAGAAGACTAAGGCCATAGCATTTCATACAGGAAACAAACTCATTTACACGCAATTTGTCAATCCTGTGCACACAGCAGAACCTCTTTCCTGCTCTTTCAAAGCACAACAACAGGGCTACACACTGGACACATTATATGCCCATATAAAAGCTGGAATTGTATTTTAACCAGCTAGTTTGCTCAGCATTTCATAAACTGGGCACTGCACATTTCCTGACCAAGGAATGGAGACCTTTACATCTTTTACTGCAACCTGGAACAAAGGAAGCCCTACTGCTCAAACACACCCCACACTCTAAGACTGACACCTTTCAAAATAGGAAAATGTCTTCCTGAGGGACTTAAATAAAGAAGTCACAAACACAACTGAGGTGCAGAACGCTAGCACAGGAACTAAGTTAGAAGGTGACCAGCAATACTTATGGGTAGACAGTCCAACAGGATGGAGACAAGTTTTACACTTCTCCAGAGCTGTACCTGGACCCATTATGAAACAACCAGGAACACTAAAGCTCTCAGATGTCATGCATGCACATGTTTTTTCATCTATTTTCATTTAAACACCTGCTTAGACATGCAGCTTCACTGATGCTTTAACCAAGGGCAATGATCAATATTGTCACTTAACTGAAAACTGTCTGAACTGAAGCTCTGGGCTGTGTTATGTATTCACTGCACAACCTTTGTGGTACTTTAACAAGCTCTTATGACCAAAATAACCATGATTCATTGGGAAACCCTTCATATCAGATGCTACGCCACTTATACCCCCCCAGCCACGTGCTATTTACAAAGTTATTTTTAAGACCATAAAAACACAAACCGTACCATACAAAATTTAAACCACAGAGTGGTTCCTATCAAATCCAGCACATCCCAGCCCTTCATTTCCTTTTGTGTTTCTTTCTGTCTTCTACCCTGCACAGCATCCAGCTTCAAGCCATACATTTTATTAATTCACACCCAAGCTGGACATGCTTGGTCACAGTGTCATGCTCCTTGTATCAAGGCACTTTGCAAAGGAAAAGCATGCTTCAATATTTGGGATGCACTGTCTCACATCTCTTTGTCGCCCAATTTGTTATACTTTAATATGTAGAAGCCAGAGGTGTTCTTACAACTTCGGCACACGGGGAGCAGGGGAAACCAACAACAAACCAAACAATGCTGAAAGAAGTACCTCTCAATTCCTCCATCTAAAGATGTCAGGAGCACTCCCTACACTCACCCGAGAGGAGCTGAGGTGAACATCAGCTGGAGGGGCTCGGCCAGCAGTGTCAGCAGAACACATCCACAGAATCTTTGCCTTCTTGTTCCCAAGATGTCTTTGGAATTTCAGGCTAGGACTAAACTTCATCTACCAACAAGAGTCCACGATGGACACAGCAGGCAGGTGCCAGCCACACCCCACAGGGCCACTCGAGGGACAGTCACTTCCATCTGCCCCTGGTCAGCTCCTCAGAACACTACTTGGGAAACCAGGAATCAAAGCAGCAAAGCCACTATCAGGCACTTACATCCTAATTATCTCTTGGCAGCTGTCAGACTCCTCCAGGGTCCACCACCATTTTCATCTACTCCGTTAAAATCTTCCCATATATCCATAACCTAAGGGAATAATAAGTCTCTAAGGGCATAAAAAATATCCAGATACTTCAAAGTTTGCAACATTCCTGTACTGCTTCACATCCCTGATATGTTATTTTGAATACACGTACCTTAAAAATCATGCTCACAAGCATTTTCTAATCTTATTTCCCATTCAGTGACAAATATATTTTCAGTTGTCAAATCTATTTCATCCTCAAAATGCACCTGTGGATTATTACTATGGCACTGATTGAAAGTAAAAAAATTAAAACCTCTAAATCCTCATAATAACAACCATTTCCTCCTAAGATCTTTCTTCCTTCCCACTGGTCTGATTCCTGCACAAAATCCAAGAGTTTACAAACACCACTCTGCTGTTCGTTAAAGTGCCACCTAACACAAGCACACAAATAAGATGGTCCCAGCCAACTGTATATGAAAAGCAAAGCTAAAATCCTGCTTCCAAAACTGCCTGACTCGTGGACTTGTTTAACTGTGCAGCCATTAAGTTATCTCTGCTAGAATAATTCAACAACCACACGTCCAGGTGAAGTCTGATAGGAGCTATTAGGTGAGAAGCAAAAATTGGGGTTTTCTGTGTACTTATGGGCAGAAACCCCACGCAACGCTGCTCCCTCTTCCTTCTCCTTCTTTCCACCTTTTCCCTGCGGCCTCCCCGGCTCACTGGGCTCCGTGTGCCATAGCTCTATCCAGCCTTGGGCTTGTCCACGGACTCGGCACACCGGGGCTGGCTGGCACCAGCAGCCGGAGTCTGGGCCTTCGTGCGAGCACAAACCGTGACCTTCCGTGCTTGCCAGGTGCCGACTTCCACGAAACTAAAGACTTGCGCCTCTGTAAGGGGTGTAACCCTGCTGCCGCCAAACGGGGCTGGAATTGTCCGGAGCACCGAGACGGGCGGGCGCAGAGGGGACACGCACACCTCCTCTCCTTAGGAGACCAAGCTGAAAACACACCCGACGGCACAAGTTAAGCTTCCAGCGGCCGAATTCCGCACCAAAGAAAGGGCTGGCGCCGCACGGAGCCCTCAGGGGCGGGCCCACATCTCTCCGGCCGGGGATGCGGGACACGGGGATGGACGCTCCGTATCCCGGGAGACGCTCCGCCGGCCGGACGCTCCGCGGCGGAACAGCTCCCGCGGGGAGAACGCCCTGCAGGGCGCCGGGACCGCAAAGCGACAAAGTCCCGTTTGTGCCCGTCCCCCCTTCCCCGTCCTCCCTCCTTCTCCCAAAACCTCCGCCGCCGCTCCCCCGGCCGCACGCGCCGGCCCTTTCCCGGGAAACCCCCCGCGGCCGCGCGACTTCCCCGCAGCGGCGCCGGCCGCCGACACCGAGAGCCGCCCGCGCCCCCCCCACCCGCGCCCGAGCCCCGCAGCCCCTGCCCGGGCGCAC
>VXBA01002143.1:255112-278364 GCA_013399895.1 Serilophus lunatus | reverse complement strand
CCCCCGCGCCGCTGCCTGCCCGGCGCAGCCCACCCTGCTGCGCGCGCCGCCGGCCAATCGGGAGCGGGAGCGGGCGCGGGGCTCGCCCTCAAAGGGGCGGGGCGTCGCCGGCGCGGGCCAATCACGGAGCCCGGAGGCGGGGGAGCCGAGAGCGGCGTCAGCAAGTTGGGGTGGCCGACACAGGAAGTGGCGGAGAGCGGCGCCCGGGCCGCCCAATGAGCTCTTAAAGGGGCCGCGCCGGGAGCGGCTGCGCGGGGTCCGGGGCGGGCTCGTCCCGCCGGAGCGGCGGCGACTGCGACAGGGACGTCCGCAGGAGGACGCGGCGAAGGGGCTGCGGGCAAAGGCCAAGAACGCCCCGCCCCGTTGACAGAGAAACGCGGCCCCGTGCAGCAGCGGCCTGGGCAGGAACTGGGCGCACAGACCACGGCGGGGTCAAGATTCCTGAAATCCTGGAGGTGTTCAGTGGGAGCCCAGGCAGCTCCCGCGACTTCGCTGTTCCAAGGCGTTTGGTGTGAGTGGTTGTTTCAGGAGGTGTTTTTATACCGGGCTTTGTCACACGCTCAGCCCTGGGGAGGAAGGAGCTTCACCCGCCTCCCGCCCGAGTTACAGCGGAGTTTAAGGAAAGTGGCGTTTTAGCCACTCATTAAGGGACTCTGGATCATTAGTACTCTCCCCCATCCGCCTCAATCTGTGCTTCGAATTCCGTCACCTGCCGTGATTTCCATCCTCAGCCCTGTCCTTCCAGAGACGATACAGCGGTATCCTTGGAGCTCTTATCAAGTGCGCTTCACAAATACAAAACCTGCGTGTTACGGGTACATCCTAGAACGGGAAGGGGTCGGAATGGGCCTTAAACACCGTCCGGTTCCAACGTTCCTGCCCTGGGCAGGGGCACCTCCCGCCACACCAGGTGGCTCCGAGCTGCCCTTGGACAGTTCCAGGGATGGGGCATCCACAGCTTCCCTGGGCAGCCTGTGCCAGTGCCTCAGCTCCCTCCCAGCAAAGGATTGCTTCCTAATATCCAGCCTAAATTTCCCCTCTTTCAGTTTGTACCCATTGCCCCTTGTCCTGTCACTACAGTTCCTGGTGAAGATTCCCTTTCCAGCTTCTCTGCACCCCCCCTTCAGACACTGGGATGTTGCCAGGAGGTCCCCACGCAACTTTCTCGTGGTAGCTCGGCTCACCTGTAGGGGATCACGGAAGCATCTTGTATCCATGTGCCTTCCTAAAATATAATAGAGCAGGTGGAGAAGTTTCTGAAGCAATGGTCAAGAGCTCTGCTGCTGCTGAAATGAGTCATAGTCACACTCAAGATGCTAAAAAACCCAAACCATTTTGAGTAGCTGCAGCTTGCAAAATAACCTTGCAGCTGACATTACGTAGGAGACCCGTTTACCAGCTGTGAAGAAAGTTCAGGCCCAAGCTGTTTTCACAGAGAAATTCTGAAGTTACTACGAAGAACAGCCCCACAGTGTGAAGTATAATAAATGTCAATGCACTTTTTTGGTTTTCATAATCTTTAGTTCTTTAGTCTTAACCAAGAGCTGGAGTGCAATTTTTTGAGCAATTTTTTAATTCTTGGCTGTAATGAGGTTTGGATTCAGTAGTTCAGTGAGCAGTACCAGCCTAAGTCTGTAGGATGTGACAGAGCTGCTGACAGGCAACCAGAGCACAGGTCAGTGCATCTTTCCCAGTGCAGGAGTTTCCTGAACCACGAGCCACATTCCCCCAAAGTGAGTGAAAGCAAGCTGGCAGCTCAGCAGCCAGGGAGCTTCAGGTCGTGTTGCCACAATGCCTTCAGGCAATACTGCAGTGAAACTGAATCCTTTTACAGTATTAAAACACTGGGGAGGAGGAAAGAAGGCAGAATAAAAAGAGTAACCTTTCCATTACCTGTTTGAACTGATGCCTATTTAGGGGCAAGAGAAAAGAATGTAAGGCAAGTCATTTGTCCCATATAAACCATGTGGATTAGAGGGGTTGAATAGACTTGGAGAACCCCTATGGAAAGGCAAGTCATACAGCGAGAAACAGGTCACAACACTTACCTGACAGCCTGGTTTGGTAGACGCTGAAGAGGATTTCACATAACATCTTTTGGACAGGGATCTTTTAAGTAATCTAAGACACTGCAGGATCAGAGGATAGTATCCTAACAGGGACAGACATGATTAAAGACAGAAAAAAAGAGCACAGAATAGAAGATGTGTTTTCACACTAGTGGGAGGTCAGCAGTGGAGTGAAAGTCTTGTGCTGGGGTCTATACTCCTCAGCACTGATGTAAAAGGAAGTAGAGTGAGGAGAAAAAAATATTTAGTAAAAATGAGAAGTGACAGGTGAACCTTCTAGTGTCGAGTAACTGTGCACTGTATCAGCAAATTATTTCCAACACAGGTAAATGGTGATGTAAACACTGGGGAAGATAATCCAAGAATCCCAGTTTGTTACAGTCACTCACTTCATGTGAAAAAGAGGTAAGTATAGGGGCCCCATAAACACCCAAGTTTTGAATGCAGTGAGGGGAATGGATGAACTCCCTGTGGAACCAGCACGGCTTTGGGAACAGGGAACACCAATGGTCAGGGGTATCTTTTAGTTCCCCTGTAAAGGAGGAACTGAATTGTCTACAATTGCTCAGGTTGGCTGAGAGGTGATTGGGCTGAGGGCAGAGAAGAAACGTGACAGAGATGAATAAAAGCTGAGTGGTTTGGAGAAGAGCTGCAGCAGTTTAAGCACCGCTCATCTCCAGCTGTGCCTTCCAGGCCCTCCAGCAGAGGTCAGGGAAGACAGCTGGTAGCAGCAGCTCAGGACCATGGGCGAGTTTCAGAGCTTGAGCTTTGCTTTTGCATGCTCTTCCAATGAACGCAGCAACTCCATTACTCAGAAAGCAGTTTCCAGAGGGACTTAAATAAGTTAATAGAATACACTATGGAATATTTAGAGAAACATTTCTTTTTTCCCAGAACCTGGGCCAAGTGCAACTTCATCACTTCATAAATGGCACTTCAAAGCAGGAGAGGAGCAGAATGAAACGACGGACAAGAATGTCTTTAAGAGAAGAGACTGGAATAATCAGGAAGAGAGATGAGTTTTACTTAAATACCTTTCTGAGAAAAGTCAGAATGGAAGACTATGTGCTGCACCTTAAGACCGATTGCTTTTACAAGTACAGACCATAGTTGTCTAAAGATACTAATTTGAATACTTGTAATTATTTAACCTATAAACACCAAGAGTTCTTGACACCTGATCTGTTTGTTTCAAGAACGCTCATTAATAGATGCAAAAATATTCCAAGACAGTTTCTCTTCCTGTCCTCTCCTCCACCCCACAAGATAGAGGATTTCTGAGAAAAGGCTCATAATTTCAGGGAAAACAAAACAGACCTCACTCTCCTCAGCTGTCAGATGGCATTCACGACAGCAGCCTTGCACACAGTTCATGTTAGAAATCTGTGTTCAACACAGCTTATGAAACACCTGAGGAATATTCTATCTCTGATTTCAGAGGGAAACAGCTGGTCTACAAAAAAACACACATGACAAGTTGTAAATGACATAACTCAAATAGTGCACGTTTATTCTGAACAGTATTTCTAAAGAGTTGGAGAAAAACAAAAACATGCTCCTGATGTACAACAAGGGCAATGATATAGATTAAAAATGGACCATCTTACTGTAAAGAATTTGCTCCCCCTGCAACTTGTAACATTGAGAATGCATCTGTAAACTGCATAACAGCATACCTTTGACTAAATCTTAACTCAAGAGATCAGGGGTGGTCTTATCCAAATTAATCAGGAAGCAGTTGCAGATTCAAAAGAAACATCCAAGTCAGCAAACACTTTACAAAACACAGACTTTGTGCATAGCAGCTGACCCTGGATTACAACGAAGGGAAGAATAAAACAATTCAGGAAATCAAATCTTTACTAGACACAGGGCACCATCAAGATTTAATGAAATATCACACAAGTTTGTTTCAATTGTAACAGTATGTCATATTTAATTGGCAGGTTTAACCATTAGCTGCATCATGTAAACTCAGCCAGTTTCTGAATGCACACAATAAATTCTCTGCCTTCCCCCTCCCAAAAAATGAGGGAACTGTCTTCTGGATGATTCTTTTTCTCCTGTACCATGGTTTCCTCTAGCAGGAGTCATTCTGTAGATAATATCTTCACGCTTCAACCGATGTATGACAAAACCAGTTGTAGAGATTCAGCAATAACTCGTATATACACAACTTACACTCTAAAGCTGTTAGGCATATACATTTTTCTTGCTAAGTCTTCAACCAGAAGTGCTGGCGGTTCCCCCCCCCTCACTGAAACTCCCTACTTTTGAAAAATTTACTTGTTTGTAAGTTGTTATTGTCAAGCTAAAGGGAAGTCCTGCTGCAGCAACAACCAAAGTAAAAGAAAGTTCTCTGCAGTAAGCCCACACCTCACACAATGTCAGTGTCTCTGGGTAACAGCACTAAGATAACAGCATTCTCTTCCCCCACTCAACACAGCTGATATACTAATAAAATAAAACTGTTTGTCATCCAGAACCACTGATCTTCACTTACCCTTATCCATGTACAGGGAACAAAGCTTTCTGTGAGATTCAGATTAAACCTTGTATTCAAGATTCAGCTGTTTTCCAGGACTAATAGCCTGTGAAGAGGAGTCTTAGATTTGTGGTTACTCTCTCTTCCACCTCCTAACAAAACATTTTACCAGAAGTTACAATGAGGCAGGTCTGCTGTGGAATAGGAGCTTTAAGAATTTTTTTCATGGATACATTCATAGAATGATGGCAGCCCAAAGCAAAAAGAGACAGAAACAAAGGTTAATCCAAGTAAGTTCAGACATCAGACTCGTACTTTTAAACCTGAAGGAAAACTGTCTGTGAAACACACTGATTTGTGGAAGCCTACGACAACAGCAAATCCTAAGAGTTCATATCCCCACACCCATCTACCCAACCCAAACACTTACCACTTAGTCCTAGAAGAATGAAGAGCACTTTGCTTGGCACCAGAGGCAGCTATGGTCTAGAGTTACAGCTGTGCTGCACAAACATCCTCAAATACAATACTATCTCCATCCACATACTTCTCTTGGTTTGGTCTACAGGTGGCCAGGGAAACTATGTTGGCATATGACAAGCTAATTGTGCTTCAATACACCCCCTTCTAGAACGATGCTGGGACTGCCAACATACCCACCAGGAGCAGGTCCTTGCTTTTGTCACAACTAGGCTGCCTCTGGCCAAGGGAACCGTTTGCATCTTGCCAGCCAGAGTGGGCCACCCAGTGTTGCAAACACAGGCGCTCAGGCCACACAGACGGGCGGTGGTTGTTAACGATCTGCCCATCCCCAAGACTAAATTAGTGCAAACCCAGCAAATCAAGGAGCCGTTTTCCAGCACAGGTCAGTCATGCACTCCAACAAATGCTACACACCTCTGGGAAAGAAGGAGTAATTCTGTAGCAGCTCATGTAGTCACCCCCCGGGGTATCAAAGACCACATAATGGGGGAGGAAGGGTGCCATCCCTTGCCTCACCACAACTCCCACCTTGCTTCCCAAGTCACCTTCTAATGACTGGACAGCACCTACTAACCAGATGTGTGCTGCAATGTGCACTGCAGGTTGGAGGCTTTTGGAGCAGATGAATGCAAGATGCAGACTTAAACTTCAAAAAGCAAACAGGAAAGGAATGCAGTTCAGCATTCTACTTGGGGGATGGGGCAGGTTGGTGTTGTCTCAGCTCAGTGCACTTTCCCAGGTGCCTGGAGAAGAGTCCAAGCTCAAGTCGGTGTTTATATTGGCATACATGAAATCGCTGGCAACAGTGCATAGAAAAGAGCACAGGTATTCACGCAAACAAAGCATGAAAGGATGCAAAGCAGAGCTTAGTACAGTTCGCTGTAGCCTTGAGATTACAGTACTAGGAAGAAGCCAGTCAACCTATTTTCCAAACCCATAAAATGCTCTAATATATGCTGCTTTCTCCGGTGCTCCATGAACACCCTCCCACAAGAGGAGAACTGCTTTATTACTACTGAACAGGGAAAGGGGAAAATAACCTTCAAAGGAGCAAACTGTGCAGTTCTTCACCACCTCCTCCCGAAAGAGCACATGAACACAGCAAGCCAAGCCAATCCCAAGCAAATCCAGGAAACCCCTGCAAAGCTATGTGACTAGGGTCAGATTCATGTCAGCCTTCTCAGCCTTGCTGCCTGGTCTCCTCAGCCCTTGCCTCATCTCTAAATGTGTCACCACACATCTAACAGCTGTAAGAAATTTATCTGGAGGCAGAGGATTGGTTATGTGATGAAAGCTGGTAAGGTGGTCACAGTCACTTTTCCCATCCCAACAACACAGACAAAAACCTCAATGAGCCCTACAGCATTTCACCCATTTTTCAAGCAAGGGTCTTGCCTCAGGAGTCGTATTTTTACAAGGTTACTCTTGCCAGCACCAGATCCAGCTCTTACTCTGGCACAAATCTGCTGGGAGTTGGGTAAATGAAAATAAGAGAAAACAAAGACCACTCTAAACGCTCCTCTTCAGTCAGTTAAGAAATGTAGCACCAGCTTGGGTGAGGAGTATTTAAAAAAAGCATTCAAAATGATCAGCCCAGGCAGAGTGAAAAGGTATGGTAAAGTAGCCCGCCTTTCTCAGCAAAAGATGGAAGAAAAAGCCTTACTCAAAAATATTGGGAAGAACTAAATATACTTTTTGAGGCGGGGGGGAATTAAGAAGAGTGGGAAGTACTGAAGTAACATTCAAAGGTTGGGGGAGAGTAAAGTACCCTGTAGGTTATAAAAAACACGATAATGCAGGAGTCAAAGGACAAGATATTGCTTTGCCTTTTCCCCCCCCATTGGATTTACATTCTGCTTACTGAAAGAGTAATTCTGAAGGAAACTTGTCATCAGGATAACCTGCTCAAGCCCTCCACACCTCAAACTTAAAGAGATCTGCACACCTTTTCCCACCCCAACAGAAAACAAAAAAACAACCCCCCCCCCGCAAAAAGAACCCCACCAGAAGGGAGAGCTCTAAAAAAACCCCCCCAAACCAAAACCAACCAAAACCCGACCCCAAAACATGATTGGACAATCCTTGGAAGAAGCATTACAATTTGTTGGAGAGAGGTCAAGAAAAAAAAAAAATTCAGATGAAGGGGTGGAGGGGGAAAAAAAAATAAAATCAAGAGGCCTCTCTTTCCTTATTTGGCGACAAGCAAGTGCAAGAAAGTGTCCGCTGGGGTTTTGTTCAGTTGTCGGCCTTTTGCACATCTGCGTTCTGGCCAAGACAAGGGGCCTTGAGGTTTTTCTGCAGCACGTGAGCGTCTGCGGGCTCTATCCTCTTGTAGTAGTTCTTCTTCGTCTCAATGATCTCAAAGCCAAACTTTCTGTAGAAGTCAATTGCGGACTCATTGCTGATCTGGACGTGCCTGGGACACAAAGGAGGAAGAGAGAGACGGGTGTCAGTATTCTGCCCCCACACCCAGAAGAGTCTAAGGCAAGAAGAGAAAAGCTATTTAGATAGAGCCGGGAAGAACGGTGTAAATTGAGGATTGGAAATTTTGGTTTTCCCATATCGGTCCTCACCTCCTGCATGGCCCATAGCAATCAACAGTAGTAAATGTTTCCCCTCAGTAAAACTCCTTTTAGCACTTCTGCTTGAGTAATTTCAATTTTTCTTAATCTGGAAATGGCAGGTACCTCCAAACAGAGCTTTACCACAGAGACAACTTTAATGCCCTGTAGTAACATTTCTCAGATGATCAAAAGAGTCGTCTGAGCAGTGATCCCAACACACTGTAATATACAACTGGCAATTGTGCTTGATGTGATTGTAACACCTTGCTCACACCTAACTACTCCCTCTCCTCACAAGAAGCTATGGCAGCACAAAGAAACCCTATAGATTTACAAAGTCCTTTCCCCTTTTAACTATTTCCCCGAGTTTTACAGATTTTGCTACCGTTGTTTCAAGTGTTCAAGGCCTCCAAAACAAACAGCCATCAGCTCTTCATCCTAAATGACTAGAACATCTATTTGCACAAGTTTTATTAAAAAAAAAATTAAGAAAGCAAAAAAAAAAATTTTAGCTCAAAAGGCATTCATTAAACACTCCCAAAATTCAGTGGACACTGCACAAGCTCAGGAATCACTTTGTCATGATAACATGCTGACTAACCACAGAACCAAAGCAACTCTGGAAGTAACAGCAAAACAAAACAAAAGATCTTAGTGTTAAGCCCAATAAGAACCAAGTAACTAAAATAACACTACAGTAATGAAAAATTTAGGCACTGATGTCAAATTGGGTACTAAGCTGCATAAATATTATGTTCAGATGGAAGACGAACAAGCAACACACGTGGTAATAAAATCCATGGGCCACTAATTGTTACACCCAATTTTTGGGGTTACTTATTGTCATCCCAGAATCTTTACTCTGAGAAGTGTAAAGAAGGATTATGAAGGATTTGGTTTTTTGCCCTAAACCCAGCAAACAGCCCCTTCACTGTGCACACAGCAATGTGCAAAAGCAAAAAGGAAAGCCCTTGTCCCATTAGGAGGTGTCTGAGAGTTGTTACCATTTCTTCTGAGGCAGTAGAGCAGGAATATGAGCCAAAAGCAGCTTTACTCAGACTCCTATTTAAAACACATGTTCCAGAGATGGCACAAAGCAACAACAGTAGAAGACTCGGAAGACTTTGCACCCTCATGGCAGAGGTGGGCCAAGCTCGAGGAGAAAGTCATTCCATTTACTCAGGTATCAGTGTATGAAACACTCCTCACCTTCAACAGTCCTGGTAAGAGTTTCAGGGTGTAGTTCTGTGGCAGCACAAGTTCTTCCAAGCTGTACCTGCTGTGGGATTATCCCTACATATAGTGTAATTTTACTCTACAACATCATTTTGTAACTAAACTACTTTCAAATTCAGCAAACTTGCAAAAGCCCTTCTAAAAAGCCAGCAACCTTTTGGGTTTCTCAGCATCACACTACAAGCCCAGAGTATGACCCCTAGCTTTCTTGCTAGTACTTACGTGTTCCACGACCCCACTGAAATACATACTAAAAATGCTCTTGGATCTCCCTCCCTTTGCTCCCATATCTGCCTCCATCATCTCTCACAAAATGCACGAGTGTAACTTATTTACTTACAGATAGATGTTGTCAAAAGTGCCATCTTTTTCACAGATGTTTAAGACATGATTCAACATTTTAGTTCCTGTTGGAAAGTAAAGGTATACTTAAGAAAACCAGCAGGGCAGAATTAGGTACTTATCTGAGTGCTTTCTTGAGAGGGAGGTTAACTGTAGGTAAACCAAAACGACAGAGCTTGTGAAAAGCAGGAAAGGCAAAAAAGCCATGATGTGTAAGGACTGCACTGTCTCTCTGACTGCTCAGAAACTTTAATTCATTGTTTCTTTGAGGAAAATAAAAAAAGCACAACAGCCCAGAAGCATTTGCAATACTAGATTCAAGGTCTCAAAAGTCACCTCAAAATACAGTCAAAACAGTGTATAAAGCAGTGAGAGCACTGGTGAGTCTTTCTACCAAAGACCTAGTAAAACAGCTTAAAATAAAGTTATCTTGTCATTCCAGTTTGTCAAAGCAAACGGGTTACTGTAAGGTGTTGATTAATCTGGCCTTTGTACTTGCAATGTGGAGCAAAGAACTAAACACAGACAGACAGAAAGCAGGTACTACCAACCCCTGAGCAGCAATAATCAGTAGGGATAAAGACAAAATAAACAGAAAAACCCTATATTTAGAAGAGTGAAGTGAGAAGCCAATGAAAGAGTGATGTATTCCACTTATGTATGACTCACATACTGGCTTCATACTGCTAACAAATTATTTCATATCTCTCTGCATCAATTTTCACCTCTGTGGAAGCAGAGTACTCACATCATAGTATGATATTATGATTAAGAGCAAATTAATCTGAAATCCAGAATTAAAAAATTCTACAAAAACTCCATTTCTGAAAGGCAGGGAAAAAGGAGCACTTCATAAATGATACTTTCCTCCAAGCCCTGTTCAATGAAATCAGTGGTCCAAAGGTGCACTAACTTGGTTAAAAATCTGAAGGAGCATTTAGAATGCTGCACAACAGTCTGGTTACACATACAAAAGAGAAACCTCAGATATAAAAGAAGATCCTCCTTACCTATTCCTAGCCTTCGGTAGGGTGCCAGGCATCCAAGTGTCATGATATAGAGTCTCTTCTGGTTCTGGGAGTGATCCACCCTACAGCACACTGCTCCTACTGCAATATCATTGAAATAGGCTGCCAGGGAGGGAAACAAAGGGTTGTCAGTCACAAACTGCAAACTATATGTACAGCTCCTTCATTTACACCCTGGATCTTCCTTCCTCCCCTCCTGCTAGTTCTCTCTCCCAGGTAAAATTTCATATACTGTGGATTCACATTTGGAGCGAAGTTACCAGTGGTGCTCTGACACACTGGCTCCTCATTACCATTCAAATCAGCAGCAGAGACATCAGGAGGCAGCACACAACATGCCTATTCCCAATGGGATGTAATTATTTAAAAACAAACCCTCTGAGGTTGGGCCTGCTGCTTTTCTGAGGTTCCCAAACAGTTATTTTTCAAGACATAAACGAACCCTTCTGCCACCACAGCCCACAGTTACTGGCAAGAACACTTGTACCTAATTTGGCCAGTTCTCCAACCTCCAGGACATCCTTGTAGAACTTGTCATTGTAGCTGACAGGAAAAATGACCTGGTTTAGCCTCTTCAGCTGCTTAATGTTGTGTGGCGTCACATCTCCCAGCTCGATCCGGCTACTGGAACAAATCAAAACATGCTTAACATCTGACATGTTGCACATTTTTCCTCAGGACACTGAAGATTAATGGGTTAATTTACGCCTAGAGATCTGTCCCACCTAATAATCAGTTCAATACATATTTGAACCACCGTGTCCAACCCATACAATTCAGTCTTGTGTCAGTGGCTGGTTTAACTCCCCAGCCTAATTTCAGTCAGTACTGTACAGTCAGAAGATTTTCAGGCCACACTTAACACTAATGTACCACAGTATCCGTATGGTTTTACTGCCTGGGAGGCAGGAGAACACAAACCTCTGCCAAAGTATTAGATTGAACTTTATCCCATTAATTTCCCCATTTATCATCAAGATAAAAAGGAAACAAAAAAAAATCCCAAAGAAAATACAAGAGGAACAGAAAGCTAGAATAGAGACCAAAAAATGAAGCATAGATAAGGATTTCATAAGCTTTATATCGATGGGTGATAAAATTAAGGCTGTCTCTAATATCTATCTCTAAAAAACAACAATACTGTATACAGCAAACCTATTAAGCCTGTTAACATGCAATATGCCCCTCTCAAGGTGATATCTGCATCTATGATCATCTCTGAAGTAATTCTTCCTGCTGACTGAGAGCAGAATCAGACAAGTTTTAAATACAAGGACTACACTGAATTGTACTGAAAACAAACTGACCAAGCTTCTCTCTAACAGTGACTTCCTGACAGAAACACTGCATATACAGAAGCAAGTAAAAAAAAACCAAACAACCAAAACAAAAAACCAAGAGAATCAAAATCTTTTCCCCTCATGGTCACTAGAATATGAAGGCAGGTACAAAGCCAATGCACACGGAATTAGAAACACACATTTCATCTCAGCCCTGTTTTGCTGAATATATGTGGGCAACCAGATTGTTTTCTGCCCAAACAGCAGTGAAGACACTGTTTGCCTTTTCAAAAAAAATCAAATTCCACTTTCAAAGAAGCAGATTTCTAAGATCCTTGTATGCCAGGCTTGAAGTTCATTCCAGTAAAGTGCAGTAGCTGCTTCCCATCTCCAGTGTCTCTAGTGCCTAGATAGCCTGGTTTTACAGATAGGTTAATGCCTAGGATGCAGCAGCACAGGTTAATTTAAATAACACAATCACACAAAGAAGATATAATAATCAGCAACTTTTTTTTCTTCAAGAACTGTACCAAGCAATGCAGTCTATAATCTGTCTCTGCTTTATGAACTGACCTTGATTATACACAAAAAAACCCTTAAATGATTAGTACTCCAGCTATCAGTTTCAGTTGTCACTACCAACGATGGGTGATAATGCTCTCCAGGCATTGTCCTGCAGAACTACCACAAAAAGCTACAGGAACAGAGCCTTTGACATTTATTTCAAGAACCATAACTTACCTTCACATACACTTTTCTCCTTTTCTTTTAAAGCAAAGAATAAAACCTTCAGTTCTGCAGGGATATCGAGGCTCACCACTGTCTGATCTGTGCCATAACAGAGTGGACAATCTCCCCAGTCAGCACTACAGAACCTAAACAACTTGTAAGTAGGGCCTGACTTTTAGAGCACCACCCCCCAGCATAACTGGACTATTGACCATTCTGTAATCCTCCCCCACATATGTTCCAGTCACTACTTTGAATTAACAGATGGCACTTGCATGTCAGCTTTGCTGACTCCAAAGCCTAACTTTTTTGTCACACATTTGCCAGAGATTACAAAGCTCACTGATGCTGAGCAGTGTCAGCATGGGGTTTTCCCAAACTGTTCAGGCAGCTCCTCGTCTATCTTCCCCCCATCACACTGCACATGTGCACCTGTTTCCTCCCTCACTGGGAGCCCCTGTAGTTTGTCCTCAGATTTGCTCAATTGTACAGCAGTCTCCTGAAGGAGACATTCTTCAGCAGTGAACTTAAGAATGGCAGAAGAATTCAGAGACTTCATATTCTTGCATCTCATCTATGTCAAGACATCTAGGCATACCATAGGCAAAGACAAGGGATTATATGTCTAAGGTTTCTAGCTACAAACCACTATATTGTGGTGAAATAGCGTGCAGTGTGTCTTTTCTGTGAGTCCACAACCAGCCCTTTGTTTCACAGCCTTCTTCATCTTCTACATTACTTTTGCTCTCAAAATTCCTTTCTCCATGTATTGCCATTTCTGTGAGTCCCTTTGATAATTATATTCCAACAAAAAGTCCTGATCTGGTCAAGATGATCCCCTCACACCACACAAGTACTCCCAGTGTAAACAAGCGTGGTATCTATCAGTTATTAGATGGTGGAGAAACTGTAGTGCTTGTTTTATGCCCAGGTTCACACAGCTGTTCAGCCTGGTGTGGCAGGGCTTCTTCAGGCAAGAAGGCAAACTGTGCTCTTTTCTTATCCCTGCCAGCAGCGCTGTTACCTTTTTCTCACAAAGGGCAGGAATAAAAGTGTGGCATGTGCGTTCCTGGGTGTATTTGTGTCGGTGAGAAGGTTTTGCTGGAGCAGAGGACCCAGAGGAAAAATCTCTGATATAGACCATCATCATGTTATCTAATGCTATTTTAAAATTAATTAGTTACTAATGAAAAAAACCCAGGCATTAGAAGGCAGCCACTATGAAATATTTATGATGGCAGTGCACCAGGACAAAGATACATCATCACAGGCAACCACAACAAAATGGCCAAGGAAGAGACCACGGCCAGAAGACGGACTTTCACCCAGCATGTTTCAAGCAGAGGGTAAATAGATAAATAAATGCAGAAGCAGAGTCTAAGGCTGCTGAGCCAAGACACCACCTCTGAGGCTGCCATCAGCCCAGAGAAACCAGCTCCAGTAGGTGTCTAAAAGGTGTTTGTTGGCAGATTTCCTTGAGCCGTCAGACTCCCCCCACCTCTATCTCTCACCACTTGCTACATTCACTGCTGCCTCCTGTGCTCTGTCACTAGATGGTTCCTCACTGCTCAATAGCTGCACCAGGGCCAGTATTTTATCCTGGAGGATAATATGAAAAGGGTTTGAGAAGCACTGGAGGAAGCATAAACCAATATGCTAAATGTGTCTGATTAAATAGTATGCACTAAACCCATAAATTAATGTATAGTAGTAGCTGATTAAATCAGTACCACATCTATTGTGCACAAAACCATTTAATAAGCAAACTAAATTAGGACATGGAAAGCAAGACCCACATCATGAGAGTTCATCATTTTGCCTGAGGGCAGAGTGGCAAAAGTGCCACTGGGGCCTTGAGTAAAATCATGGGAAAGGTGGCACTGCTGCCAACAGTCTTGCTGTCCCTAAGCCACACATTCCCATCTTCTTTGTGGCACAAACATTTGTACAACGATGTGGTGAACCAACATCAATTAAAACTAACCTAGCCAAAACCAGAAACGTTTAGTTTTAACCCACATCAGTCCCCTGACTGGGTTCACCACACAAGTCTTCTGCCAGGACGAAGAAGAGAAAACAAGTAGCCAGAGGCAGAAGTGGCTGGTTCTTGAGCAGCTTAAACTGGAAGTACCGTGTGAGACGAGCACAGGCATATCCGTGTGTCAGCACATCTGAGCACAGCACAGGGTCTGCATTGCGTTGTGCTACACTTTATCATTCACAGAACAACAAGCCCTTTGAACTAAGGGCAACAAAACTACTCCAAGTCAATGCAACTGTAACAAAGGACATAGATGGTCACTCCCTTCTTTTCACTGCAGTAAAGAGCTCTGTGGGTTTGGATTGGTTTGTTTTTAACAGCTAATTACAACTAGACCTGCTTCTTCAAGCTACCTCTCAGCCAAATCAGTCACCTAAGTTTCCCCTTTCAGCTGAGGTCTGACTAGGCCAGTTCTATGCATTCCTGCCCAGCAGAGGGTGTACCAGAAATACCCATCCTCTGCTGCTGCAAAGAAATAAAAATAAATTATGAGCCCAAATTAGAAGAATATAAAGATATGTAAAGAACCTGAAGCACCCACAAGGGGCAAGCCCTTCCTCAGCAGATTATTTGACTCTCTTGGGAATATCATTGGCATCAAAAAGGTACACACTTGCTACTGGCACCCTGCATCTCAAACGGCACTGGATGGAACATGCAACAATCAGCTGCACTCCATCTTAGCTTCTGGAACAAGGCAGCCACCCCACCTCAAACAACTGTTTTTAACATGGAGGAATGAGGGACTCCTGGGTCATCATGTCAGGCCTTTTACTACTACAGTGTTCTTCTACAGATCCATATCCTTTCCTTGATGGAATACCAGCCCTGTGAAGTCACTTTCTCTTCCACTGTAAGGCTGTTCCCAAGCCACCATTACTCCCATAGTTAGGCTTTCTCCTGATTTCCATCCTAAATGTACTCCAGTCCATCCATATGCTGTCTGTAGATGATGGGCACCAATACAGCCCATCACAGGTGCCTTTTCAGAGAGGTATCAACATCTCTTTATACTTTTCTTCTTCTAACCAAAGCCAAGCTCCTGGTCTCCTCCTCTGAGACTGGCTCTCAAATCCTACTATTGTCCTATCAGCTCTTCTTCACATTCCTTCACAAGCATTTTCCTAACACATCACAGAACCACAGAATATTCTGAGTTGAAAAGGACACACAAGGATCTTCTCTCAAGCCCAGCTCTGCATAGGCTGTTCACTTGAAGGGACTGAACCCACAACCGTGGCATTATTAGCACCAGGCTCTAACCAATATCCCAGGGCTACCTTTGCATTTCTCACAACCGCCACATTCCACGACCTGGTTACTGGGGGAAAAAACCACTCAGAGACTTAACCAGTAAAGGGGACTGGCTCCTGGTGTGTGAGGCTGCTCTGATAAAAGTGCACAGCAACTCTGCCTGGGGATGTGAGAGCGGAAGTGAAGAGGGAGCCACAAAATCCAAATGGAAGTGTGACTTGAGTGAGGTGACATGTGCTAGTTGCTGAAACTGGAAGCATGCCCAGAACACTGGCATTAACACTCCTGCTCTTGAATGCCAGTGCTCTAATATCCTTTAGGCACTGGCTGGAAGAAATCTCACACTTTTTGTAGGACCAAATGCAACCCAGTCAGTCCCCCTGCAGCTGCAGTTCTCTACCTGCAGCTTTACTACGGGCCTGTTATTTGAACACAGTCTGGTCTTCCTACGATGTCTTAAATTTACACTGGTGAAAGAACAAACAGGCTAAATGAGACACCCGTGTTACTTATGCTAAGACTTTTGCCTTTTGCTGCTCGACTTACCCTTAAGGAGAACTGCCACACAGAAAGACACCTCAAGAGGAAGCCAATTTCCAGAGTTACAGTTCAAGAAGGAACACATGCTCAGTCCCAGGGAATATCAAGTGCTGAATACTATTTTAGAACCAACATTAGGGAGAAAAAGGGGGAATCTCAAGTTGCTTAATGCTGTAAGAATCTCAGTCTCATTCACCTTTAAATAGTGCAAGTCTTTCCCCAGAGAGATGTGCCTGACTGGAACAGATCTGCATGTAACTGATAGCTGGGCTCAGGCTCACTGAAGGCATCTGGCATGCTAAATTTAGCACGAATGTATCTGCAACTTGCAAAACATACCGAGGTACTGTCAGTCACAGAGCACAGAGAAACGGGCCCGAACAAATCGGGAGGACTTCAGAGAAGCTCTGTCACCTGCCAAGTGGCCAGCTAGCTTTATTGCTTCTCTTCTGCCTTCCAAGGCAAAGCAGGAGTCTAGACAGGATAATCCACTCGTAAAATAAAACCAAACCAGAGGTAGGAAAGATACAGACCTGAAGGGTGTGGCTTTGCTTAGATTCAACTCCAAGGCCAAAAGAGCCTCCCGGTGTTTTGGGTTCTGCGGTTATTGGGGTTTTTTTGGTTGCTTTGTTTGTGTTTGTGTTTTTTTTAATAGATGAGCTGTCTTGCTGGGCACACAAGTTAGTCTAGTTCTTGTGGGCAGACCAGTATGTTTTCAATTATCTCCAAGATCTGTGGGCTGTGTATCTACTCTGCTTCACTTGTCAGAAAACCAGAGGGCTACGTACAAACCCAGCAGGGAAAAGTCTTACTGATTTTCTTCTGAGCCTCCTGATCTTCTTGAGCTCCACTTACTACTGAAACTACGTATTTGCATGACACCTGATACCCTGCTGAAAGTTACTCCTGACTCTGTGCTGGCCTGCAAAAGGGCACAGTGATGGACAGGAGAAAGTCAAGCAATTTTAGAATTAACAGAAGACTTTATTCAAGACTTCCAGCTCTCCTGTGAATAGGTTTCACTGCCTTGCATCGTTATTCCCCAAGACCCTCCTTGCCTCTCTCATTTACAACCAAAACACCCCCCCACAGCACATTACAGTCAAGTTTCTTCATTTTATTTGGATAATTCACTCTGCTTCAACCTAGAAAACCTGACCATGTAAAAATGGCCAGTCTTCACATGCAAGAAGCAGAGTTATGCTGTAACAGCCTCACAGTCCTTCCAGCTCAAACATGTTTTTGAGAATTGTACTAGACATCAAATTTAGGTTCAACTGTGATCTCAAAAACCCACAAGAAACTCCCAGAAAAAAGACAACCCTAACGCTAAAGCAGCAGTACAATTATGAAGCACCTTGGCTGTCTGATTATGCAAGGGGAGGCAGTGAGGTCATTCCAACAAGTGTCAAATAAACTTTCCTAGGAAAATTAGAAGTTATCTCATTCTGCAGCTGGATACACAGAACAGGAATCACCGTGCCCAGCTGGCAGAGGTTTCAAACTTTAAACCCTCAGAAATAAATACAGCTGGTCCAGAACAGAAAAGCAGCCATACACACATCACTGACACACACAACACTGCTGCTTCAGGGCACCACACAGGCCTGGATTTTATACCTGTCTATCCCAGGAACATCAAAGTGAGGTGAAAGAGGAAATAACGTGCCTGTGATCATACAGCAGATAAAGAGGTGCCAGAAGGGCCATTGCTCATCTAACCCTTTTTGCTCATTAGCCAAGTAAGCTCACAGGAACATTCCGACTGTGATCCATGACTGCAAAGCACAAGTACTTCACGAGTTTGAAGGAGCTTTGCTCCCAAATTAGCTGTGTGTCTCCATTACACACATCCTGAGCCACCTTGTAAATTACTGCCCTTCTCCAGACCCTGACAGAACAATTCTAAATCGTGCTTGCCTCCCAGCAGATCATGACCCTTCACTAATTAGTGCTCAACAAGTACCCGACAGCAGCAGATGAGGTTTGCCTTCACACCCAAAGCAGGAGCGAGGCTGGGTTTGCAAAGTTCCTTATTTACATACACGCAGCTCGAGGGCTCTTCTTGTGAGGCAACAAACTACGGAATGAGGAGAAAACGATTCTTCTGCTTCGCACAAACTGTTTCTGTAGCTACTGAAACACCTGTTCTTACAAATGCCTGTGTCCTTTAGAACGGCAAACGAAAAAGTCAGGCTGTTCTGGGTTTCCTGCCTTTGGAGGTCAGTCCCAGGGTTGGTGGGTTTTTGAAGGTGTTGAAATCACACGCTACATTGACAATATGCTGTGAAAAACGAACAGGATGTGCTGTCAGTTTTACGTGCCTGCCTCAAAACACTTCTAAGGCAACAATCATTGTAAGCATGTACTTTCTTGAGCAAGAAAAAGCTATTTCCCTCCTCTCTCCATTTCCCAATTTCCAATAAGAATTGTTCTCAAAATTGGTGATAAAGAGATGAAACCCAACAAGTCTCCTTTGACCGCAATTTTCAACCTCATTTGTGATTTTTACTGATAACTAATTCCAAGTACCACGTAGAGAAAGTTTTCCTAAGCCTTCAGTTGCTGCCCTGGGTCTCACCTCTCCTCCTATACTCCCAAAAGAACATAAATTCAATGCTCAAAAGGTGGAAATCAGAATTTTTTTTCAGGGTTAGAGATTCTAGTCTGCAAAGGGCCCAAAATCACATGGAACCTGGAGAGGGAGAAGGAGGGCCAAGTGAGCTCAAGAACTTCATGGATGAAGATCTTACCATGCAGAATAGAACAGTATTTCATTTTCAATTAAAGGGAAAAAAATATTCTGCCCTCAGGAAAATTCAAGTATCTTAATCTTAGCCATCTAGTGACAGTGTTGTGGAAATGGTTTTGGTACTATTTTCTATAAAGCCTCGTTTAATTTCCTTTCTGTAATGAATTAATTCAATATGCTTTGACACAAATACACAGTTACCCCATTTCAATACTGTGCTCTCAGGTCTACAAGTCCAAGTAGTCTGTGAATAACTAGTTATTCTTCTGTGCAGAGAATTGCTTCCCTCTTCCCCCTTGCTTTCCCAACTCAAATCTCCCTCCTGACAAACTTCTGCAGCTTTAAAACTCCCACAGAGGCCACTTCTTCCCTTCCCCTCTCCCAGCAGGGAGCAGAAATGACTCCTGGCACTGCCCGCCTCACTTAGAGCACAAGGGACAAAAGCAAACACTGCACTTCTCTCATTGATTTCCAAACAAATATAAAGATCCAACTTCTCCTCTCCTTTCCTCCAGATAAAGCACCTTGTGCACTCCCAGATTACTGGGCTGGACACCTCCCGTGGTTGCAGGCTCTTCAAGTTCTGAATAATCTTCATGTGGACAAAAGCATTCTTCTGGCTCAACCCTCACTCATCATTCCCCATTTGAGAAGAGATTTGGTGTGGCAAAGGAGGATGCATCATTTCTTGTCCTCAGGAGATGGCAGCAGAGTCTGTGCTACTTGGTGATTAACCAAAGGTACTACATTTTTCACAGAAATGTCCCAAACTTGCAAGCCAACCTACGTATCAACGAGCCACAGGCACATGGAGAAAGAACTGAATGGTCCAACAGCACCCAAAAGCCAAGGGCTGAGTTCTGAAGTGCTTCAATCAAATGGCCACAACCCCTGTGCTCCCTTCCTACCCTCCAACCCTTCCCACTTCGTGGAATGTCTTAATCTGGTCATGGAATTAAACTCAAAGTGGTTAAGAGTTGTAAATCGGGTTCAAGTAATTATAATAAACTGTACTGAGTTTTTTATAAACTCATTTAGAAGCTGTTAAGCCATTTGTAAGCATGATATAGGCAAGGTGTAAATTCACCACCCATGAAATGCAACACAGAGAATATAGCTCATACTTGGACACTTCCAGGCTCAGAAAAAGTCTAAAAATAAACAATGATTTTCAAGCCCAATTACCTTTTTTGTCCTGCCTCCAGTGCCTATGACCATTCAGCAGTTCTCAAACTTGGGACTTCCTCCCATATACATCAAGCTCAGCTGTGTGCCCAGCAAATGGAAACAAACCAAGGGCTCTGCACAAACTCAGGAGAGAAAAAACCCTCCCCATTCCTCTGAGAAACACATGGGGCTTCAGGACCTGGGGAGGTTTCCTTGGTGAACCCTGGCAACACCAGCAGAGACACCAGAGCTCACCCATAATGATTCCCTTCCTTTGAAAACACCAGTGATGTTTCTGTCAGGCTCAGCACTCCCCAGCTGGGAGATCTCTCCTGCAAACCTGCTGAGGAACATCTGACCTGAACAACTCAGAACTCCTGGACACCACAGAGGCTGAGAGTGAAGTGCAAACACAGGGAAGCTGAGAGGCAGTTTCCTGGGAGCTCCTCACACAAAAGCAGTGGCTGTTGCTTTCTGTGGCAGTGGTTTAACACATAGAACTCTGCTCCCTGTTCCAATCCTGAGGCCCATGACGTTCCCACAGGTGTTTCCCATCCAGACTGGAGAGGAGTTTGGTCAATGCAGGGGCTCACAGGCTCATTCTCACAGGTTTTTATCCACCTGAAACAGGTCAGAAGTGTATCCTTATTTTAAGGTATCAAGAGGTCACCCACAGCAACCAGCAAATGCTAAAGAATTAATGAAAGATTTTCTGTTCCCTCTCCTTAAATCAGTAACATAAGGACTCATAATTAAAGCACAAACCCACTCAGCAACAAGTGAATCAACATCATGAAAGCAGGAAAGTGCAGGGAGTATTATTTACATCTGCTCCACAAAACCAGCCAAATTACTACAAGACAGTGGAACTCTGAGTCCCTCCCACTGGTATTTTTCCTCATGCAAACCCAGTTCTAAAATAGATTTTCAAATTCCAGAACTAACAATAACAACATTTAGGAATACAATAAGTGAAAAAAGAAATGAGTCCCTGAAGAATCATGAGGCTCCCCATCAGAACAGTGAATTACTTCAGTTTTTCACATCACAGGAAAAAAGGGAACTCTACTGGGACTCTACACCACTAAAATAACTCAAAGGTGAAGAGAGTGAATCACAAAACCAGGTGGGAGCTAATTGCCCTTAACAGCTCAGGAGATGTTTAACTCATCAAACAAGAGAAAACTAGACAAATTTTAAGCAGTCGAGAAAGCAAAAAAAACCCACCTCTTGGTAGAGGAGGTCACTTAACCTCAGACACCCTGTGCATTATTCCTACACATCTCTGTGCTATTTTGAATTCAGAGAGCTAAGGAGGGCTGAAAGCAACACACATTGACTAAAAAATCTCTTAGATATGAAATTTCAAAACATCAGTGAACTTGAGAGTTTCCTTTTTAATTCTTTCCCTGCCCAAGTAGACTCTTCACAATTACAGCTGATCTCACATGTCTTAGCACTCTCAGAAATCCTCCCTGCTCTTTGTGCTGTGGGTTACAATGCAACACACACACTCCCACAAACAGTAGTCAGATGGAGCCAGTTTGTTCAGAAGGACTTATCCACAATTTTGGATTCAATATTGAAGACAGACCAGGTCCCTTCAAGCACATCATGCGGCGAGTTGAAGCTTTAGATCTATTTTTGGACCCATTTTCTGACAGTATTTTAGGGATCTTCACCACTCCTTGCAGCTTGACAAGCAGTCTGGATTTATTTCAAAGAACCCCTGTGCAATTTATATATTCCTTTTGAAACAGTCTAGTGCTTTGAGTCTCTCCTTGTATTTAAATGGGGTTATTTTTCAACTTGAGTTCTGTTGGCATATTTTGCCCCCACTGGAATTTTGAGAGAACACCTGGATTCAATATGAGAATATGAATTTAATCTGCACAAGAACTTGCTGCGTGGTGCTAACAGTGTTTTGGCAAGACAGGAATATGTTGCTCTTCAAAGAGATGAAGGAGCACCAGAAAGGCAGAAAAACCAAGTCCTGAATTTGAACCAGTGATAAAGCTGCCTGGAAGTGAAAGGAAAGTAACAGAGAGAAAGTTTGGTGGTCTGGAAGCAGAAGAGGGGTACGTAGGGTTTTTAGCTGCGGACCTATTTCTTAAAAACCAAAACAAAAAGTAACAAAAGGTAAAAGTCTCCCCGAAATGAGAACTCCCTCGGGAAGCACCCCAGCCACCAGACAGCTGCGGCGGGGACCGGCCTGGGTCTCTCTCCCGCTGGCACACCCGGGTCCCGCAGCCGACACACGGCCAGGGCAGGCTCGGCCGGAGCACCCGGCACCGACAAAGGGAGAAAAGGACACCCGGTTCCGTCGGGAGCTGCGGAACAATCACGGCAAGTGTCACCTCTCCCGGGCTGATCCTCCACGACTCCGCCCTCCGCATCCCAAGGGGACCAAGAGAGCGGGTGCCCCGTGTCCAGGAGGGTGGTGCAGGTGGATAAAGGGTTGTCCGACACCCCAAACACCCCCTTTTAATGCCGGCGGAGAGTCAGAGCCCCGGCAGCCCCTCCCGATGCCTGAAGCTGCTCGCACACCGCGGGGAACAGCCCAGAGCCTGTCCCGAGCCCTCCTGCGCGACCTCACCCTCGCTGCTAATAAGTTAAACCCCTTACCGATTCTTAGCAAAAGCTTAAGGGCTTCAGCCTCCATCCACCCTGCCCTAAGCTGCCAAACTGGAATGATAATTCCCGCCGTTGCATAACGCCGGTTCCGAGGGAGCCGGTTTAGCGCTCCTGGGAGAGAGAGGCGGCCGCGGAAAAGCTTCCTGCGGGAGCGCGAACAAGCCGAGGGCAGGGGCGGAGCGGCCGCATTCCACGGAGCACCGGCGGCGCTGGAACTCACCCGACACCGGGCGGTTCAACCAACACCCAAAAACCCGTCCCGGACCGACCTGCGCAAGGTCGGGCAGGTCATCCGACACCCGGGCACGGCCGGCAGCCTGAAGGGTCTAAAGGCCTCCGGTGTCCCGCCCGCACGCCCAGCAGCGCCCCGGCCACCGCGCCCGAGCCCCCGCGTTCGGGGCCACACACAGCAGCGCTGCGAGGCCCCGAGCGGCCCCACCGACCCGTGCCCCGGGGCACAGCCCGCGGTCACCGCCGGCCGTGCGGCCCCGGAGCCGCCGGGGGTGTCACTGACCCACGGCAGCCCCGCAGAGCCGCCCAGCCCCGCAGCTCCTCCGCACCAGCCCGGGGCTGGCATTCCCGGCCGGCATTCCCGCGGGGATCCCCCCCGGAGCACGAGGAGCCGCCGCGCCCCACGGGGCGTCCCCG
>VXBA01002143.1:214386-254222 GCA_013399895.1 Serilophus lunatus | reverse complement strand
GGGGACGAGCCCCGGGGAGCGGAGCAGCCCCTGGGTGAGGGGCCTCGGCCGGGTCTGGGGGCCGGGCCATCCCCCCGCGCTGCGCGGACGGGTCGGAGCCTGCCCGTGCCCGGGGCGGCCGCGGGGTCCCGGAGCGGCAGTGCGGCTCCCGGCTCCCCGCCGCGGCCCGGCCCCGCTGCTCTGCGGTGCTGTGGTGTCCCGACGGCATATGGAGTGCGTTCCCTGTCCAGTGGCGAAATCGTGGCTTGGGCGGTGCTTGGCATTCCCTGAAAGGCGAGGGATGGGTTTTTTGCGGGGCAGGTGGGTTCGAGGGGTGCTGCACGCGTGGCTGTGGCACCGCGGGGTGTGACACGTGTGTGGCAGGATCCATCCCTTCCAGGCAGTTCCCAAAGTGACCTCCTTCCTTAGGAAGCCGCAAGAGAGAGAGTAAGACCTTTCCTCCTAAGATTTTGCTGGCTTCCTTCAGGGAATTGGTGCTCCTGCTGGGCAGAAAGGCAGTTTGGTGATAGTTTTATTCATTGAAATGCAACACCTCAGCAAGGGACACTTGATCCATTCGATCCAGCGTGGGATTTCCACTGGGTGAAGTGGAGAGGGGGTGGACAAAGAGGAAAACATTACTAACCTACTAACATAACTGATTACCTGCTAGAGGTAATTTATCAGCCCACCCCTCTTTAGCACTTCAGCAAGAATGTGCCAAATACCAGCTGCCATTTGCCAGTGGAAGTTGTGAGTAACTGAGGCAGATCCTCAGGATACTGTAAGTTGCTGTGTTCGTGCTGACCTTGGCACTCTGCAGACCTGCAGCAGCTGAATGGTTCCCTTCTCTGTGCAGCATTTGGTAAAGCCCTTTAAACGACCAACAAATGCAAATATTTAGTAGTATCTACATTTTACTGTTTTCTGCTTAAGAATGTCTGAAGTGAGGTCAGAGTCCACAGGTCTTTAAAGTCTCAAAAATATTGCAGATTATTTTTTCTCTGCATTTCCGTTTGTTGTGTTTAGTCTTTTGGAAAAATTTTACTCTTTTATGTGGGGAAAAAACTAGTCTTAATTTTGTAATCAGGAGGCAAAGTGTGACATTCAGAAATACTAAATCACCATGGGCATCAACCTGGGAGTACAGGGAAGGAGAAATTAAGGCAACAATGGAAAATGACTGCCGGCATCAGCTGACTGTTCAAAAGGGTGTTGAAGCCTTGTGTTGCAATAGTAACACGAGATCTGTTTCCTGTGAATGCAGCCTTTACATCTTCCAAATCAAGAGTAATTTCCTACAGATAGTGCTAATGTTGGGGTTGAGCCACAAGTGGTTAGTACTACTTGCTTAATTCTTCTGGAGCATTAGCTTAAATTTATCCTTTATTTTGGCCTAAGTATATTGTACCAGTTTTATGCCTCGTGTGTACCCCTGACTTACCAGGTCTGTGTGCTTCCACTGTCTGGAGTTTTTTCCCAGTGTGACTCTGTGCATTTATCCTCCAGACTCCCGTGGGTGCTGGCATTCCATGTGTCATCCAAAGCTGCTGCAGACCAGCAGGTCACTGAGTGACTCTCCCCTGAAGAGACATTTAGGGGCACTGCCCTTTACCTCTCGTGTTTTGAAACCATGATAAAGCCCCTCTGGGTTCCTGAGCCCTGGAAATTCCAATCCACGGCTTTCCCTCCATGGTTTTAAATTGTATCTTTGTCAGCTAAAGCCACATTCCTAATTGCTCTTTGAGAAAGAGTAAAGGGACTACAGGATAACCTTGGTGGTTACTTTGCTGTTCACCATAAAATGTTGAATGCTGCTGCTGACCTAGTAGTGGTTCCTTTTTCTTTTCTTCCACACTTGTCTCATGGGTTAAGAAGTGGGGGGTTTTAGGCTTGGAAATACTGAGGTGTTGTTGAACAATGATATCCACATGATTTATTTTTTTTTTTAGGATGGAACTGTAGAGGAAAGCAGAGCATGTAGTCAACTGGAATATCATGCTTATTCATTCTTACTCAACGTCTTAAAACATGTGACTTCTTTAGCCTTTCAGCCGGGCAGAGAGAAATGGGGACCTACTCCAGCAGAGGAAGGGAAATGAATCTAAACTTTTCAACCTTTTTTCCCTGTACAAATTAAGCCAGTAGCCACCTAAAGGTCCAACATGCAAAACTGGCTTGTACTGGATCTTCTGGTTGTCATTGCTGTACCTTCTTTTATGTTATGAGAAGGTTTCTTTGATGGGTTCACTCCCTTCTCCCCTTTGAGAGTTGACAGCTAAGCTTGCACTAAGTTCTTGGCTTGGGTCATCTCTCATGACAGTGATTTCTACAGTCTTCTCAAAGACATGTTTTGTTTGGTTCCTTTATTACATCTGTGCCTTTATGCCTCCTGCTTTTGCCAAACCCTCAAGTTCAGTGCCTCCATGGCTTAGTAAGGATGAACATTTGCTGCCAGCTTTTTAGACTTCCACGTATCACATGGCTGCACTGACAGACTTTGCCTTCCAAGGCCTGGCTGTACTGAAATGATACATTTCCTCTGAAAACTGGTAAGATGGTTATGGATAAATCCTGGAAGGCCTTGTTGCTATCAGACTTGTTACTATCACTTAACCAGATGGCAGACAAAGATGGGTTTTAGCTGCTGAATTCATTTTCTGAATTTATTCTGCTTCATCAGCCTGACTACTCCTCTGATCTGGTGCAACAGTAAATGTCAGTGTCACTGCTCACTCTCTTCAGAAATCACTTGTCTGACAGTGGTCTAAAACATGCCTTGACATGTTTTTAATATCTGAGCAAAGAAACTGCATCATCCGAGAAGTTCAGTAAGTGGGACAAAGGTTTGGTCCTTGCTGCTGTTACACTCTGTCATTACTTTATTTCTCACTATGAAAGTAATGCCTTAAAAAGCAGCTCTTCAGAAAAAAAACAACCCTGAAGTGGAGATAACATTGGTAAGGATTGTCCAAAAAGGTCCTTGACATTTTGAGAGTTTTGTTATCATGAGATAAATTTGCATCACCCGGTAGATACTCAGACAACCACCACAGTATGTAGTTTAAACAACCTTAACATTTAATATATTGGAGGGGCTCTGGCTGTTCTAAAGGAGCTGTAAATACTTTAGGTAATTGAACATAAAATCTCCAAATGGGGTTTAACTTGCTTTAAAACATGAAGATGAAGTTTTCCATTTTAGGAAAAGTCAACCTCAGCTTAATATCCTTTTACTGGGATCCAGTGCCAATATGTGTGCTGTGATTCCATCCAGGTGTTTCATTATACCAGAGGTGCTATAAAAGAGTACTTCTCTCTGCTGGGGGTGTCAGGTCTTTCTCAAAGCCTTTCACACAAACTTAACTCCTGGTTTAGCTCTTCAAACTCGCTGTCAAATACCTGACATAACAAACTGAAGACTCCACAATATCCCAACTTTAAAGATGGTCTGAAAGCTAAGTGCAATGATGAAATGCCGACTCCAAACTTCTGCTCAGTATTTCAGTTGTTACACCTTGGGGCTGGGAGTTGGGCACTGATGGGACTCCAAGAGGAGCCCTGATGTGTTTTAATGAGCCAAACTACTTGTTTGTTTCTGAAACTGAGCCTGACTTAAAAATCTAGCAACAGTTGCTTTGTGAAATTGCACGTCTTTAGTCTGTTGAGGTAAAGATCTTCAGTCTTACAGAAGTGACTGCAGTGAAGTTTGCTGCTCTAGTTGCTTACAGCATTGTGCTCATCTCTTTTTAATGTTTGTCATCTTAAAGGTTAGAGCAACAAAAGGTATTTGAAGTAACAGTGCCCAATGCACCTGGAAGTAGTGACTTCTACTTAATAAGAGCAAAGGTGGATTTTCGTTTGGCAGTCATGTTAGGTTAATGCTCATCTGGAGGAAATGGCTGAACTTTTCAGCCCTAGCAGCTGGATGACAGGATCAGGAAAAGGAAAGAAGGTCACTGTGTAGATCACAGAAATGAATATGATATTAGTATTCTGTATTACGGTTTGGATTTCAGTTGCATTAGATCTTCCTTGTGTCAAGAAGTCTGTCAAGCCCAAGAAAGGGCAGAATGTGTAGCAGGCTGAAAGACATGTCAGATTTTTCACAGTAGTAAAATTGTGAAGCAAGTAGAAACTGAGGGAGTGCTCATTTCTTCCACCTCTGGAGCTCTTCTGGAGGAGCCTTTTGGACTGAGAGGAAAGAATTGGTGTAGAAAACCTCATTATGGAAAACTCTGTAGTTTATAACCAGTCAGCTGATGAAGATTTTTTTCACAAAAACAATGTGGTTTCCTCTAGTTACAGGAGTATTTATAAACTAGGGTCTTTATCAATTCTAGATACAGCATGACAGCTGTGTTTGATGTTCAAAGGCCAGTTATCTACTGAGCTGATCAAATCTGTAGTGGGTCAGAGCAGTTGTGCAGGGAATGCCTTGCCAGCCTTTCTGTCCAGTTTTATTCCTGCTGCAAACTTCTTGGTCATGTTCAAACACAAATTTGTTCTAGTCCTGTTCTGGGCTAACTGAAAGACTCTCCCAGGATTCTGAAAGAAAGCTTGGGTGCTTGAGTAACAACTTGTGATGGTGGCACATCTTGCAAGACTTCAAACTTCACCTCTGTTTTAGACATATCTGCTTGTGTGTATATGCGTGGACATAAATATTTTTTTATACGTTGAGTTTGTGGGCAAGGCAGGATGTTTGTTTGAAGTATTAGGCTTCTATATGTTGGCATCCCCACAGGTAAGTCCCCATCTGTTTTGAGGAAGAGGAGCTTGTGACGGGCTTCATGGATTCCGTGTCCCACAGTCTCACTTTGTAGCCATCGTGTGCTGCAGTGACAGTGGCAGCATAATTCTCTTTTCTGGTTTCTTTGTCCTGAATACACCTGGATTTGCGTGTACATGTGCTGTAGAACAAGCCTCGTGTGAGAGGAAGGGGCCTTACAGTATCCCAGAAACAAGTTGCATGAAAAACAAACTGTAGGGTTACAGATGAGTCCACAATATGTAGCTGAGCATCACTTCAGCAGTTTCCTGATCTACCCAAAGCAGAGGTGGCTTCAAAGTGCCCTGTGGCAACTGGAATAATTAAGTGGATGAACATCCCTATTGTTGAGTTTAAGAAATAATACTTCTAGCTCAGAGGTTGTGGCAGGAAGGTTGGTGCAATTGGCTTCACAAGTGTCTGAGTCTTGAGAAGGTGGAGCCACATCACAGATGCTGAGCATAGGATTGGACTCCTGCCTGGTCTCATTAGAGTGCAGGTGATGCAGTTGGGAGGTGTTTGATACAGCAGAGGGCTGTGCTGCCTTCCAGAGGGCCCTTGACAGGCTGGAAAAATAGGCTGACAGGAATCCCATGTAGTTTGACAAAGGGAAATGCCAAGTGCTGCAGCTGGGGCAGAAATAACCACATACCCTGGGCCAGACTGGGGACTGACTGACTGACTGACTGCAGGGTTCTTTTCCTTGCTGTGATACAGTAAAATTTAACTCTGCATAGTATGAAGTGACAGATTTCCTGAGAACACTCTTTGGCTTCCTTTCCCAGTGACCTGTGTTAGAGTTCTGGGCATGTTGTATTTTCTGGGATGGTGTCCCAAATTCTCCATACGGAAGTGCTGCTGAACTTCTGCATTTGTCTCGTAACTCAGACACCGTGTTGGGTTTTTTTTTTGGTACTTCCTCTTAAAAATATTATCTGTTGGAAGGGGAAGTGTAAACTGTCCAAATTACAGGAAATCTGTGGCAGTGATTATTGTATAATTTATGAGGCCCATGCAGCAGATCTTCCTGCAGCTGGGCACTGAGATTTGTGCACTGTGCCAGAGTCTGCTCAGGTGAACACAGTAAATGTCAGCAGTCTCCACTCTGAAGCATGACTTATGTGACACTAAGCTGATTGTCCAGTGTGGGTTGGGATCTTTACTATCCTGTAGTGGCTAGGTTTTTGCTAAGAAAAGGAGGAGGCGGGATTTTATTTGGAAAACTTTATTTGGCTACATTTTACTGCATATGCCTATTAAGCTTTGCTGAAAATCAAATATAAGGGCTGTTATTCTGACTCCATTTTTCTACCTTAGGAAGTCAGAATGCATTAGTCTGTTTCAGGTGTAGTAAAATCCATTACCTTAGTTCAAAATTACTCCAACAGAATGAATCCTAGCACCGGTGACTTATTAATGTAACGCTGCTGCTTCGGAATTACTGATGTTGTGCTGTTTATTACAGGTTTGGTTAGTGTATTTAGGCTTTTGTGCCAATTTGTAGTGTTGCTAATCCTAGAACTTGCAAAGGTACTTTTGAGAAGTTGTGAAGGCTGCAGGGAACTCTCCAGCTCACGTGGCTTCTTGGGAATAGGTCTCCTTGCTGCTAGTGTTGTGTGTGGCAGGTGGGACACTGTCAGTGCCTGTCGATCTCTGGAAACAGATCCCAGCAGCAGCTCTCACTCAGGGTGGCACATCAATCACTCCGCTTTGCCGAGGTGCTGCATGTTGTGCAGTTGCATCAATGCTTCTGCTGGCTCAGGGAAGGTCTTCCTGCCGTAAGACTCATGGAGACAATCAGTACTGTTCTGCATCCTCAGGCAGTTGGTATCGCTGTGTCTGCACCGCCTCCCTGTGCAGTCTCTTGTTAAACAGTTGCTCTGTTAAGCTCTTCCAGAGCACAGCACACACTGACATGGCCGTGTGACACTGGCAAGTGAACTGCTCTCTCTCTCTCAAGGGTTTTTATGTAGTAGCATGCACCAGTGGGGACATGGGGATCATTGGCTTTGTAGGAGGTAATTTGTGCTGCCGGGTGTGGTGCGGCACGGAGGGCACAGATGGGGGCTCCGCTGGGCTCTGGGTGGCTTGGTTTGCTATTGCCGCATTCCTCGGTGCTGGTGGGAGAGAGGGAGAGACTGATGACTCATCAAGTCAGGTGGTTATGCCTCTGCTGTGTGTCAGAAATTTCTTTCCCCTCTGCAGCAGGCTTTCTCATCCCTCTGTGTAGGGGCACTAGAAGGACAATTATTTTGTAAGTGGTGATGCTTAGCTGCTGAATTCCAGCTTTTGAATTGGGCCCTTGGCTTTTTGTTTCTCCAAAATAAGGTAAGAATCCATGTTTATGTGATAAAATTATCATGGATTTTCTTTCTTGCTGCAAGAAGGCTCCTTCTAAAAATCTCACCCGAGTCTTGATTTTGAAGAGATCTTTGTGGTAAGGCATTGTGTAAGATTCTGTGTCTGATCAATTGCCTGAACCAAAACCAAGGAACTGTGATAGATGGGTTTATCCAGAATGGAGAAGAGGGCAGTTACATTTTTTGGGTTACTGTGTAGCCACATTGCTGTGCTGGGGAGAAACCAAGGTAGAAAGCTCAGGTTATAGGCCCTTTATTGTTTAATTAGGATTATAAAATCAGTGTAATGAATCAACTTTTGGTCAGAGGAGGTTCTGCTGCAAGTAATATTTTGATTTCTGGCACTGTTAATCAGAATATGACTTAAGAGCATGTTTAAAATAATTGGTGAACAGTTTTAGACTTGGAAGATCCCTGTATATAAGTTGTAAAGGGTACAAGATGCATCTTTGCTTATAAGGGACTTAAAATTAAGCTTATCTCCTATGTAGGTGTGTTAGTGTACTTTTATAGGAGGGGTTTGCATGCAGTGCCTGATACAGAGTGTTGGCAAGAGGCCTCTGAAAGGCTGTAGATGCTCAGTGGATTTCTAAAATGGCCAACTACCATTGCTTCTGAGTGAGCACATACTGCCTCCACACACCTGTAGTGGGGACAACATTTTGGCCCTCAAGTATTTTTCCATCTAAAATGAAAATCTGTCTTGCTAATACACAAGCACAAGAAAATGATGTAGTGATAAGTAACAGCTTTTTTTTCCCCACCTCGTTTGTATTTGGTGTTAAAAGCTGTTAAAAGACCCCTTAAAAAAGAGGTCAGCTCGACTGGGTGAGCACTGGCTTTGTGTAGACTGTACTTTGGAGGTACTGAGGGAGTGGAACAAAGGTGAGGAGGAATTAATTCCGTGCATCTTTTGCCCTTGGAATAGTTAGTAGGCATGTGTTTAAAAGCAGTTGGTGCAGATACTGGAGATATGACAAAGATGGGGTTTATGTGTGTGTTCCTAGGTGGTCTAGTGGAGGAGTCCCCTTCTCTTCTACTTGGCTTTGCCAGTAATTTGGAAAGGTCACTGTAGAAGAGGGGGCAGAGCAGCCACAGGAGTGGGAGAGGCAGGCTCTCGGGATGTTGCCACGTAACTGCAGAATGACCATTCTGAGGTCCCTGCTTGCCTCCCTAACAGATAAACAGTCTCTTCAAGCAGGCTTTGGTTACGAAGAAAAGTTAATTTAAATTGAAACTGGCCAGCATTCTTCCTGCTTTTCCTTGCCTTTGTAATTTGACTCTTTCACATGGGACCCTGTCTAATTGCCAGGCAGCATCACTAATTCAGTTATGAGAATTTGGTTTAACTCTCTCTTTATTGGGCTTCTATATATGATTTTGGTAGTGGGCCTCTACAGATTGTTCTGTATGGTATGTTGAAGTAAATGTTTTTAGATTTATAAGAGCAGCTGTTTTTTTCAGTATGAATAGTACTTGTGTTTGAGTTTTGCAATGTCTTAGCTGTTAAAAGCAAAAAAAGAGATGAGGCAGTTATGTTAGTCTGATCAGAACCATCTCTTACCAGCTGCTCAGGAATTGCAGGTTGCTTTGTGAGGGCCTCCCCTCTGCCATTTGTCAGAGGAGGCTTTTGAGAGAAAAAAAGCAGTGAAATTAAGATTTTCTTCTGCATCTAGACAACAGGTAGTGTGAAAGATATATTATGGAGAGTAGAGGGATCTAACTTGGCCTTTGGTCTCAGGTCTGTTCCAGGCAGGTGGTGACTGAGTCATGATCAACTGTTGGGGTGTCTGCTGCGAAATACATCAATGGCAGCCATGATAACACAATCCACTCCAGAGAGACACAGAGCCTGGAAGGAGCTATTCCTTCAGGGTGAATAGGAGGTTAGAATCATGGGAGACCTTTTTCTTACAGAGCAGAGCCACTGATTTGAAAGATTTAGATTGGTAAAGAGGTTGTGGGGCAGAGGACTTGTAGGAATTGTATTAAAAGGCTGGAAAACAGCTGTAAGATTTTTAAGAACAGTGGATGTCAGCTACTGCTCTTGCAAAACAGGCAGAAAAGTGTCCTTTAATGGTGGTGGAAAGAGTGGCAACGTACTTGTCTTGCCTGTTGTACATGGGGCAGGTTTTCAGCCTGGATATGACTTCGTATTTGCTGCCTTGCAGAAGATGCTGGGTTACATCTTGCAAAGCCTGTGAGTGTGAACAGATGCCTCACACAGAGCCCACCCCTGGAGCAGGGGCCTTTGCTGTTGGTTAGCCCAGGGAGCATCGTGTGCTCGGGCTGCCATTGCACACCCTTCACCAGTGCTGGGTCCCAAGTGTGGCAGTGGCAGTGGGAATGGGAGAGAGTGGCCTTCCAGTTCTCTAATCAGTTTCCAAGGTAACACACAGCATGATAAAGGCTCACAAAGCAAAACCATTAAATACTCTTATCTGCACCAGAAGCAGGACAGGCCAGCTGTCAATCAGGACAAACGTGCATGGAGGAAGTCTGTTTATGAAACAGCATTTGCTGTGCCAGTTGTTTAGATTCTCCCAACAGTTGCTGGCAAGAGATGACAGCCTGTTTTTTAACTGTTGCAAGTTGGGGGTTTAGGCCATTATTCAGCACAATTCTTCTGTAATGCTCCCTGGGTTTCACTGAGAGTGAAGACTGTGTAATAGGTAGCTGTGAGGCACATAGAAAGGACTCACATGTTTGTGTGCTGTACTTGTGAAAATGTCTGTTTCTTCCTCTGAACACTCTGATTCAGAGGCTTAAGATAGCAAAAATAGAATTTTCACAATTAATATTTGTAGTATTGCTTTGTAGAGACTGGTGGCAGTAAAGCAGGCCCAGAACATTCTCTTGCTCACTCAGAGTCATGAAAAACTCCGTATTTTGAAGGAAGGGAGATGAGATGTGGAAGACAAAAGAGATTTTCTGTTGTTTAAATATCCTATTACCAAGCTTAGAAACAGTGCAGTGATGGTAGGGCACTTTTGGAGTGCAGCTCAACTCAAATTTCACTCAACAGCATGTTACTGAATGATGTTCTACTTCTGTGGTTTTGCAATAAGGAACCTTAGTTCTTTTCTCTGTTTAAATTAGTTACTTTTTAACTTTTTACAGCTTTAAAATCAGTGTGGTTAAGAAGCTTCAGGCTACGAGTTCAGAGAGCAGGGGTAAGAAGAGGAGGAACATAGTACGTGTGTGTTCTTCAGTCACATGTGTGACTCTTATTTTTATCTTCTGTGCAGTTGAACAGGCAAAATGGACTTCTCCAAGCTCCCCAAAATCCGTGATGAGGACCGAGAGGCTTTTGTCGGCTACGTTCATGGAGTCTCAGGACCTGGTAGGTATCATTTTGTAGGTTTTGTTTCATCTAGTGTTTTGGGAATATTGTTCACTTGAAAGTGGAGAAGTATAGTAGAGCTCTGGCTGGTGCTTTGTATCTATTTTTCTTTGTTTGTAGGAGCAGGACTTTAATAAGGATCACTGACTTACAGTCTGATCAAATATTTAAAAATATGCTACCAAGATGTTACTATTAGTCTTTTTAAAGAATGTATGAGCAGGGACAGGCAGTTGAATAAGAACAACAATAATGTTATAAAAGGTAACCTTTTTTATGAGATAGAGCCACTTGGTCAGAAATCTGCAGGGCCTTCGTATTAGGCTTCTCTAAAAGAGTGTGAGGTATATATATAGTCCCTGCTCACTAAAATGCAGTTTGCCTCCGTGCTTTCTGGAATATTTAGCCCTTGTCAGAGTCAAGCTGTTTTGTGTTACTGCATCACGGGCTGGAGGAGCTCAGGAAGGAGCTCCAAGAGTCAGGGAAGGTGGCAAAGTGTGGTGATCCTTCAGCTGGGAAAAGGAGGACTCTCCCTTTATCAGCTTAAATACTTCCTTTGGGGTCTGATGGTAACAGCTTTTGAATGCAGACTCTACTGGCTTCTCTGCTCCCTCCTGCCTTCTCTTCAAGAGTTGGAGGAAAGTGTGGGAATATGAGAACAGAAGAATAGCAAGTGTTTTTATTAATGCAGCTTATTTGATGAATAAGAAACTCCCTTGGCTTGTATCTGCCTTTACTGACACAGGGTCTTTAACTGCTGATTCCTTAACTGCAGAAGTGATGCCTAAACAATTTTAAACTGATACAGCTTTCTTTCACAAGAAGTGGAGAATGTATCTTTGTGTAAATATGTGAATCCTGTGTGCATTACTGAGATCATAATATACAAGACATAATAAATTTTGTTCTAAAGCAGCTGGGCCCTCTTATATGACTGCTGAAATCTAACTCAAACTGGAAGGAAGTTTCAGGCCCAAAACATGCTGTAAAAGTCTTCATCTTTTGCAAGCGTCTTAGTGGAAACATCACTTTTCCACAAAATAAAATAAAAAATGGTGTTTTCTTAAAAGCTCTGGAGCAGGTCCCTTGGCTTAATCTATCCATGAAAATAGTTTATGCCAGCATCCAGATGCTACCAAGGAAACAGAAGTTTGAGTGACTTGAATATGCAGGTCCCCAACCCAAGGTTTATGTAACTACCAGGTATCAGGCAAGTTTTGCCATTTTCTTGGGTGCTTGAATTTAGCCAGATGGGAATGTGGCCCAGCTCACTGCAAGGGAGAAGTGCCTTTGTAACTTGTTAAAGTTCACTGCAGCTCTAAACCTCTCAACATCTGCCATCTGTCAAGACAGATAAAAGGAATTACAGCATGAATTGTCTGTGACCTACTACATTCTGATAGTGTCCTCTCTCCCTGTGCTTAAAGGGCACTGTGAAAAGTGCAGGGAATCCTACCTTTTGACTTTTAAACTAGAAGTACCAGGATTTGGGTGACTGTCAGGTTTATGCTGTGCAGTTCTTGCTGCCTTGTGATGGGTACAGTTGCTGAATTACAGCCCAGACTCTCACCTGTGTGCGTGTCCCTTGCAGTGGTCACAGCGTGTAACATGGCGGGGGCTGCCATGTACGAGCTGGTACGAGTGGGACACAGCGAGCTGGTGGGGGAGATCATCCGACTGGAAGGTGATTTGGCCACTGTCCAGGTGTATGAAGAAACATGTATCCTTTCCACTGAGCCCTCTGGGTGTGCCCGACTGCACAATCCAGAACATCATGGGCATTGGGGTGAGGAGTATGAAAAAAACTCTTGGTTAGGGAAGCTTTTTGACAAATGTCAGCCATAAATGGCAGAACTACCAAGCAATATTTGTTGCATTTTTCTCTTTGCTTTTGATACCTACGCTTGTATAACTCTCAAATAAGAAATGTAAAGTGGGCAGTCTGCCTTGTTCTTTTTTTCCATCTTGTTCTTGTTTTGCCAGGCGTAATAGGTTACATTTTTGCTTCTGCACTGTGCTTACAGAATCTTGGTCCAGCTACGATGCGGCATGTATTCTAAAATCTGGGCAACTTAAAGTGTGTTTTCTATTACATATTTATAAGAGAATGTCATGAAAGAAGTCATAAAACTTGAAGCCAGGCTTTCCTCCCCCCACTGAATTGGCTCTGTGTATCCGTAGAGGCTAAGGAAAAAACACTATGCTGGCTCCTAAAGCTTAATTCTGAGGAGCTTGTTGGTAAACTGGCGACTAGCTCTTGTCTCTACCTAAGAATTTATCATTTTAGATGTCATCATCATTATAATGTCTATTAGCCTTTCATCAGTACATGGAACAAGTTTGAGTTTAGTTTACTCATAGGTTCCTGATGGGAGAGCTCTGTCACAGGACTCTCTGAAGTCAACTTGCTTTTAATCTTTTGAGTCTTGTACAGGTTTTTGAGGTTTCTTTTGTATTCTCACGGGACCTTTTGCCAAGTTGATGCCCCTTTGCGGAGAGAAAAGTCCATTGTGCATCTTGGAGCTTAAACAGAACACAGACCTGACAGCTTGAGACCAGAGAAGGGCAATAATGCTGGTCTTAGACAGCCTGCCTTTAAAATTAGGCTGCTGTCAAACAGGCTGTGCAAGGCTCAAGATCAAATCAATTGTGCTGTCTAAACAAATTTTGAAGCAAAAAGTTACATATTTCATAACATTGTCTGACTTTAACCTGTTTTCTAGGTCTGAAGATGTAAGAAATGTCTGACGTTTTGTCATCCCACTGCCTGGCACTCCAGTGAACTCATCCATATAGTTGACCTGAACAAATGATTGTAAAGCAGCATATTTTTCACTACTTTGCCTCTCTGGAGGACGACGAAGCATTGTTGCTTTAGCAAATTCAGAGTTTACTGTAAAGCCTACATGCTTCTCAAATGATGATGTGTAACACTGTAGCAGTATTCCCTTAAAGTCAGAAAAGGGGTTTGAGAGTATGATGTTGTGATTGTGATGCCTTCTGCCCTGTTTATTTCCCTTGCTCTGAGTGAACTTTTCCTCAGCAAATCTTTAGCTGGTGTCTCTGTAGGAGATCCTGTGCTCCGCACTGGGAAGCCCCTCTCAGTGGAACTGGGGCCTGGCATTATGGGAGCTATTTTTGATGGTATCCAGAGACCTCTCTCGGACATCAGCACTCTGACCAAAAGTATCTATATCCCTAGAGGTGTCAACGTGTCAGCTTTGAGCCGAGATGTCAAATGGGACTTCACACCTTCCAAAAGTCTGCGGGTAGGTTCTGACAAGCCTGCCTTACCCTCTTGCTCCTCTACCCCCAGAGCTTAGGGCTGGAGCAGTGTGCTGAGGCTGTGACTTCTGGGAGCTGTGGTTAATGCTGGGTTTGTTTGCTAGGCAGGTGATAAGGATGCATGAGACTGGATGGGGATGACCAGAAGTTACTTCAAGTGACTTGCTGTGTGTTGCTGCTGCATGTGAGAAATTTACAACATTTTCATGTATTTGCCAAACTGTGAAGAAGCTTGTGGAATTGGAGTAAGCATTAGCAGGGTCAGGTGATACCTGAGCAAAAAGAATGACTGCAGCACATGTTTTGCAAATGGTGAAGATAGCCTTAGAGCTGGAAAATGTCATGGCTTTAGCCCTTGATGGCATCTTTTTTCCAACCCTGCAGGTTAGCATATGCTATCCTTTCTCTACTTAGCACGTTAAATTGGGAGGTAAAAAAGAAAGATGCAAGGAATTTACCTCCTGTCAGTAATTGCTTCTGTCTGAGCCTTGAAAGGTGCTTGAGCACAGATAGCGTTCCTAGCAGTGTGCTTTTAGAGTAATGAGTTATGTAAATGTTCTACTGTGCTGTAACAGTGCATTTATAAAGACAGTAATCACAGTGCTAGACTTAATACCTGTAGTATTTTTTTCCACTTCTTTGTCAAGATTCTGTTTTAAAACTTATGACTAATAGACCTGTTCTGATTTTAGGTTGGCAGCCACATCACTGGTGGAGATATTTATGGTGTGGTGAATGAAAACTCCCTGATCAAACACAAAATCATGCTGCCCCCACGGAATAGGGGTACAGTTACATATATTGCTCCTCCAGGAAACTATGACACTTCAGTAAGTCTCCCAAACAGCAGTGGTTGAGTTATTCTGTATCTCTTTTATTAGGTGGTTGTACTCTTTCTGTTCTGTGTGAGGCCAACTAGAAAATGTTTCATGCAAGAACGTGTCTGAGTTAATGATCACTTCTACCCTGCCTGCAGGGTTTGCATGATTAACTTCTGTAGTAACTTTCTATGCCTATGGCACTTCCCAATGGCACTTCAGTATGCCATGTTTGTTGACCTCTGTGGGGATCTACAATATCTTAGAAATATGCAAAATTCAGTTACTATTCAAAAGCATATTTTTAATGCATGCTGCATCTCACACTATTTTCCCCAGTGATATTGTAAATATGGGAAAGAGCCTTCCCTCGGGAGGGGATGATCGTGTGTTGAGGTCCCAAGAGATCAAAGGCGTAACTGTGAGGGGTAGCTGAGATGAGAGTTCATGTGCTGGTCCAGCATGCAGCTGTTTGCCTACTCCAGATGTCCGGTGTTCTCCTAGGATGTCGTCTTAGAGCTGGAATTTGAAGGTGTGAAGGAGAAGTTCACTATGGTCCAGGTGTGGCCTGTACGTCAAGTCCGTCCTGTTACAGAGAAGTTACCAGCCAATCACCCTTTGTTAACAGGCCAACGAGTCCTGGACGCCCTCTTCCCGTGAGTGCTACCTTTTGTTTTCTGCTGTGTAAGAAATCTCTCTCTTAGGGGGAAGCAGAGGCAACAGGCCTTAGAGCCTTAGGTTTTTTTGAGGGCAGACATGCCAAGCTTCCACCGTGTGTCACAGCATAACCTTGAAAAATATTTAGCTGAATATTTCATATTTCTATATTCGGCACCCACTATTGGAAATAAGGAAGAACCAAAGTAGTTCTAGTGCATTGATCTAGGAAAGAATGGACGTGCATAAGCTTAATCATGTCAAGTTTGCAGAAAGGCTAGAACTTTCAAGCTTGAAATTTCTATTTGAATGCATGAGTAGGATCTCTTTCCATGGTCTTGAGGATGTGTAGCTCCCAAGGATCTTGAGGTTGCCACTTATGAAAACTGTTGCATTTAACTGTAACACAAAATGCTCACTTAAGCAGACGCTGAATTCAGTTATTTTGGTCCTAAAATATTGGTGCTGCATGTTCTTATAATGCACAGCTAAGTATGTTTGTTTTTTCTTAGCATTTGCATTGCACTGCCGCCTCCAGCTGTGAAAACTACTGTGTTTCAAGCCCAAAAGTCAAGTTGTACCAGTGTAAATCACATGCTTCAAGGACAGTAGAAGAAGAGGATTGTTTAGTCCCTCAATTTCTTGCTTTAGGGAAATACTTGAATGTCACTCTTGTCACTCTGCTTTTAATTGGGGAGTTCTATTGGAAAACAAATTCTAAGATGGAAGAGAGCTGGTTTTGAGTTCCTTGCAAATCAGAGTCCTTTTTCTTTACTCAGGTGTGTGCAAGGGGGTACAACAGCAATTCCTGGGGCATTCGGTTGTGGAAAGACTGTGATCTCACAGTCTCTCTCAAAGTACTCCAACAGTGATGTCATCATTTATGTAGGCTGTGGAGAACGAGGAAATGAAATGTCTGAAGTACTGAGAGATTTCCCTGAGGTTAGTATGGCTATTTCATGGAGAGTAAACCTTCTTGGGGAGACTTGCTGTCGTACTGGTGTTGTCGCTGAATAAAATATCATATTGGTAAAATGACTTGGAAAAGACCATCTTGCCTCCCTTTGAAGTTCTGGCAAAATCCCTTCTGGCTTGTTTAAGAATGATTTCAGTGGCCCCTCAGTAAATATCTGGACTGGTTTTTGTGTGTACCCTCTAACTTGTTTAAGATAAAGCCAGAATGAATGTCAGGATGTAATTTAGCACAGTTGTAAGCACCTTACTTGTCACTTGTCATGTGTGTAACTTGACCATGCATAGCAAATGCAGCATCTGTATTTACAAGGTGCAGGGTGGTGATACCAGATACTAGTTTGACATGTTAAGCTTTGCAATACCTTCTGAAGGAAGTAGAAAATGCCTCGTTTTCAAAAATAAACCAAACCAAAATCAAACCCCATCAAGCAAGAGGTTTACCAATCCTTCTACTTGTTACTATATTTTAGCGAATTTGTTGTGCCACAGTCCCTTTATAAAATAGGAGAGAGAAGCCAGACAGTGTGAAATGTCAGGCTGAAATTTCACTGTCAGAAATAAGGGGTAGAAGGCTTGGTGGTGCTATTTATGACAAAGTGGGAAAGTCAAGCCGAAGTGGCTTTGAAGAAAGTAAATCCCCGGATATTTGTAAGTGGAATTCACCACAAATGTCAGGATATACATTCTGTTATTCAAGTGCTTGTGAGGCTTTGCTGGGTTTGTAAATGTGGTTTTATGTCCAGTTGTCAAGGACTAACTTGGCTTGTTGTAGATGCGGGAACAAAGCTCTTCGATTCCTAACAGACTTAGGGCAGGAGGCTAAGACTTTTTGGCTCTTTCAGCCTAGTAAGCTGAGAAAGGATAATGTACTTCCTCATGCAGTGGATTTGTCATTCATTTGAAAGGGATCAACAGGGATTTGGCAGTTGCAGAAGATAAGGTGAAGCTGAGGCATGTATATTAAAGAGTTAAGCTGTGTGCAGTCTGAAAGACAAACCAACATATCCTGAAATTTTGAATCTAGTCTTTCCTTATGGTAGAATAGCTGTGAGGAGAGTATCCTGATACAAGGTGAGTAATACAGTAAAAAATCAAGCAACAAAAATTAACATTAAAAAAGCTACTGTTACAGTTTTTGTGTTTTTGTTTGTTTTTTTTTTTTTATTCTGACATTTTAGTTAACAATGGAAGTTGATGGCAAGGTAGAAAGCATCATGAAGAGAACAGCTCTGGTAGCAAATACTTCCAACATGCCTGTGGCTGCCAGAGAAGCCTCCATCTATACTGGTAAGATTTACAGGAGGAAGAAAAAGGCTCTGTGTAGAGCAAGTCATCATGCTCTAGTATTTTCAGTTCCCAAGATGGCCAGTACCAAGAAACCTGCTTAGTGTCAGAAGTCAACCCTTTTAGACCTTGCCTGCACCAAGTCTTATTATCTTAATTGAATCTGGCTTGCTTGCATAAAATTACTTTTTCCAAATATCGGGTAAATTTTGTTTGTAAGGTGAGCTCACTGCAGCAGCTGTCACAGTTTTTCTCCATGTGTTAATTCTGTAACCTTTTATGACTGGCTTTTTGCTGACAAGCACAGCCACTTAATGGGCAGAAATAGTACTTCTTGAGTTGGCAAGTTAGTTGTCTTTCCTTGGCAGCCTCTTAGAGGGTTTTTTAAAAATTCTTTTATAGGATCAGTTGTCAGATAATTAAGATAAAACATGACCTTTTCTCACTGTTGTATTCTGGTAGTTTGAAAGGGAAGTAGACGTTTTACAGGATGAAGAGTCTTTGTTCATGGTTTCAGTGAGGTAAAGAGTAGCATCAGTGACATTGCCCTGTCTCTTCAAAGAAATACATGGGAATGTAAGATGAGTATGAGGAAAAAGAAACAGCAACAACAACAAAAAAAGCGGTGGCATAGTCAAGTGGGAAGTAACTTCCATGGTCTGTTTCCATGAAAATATAAACTCAAATAATTTGGCTTATTTGCATCTTACTGACAACGTACAAGCACAGAATTCCTTTCTGAACCCGTGTCCTGCTCCGTGCTGTTGCCTTTGTTACAGGAATCACCCTGTCTGAGTATTTCCGGGATATGGGCTACCACGTCAGTATGATGGCAGACTCCACCTCCCGATGGGCCGAGGCCCTCAGGGAGATTTCAGGGCGACTGGCTGAAATGCCAGCTGGTGAGTAGTCTTGTCTCACTGTGGTCTTGTAAGTGGAATCCTTTAAACTCTGAGTCTTTGACTCAATTTCCATGTGTTGGTGTTTGCAGACAGTGGTTATCCAGCCTACCTTGGAGCCCGTCTGGCCTCGTTCTATGAGCGAGCTGGCAGAGTGAAGTGTCTGGGAAACCCTGAAAGGGAAGGCAGCGTCAGCATTGTTGGAGCGTGAGTGTTGCATTGCTTTGCCTTTGTGTTGACTGCAGTTCTTTGTGTCTTTGTATGTCAGAGTACTTGTTTTTCAGATGGAAAGATCTTGTTGCTCTGTGAAGATCGACTTAAAAATATGGGAGTGAGTAGGTAGATACTTAGTCTCTGTTCACCCAGAACTGCTGCTAAATTGTGTGTGGGGGCAGAAGGAATGAATGGGGACAGGTAGTTTTTTGAGTTGTGGAATCACAGCCACTTGCAGCAATTGGAGCAAATGGCTCAGGGAAGAATGTCATTAGAGCTGCCTCTGAAAAGAATGTCAGTCCGTGCTCAGAGCAGGAAAGAAGGGGCAGTTGGAGCAGCAGTGTGTGCACTTGGGGCGTAATGAATCATGATACTTTTGTTCAAAGAGTAGAATCACCTGGAGCAGCATATTTCAAGCTGTGGTGGGCTGTGAAAAGCATCTGGTCCCCAGGCATTCTCCTAGGTGGTACTGGTTTGTGTATCATACCATGGGCAAAGTGAATTTCCCACGTTTTCAGGAGGGCCTCTGGAAGAACACGTAGAGTCCCTTCTTTGCTCTGCCTAGTTCAGCTGTCCACAACAAATGCACACAAGGGCATTGTGCTTTTGAGATGGGAAGATTTATTTTTTTTTATTTCTGGAAGACATAAATCAGACTGTCAAACACAAATGAAGTAGTTATAAGTGAATATCTGAAATAATTTCACATTAGGATATTCTGTAAAATAATCACTGCACTCTGTTTCATGATGTTCTGTCAGCACATCTGCTGAATCTGTTTCAATTGAGACAGGTTTGATAATCCAAGCTGGAGTTACTACCTGCAGATAAAGTGACTGAAATCACACGCTGATACTGCCAATCAGTCACTGATGTAACTGTATTTCATGGTATGCTTGATATTACACCTCTGTGGGCATGCATCAAACAATTTCTGCAAACACACTGCAATCTGTTACTTGAAATCTTGTTGGCTTTTCTGGTTTCTCTGATCACTGAGCTGTGCAGTCATGTGTTCAGTACTTCAGCCTGAATTGTGAAAGCAACTCTGATAACTTTTCCTTATCTCTTCCTGCTCAGTGTCTCTCCTCCAGGAGGTGACTTCTCTGATCCTGTCACATCTGCCACACTGGGTATTGTTCAGGTACGTTCCAGAACATTCCAGCCTTTCTGTCCACTTTATTATACTCAAAAGGGTTGTGCTTCAGGACATTTGTGCCAGTGGCTGGGGTGAGAGAGCTTTGATTTCACACAGGCATCTTTGTAGGGTGCTTTGGAATATGTTCTAGCAGGTGACCTTCTGAGATGGTTTACGAACTGATGTGTTTTAGATCCCTTTGGAAGAGGGAGTGGAGGTAGCAATTCCTTCCAATGCTTAGGAGAATCTGTATGCTCCTGATTGCTGCCCATTGAGCTGCAATTCAAATGTGTCTGTTCTCAGCTGAGATAGAAAGCACACCAGTCTTAATACAGGTGTACTGAAACCACAAAAAAGCCCTGAAAGAAGCTGACTGGGAGAAAAATGTTTTTCAACTTTTTGCAGTCCTGTTTTTGGAAAAGCAGTTGCATCTAAAGGTCTCCACTTAGATTCCAGTATTACCAGTGTTTGTGTTGCAGCTGACTGCTCCCTCACAAGCAGTTTCAAGCTGAGAAGTCTGAACTCAGCTTAAAAGATGCATTGACTTTTGAGGAGTGTATTTGAAAGTGACTGATATAGTTAAATTAACGTAAGGAAGGTTTGCATTCTTTCTCTCGGGCTTTCCTTTGTGATAGCTTTTGCCACCTTGTGTTTGCTCAGACTTGCTTTCTGTACTGTTTTGTTGTTTGGTTGGGGTTTTTTTAAGTTGCCTTTAATTACTGTGGTTCACTTTTGATTTGGACTGCTGGTTCATCTTTCTGGCTCCTGACAGGTTTTCTGGGGCCTGGATAAGAAGCTGGCACAACGCAAACACTTCCCGTCTGTCAACTGGCTGATCAGCTACAGCAAATACACACGTGCCCTGGATGAGTACTATGACAAGCATTTTACAGAGTTTGTCCCTCTCAGGACAAAGGCCAAAGAGATCCTTCAGGAGGAGGAGGACCTTGCAGAGATTGTGCAGCTTGTGGGGAAGGTGAGTACCCAACTGTGAGGAAGTGTGGTGTCAAGGAGCCACCACCCATTTCCTTATGGCTAGCGCAGGCTTTTGACCACATCTTAGACCAGACCTGATGGATTCTGCATTGTCCAAAAAAATCACTGGGAGGTGTCACTCTCCTGCCTCAAAACTGTTTTATTCCAACTTTCTTACATGTTCTTTGACTTTTAATAACAAATTCTTTCTTAAACAGGTACATTCTCACATAAGTTTGCTTGTTTCAGTGTTCTTGTGTTGCTGAAATGCCCTTTACTGCAACTTACAGTAGGACTCCATTGGAAGGAGTCTTTGTAAGAGAAATGATGCAAACTGATCTTTACTGTTGAAATCATCTGAAGCGTTACAGCTTATTAGAAGCCATGTTGCCAACTGCAGAACAGTGGTGTTGACATTTACAAGTTGGCCTGTAGAAACAGAGGTGAAGTCTGCTTTTTCTAAAAACTGGTGATTATCTGTTTTTTCTTTGGAACCCTGTGACATGACATATGGCTCCATTTTGCAGGCATTCTTTAATTTCCTTTATTTACTTCAGTGTTTTGGAGAGAAAGCTAAACTTGGCCAGGAAAATTTCTACTGAAAGGTCTCAGAAGGGATTGCTGAAAACTCTTGTGTTTCAGTTCAGCACTGTAAATGTAATTTACAGGTGCTTGGCAGACACTTGACAATGGTTTAATCCCATGATGTTCAAATCTGCTATGCTGGTTAAAAAGTGGTAGTAGTGTGTGGTAGCGTGTATTAACTACAGTCATTTGGCAAAGTTTGCTCCTGGTTCTCTATTCACTGGTATTCCAGCCTAACCAAGATGAGGCCTTTCACCAGGTCTTGCCTGGTAGAGCTCTCTTTTCTAGAAGTGTCTTTGAAGAATAGGAAATGGGATCATAGAGGCCTTCTGCAGTTTTCTATTTACAAAACCATGTTCTAAAAGACCAGTTTACAGATCAAGGTAGATTTGGTTCCTTGGTGTAGAAGGGATATTGATAAGCCAGTGCTTATGGGATTATTCTCATGATACAAGTACTGGAACTGGTGATTCTATTCTCAGAGATGTTATCTTTAAGAGTTTCTTTCAGTCTGGGCTTGGCCAACAACTGCAGCAAACTTTTAGAAAGGGGGAATTGAGGGAAAACAGTCAGATACATGTTTTTCTTTTTTTTTATCTCAGAATTCTATTAGACTACTCATGAAAGAAGGTGCAAACTGTCTAGAAAGCAAGCCAGGGTTCTTAAAACTCAATCGGGCCTGTTTAGCAAAAGGATGTTGAAAGTGGAGAAAAGTGAGCTGCGGTGCCAAGAGCAGCAGTGTGCAGCAGGGCCGTGGCTGTCCTGTGTTGTAGGACAGGCATGGTCATCAACTCCTTTTTCTTGAATGCCAGACAGGAAAATGCCATTGGTGACTGTCTGGGCTAAGTACCAAATCCTTAAGATTATTTCTTGATCTAGCATGCTGAGATCTAGTTTTTCTTCTGTAAGGGTTGAGGAAGGTAGGGATGAATTTCTCTCTTTACATAGGAAGGTGATGTTTCAACATGTAGCAAAGCCATGTGTACTTTGTATGTTTGGGGGGTTTTCCATTATCTTAAAGAAGACTTCCTTTCCATTGTTTCTCATCAGATAAACTTAAAGCAGACTTTAATGACTGTTTGGCCCACATTAATTTGGCAATCAGTTAAATTGGCTGTCCTGTAGTAGGGAGTGAGAAATACCCAAAAGACACAGTTCTGCTTGACACCTTCTTAAGGGAGTGGAAAGAAGATGGGTACTGAAAGACAGCTGTTCTTGGTCAGGACATACTGTGTCCTTGAGTACTAAACTAACTGTTTACCTTATTTTTCCAGGCTTCCTTGGCAGAAACTGATAAAATTACATTGGAGGTTGCCAAGCTGATAAAAGATGACTTTTTGCAGCAGAATGGTTATACACCTTATGACAGGTGAGATCTGACTGTCACTCTGCCCTCTTCATCCTGTACATTCTGGATATATACAGTTACTTTACTTGGAAGTTGAGCAGTGCAGAAATTAATGCTATCCTTCATAAGGAAATGGAAAAACTGTGCTTAGGTAGGGCATCGAACAGTGTGTTCATGTTGTCTTGCCCAAGGCATGCAGACTTATTCTAAACGCAGTCACCCTTTGGGGTTCCCAGCTCCTCCTCTGTTGTTCAGTTAGCCAGTGTTTTTGCAGTAGCTTAACCTTCTGAGGAAGAGAAACCTGCTTTATTTTCGCAGACAACATCCAAAGTCGTCCTCTTTATTCCATCAATGCACAGGGGACTGCAAGAATCCGCTTTCAGTTACTGTTGTGTAGTTCTAGAGTAAGTTTGAGCCATCAAGAAACCCTTACTCTTTTTCCTTAGTGCAGTCCTTATTGTCCCAGTCTGCATTGCTGCTTTCCATGCTATTCTTGTGTTTTAACAGCCTGACAAGGTGCCTTCTTTGTATTTCATCTCCCTCCCTAGCCCAGGTGGATTGGGAAGTCCAGGGTACTCCATCGCTAAAAATGCAGACATACATGACTTTGTTATGGTGTGTGCCTTTGATCGGGTTACTTTACTAGGGCTAGAGCAGGTATGTGTGTTTGTAATAGGGATGCACAGGAAATACCACATAAATAATGATGATTGCCACAAAAGGCAATCCATTGAAAAAACTGCTTTTTGTGTGTGTGAAGTGCTCGTCATAGAAACACTCCCTTTTCTGTGAGCTATCAGGTTATCCTAGGCTGCTAGGATTGCCTGCTCCCTTGATGGACCAAACAGGAAGGAGGAATTCTGATGACTGCTCAGTTGTTTCCTTTTCCTTGTTAGCATTGGCTCTGATTGAAATGTGAGACTTCTAGAGCAATACTTCCTGCTCTCTCCTGTTTTGCCCAGTGTTTGGGTGCTGCTTCACTTCTAGATGATTTGCTTTGGCCTATGATTCACCTGTTTAAAAATGTGAGACCTGTAGGAAGCAGCCCCTCTCCTTTGACAGTTATGTATTAAAAATACCAGGAGTAAAGCAGGCTAGTACTCTTTCTGTCAGGTGAGAATCCAGAGGAGTCCTTTTAACTGTTCCGAGATGCCTGATGAGTCCTCTCCTTTTCCATCAGGTTCTGCCCTTTCTATAAAACAGTGGGAATGCTTTCCAATATGATTGCATTTTATGACATGGCACGCCGTGCTGTGGAAACCACAGCTCAGAGTGACAATAAGATCACGTGGTCCATCATCCGGGAGAACATGAGCGAAATCCTCTACAGACTTACCTCCATGAAGTTCAAGGTATGTTTGTAAGGAAGTGGGCTGCCCCACTTTCTGTGAGCTTCCAGCACCTTGGAAAGGCAACTCAGTGGTGATGATCAAAGGTCTTAGATAAGGGTCTGTGAATAGAGACTCTTTGCCATCATTTTGAATACACGGAAGAATTTTTTGTTATATACAGTCATGGTAACAGTACAAGCACCTTTTCTGTTTGTTTCGGGAGTTTTGTGATAAAATTCTGTAGAAACATTATAACATGTTCTAAGAAGACTGTTACCAGGTAAAAGCAGCCTGAAATTTAAATCCAGGAATGTGCTAAAAAGTGAATGATAGAAATGTCGATTGAGCTATTTTAAATGAAAGTTAAGGAAAGAAATGCTCGTCTCCTGCAATAATACGACACGTGCCCTGTGTTTGGCTTCAGGACTGAAGGGAGGCAACTAGGAGGAGAGGAAGGGAGGAGTAACTTCAACGTGGGCTAAAGAGAAAACAAGTGGATTGGAGCACTTGCTCTGGGTAACTTCAGTAGCCATCATTTTAGGGTACAGCTTTCCTAAAACTTATCCAGAGCATGCTGCTAGGGCAGTTACTGGTAGGACAGTAGTAACCTGTGATATTGGCTGATGGCAAAATAGCTAAGGGATATCGTCTATGAAATACAATGCTTACTCTGTTATAACTCATACAAGTCAAAAGTGCAAATCTTTCAAGAACAAGTACCATAGGATAAAATTATGTTTGGAATTAAGTGTTCTGGCATGCCAGTATATTCTGTTTCTGAAGGGTACTGGCTCGTTTGTGCAGTAAGCAGATGCTTGGTATATAATCTCAAAGCATCAAGAACATAACAAGATACACCTGGGGACATGAGGTCCTTTGAGAGCTGGTTATGCAGACAGGGGAATTAAAATGTTCTCTACAAACCCTGGCCACTAGCAGCCATCTGGTGTACAGCAGGGCAGTGGACAGCATGGCTGAAAAAGGGAATCCAGAGGTTGAGTATATGTTAGGTGGAGCTGGCTCTCTAACAGTTATGAAAGGAAAATCATTTTCCCTGAGAAAGTCTAAAAGGTGTGAGGATTTAGATGTCCTGCATCCTGCCATCTGGGTACTTTGGAGACACAATGTAAAATGTAGTGCAGGCACAGACATAAGGCCTTTGTGTTTCCCAAGAGATGCACTGGCCTAGAGAAACTTAGCACTGAGGGGGGCATGGTGACGACCTGGAAAAGATTTCAAAGCCTGGCAGTTAATGTCTCTTGCAGAGAAAACTTTGCAGCCTCAGAACAAAGCTGATTGTTAGATACTTTGCATTTGTCTTTCATGAAGAAATTACTCTGACAAATTGAAACTGTACAAAAACATTTTGAGCTTGTAATGATTACTGACAGATTTTAATTTGAACCAAGCAAACTCTGAGTGATGGCAGAGTAACTCTTGCATTTATTGGGGATGCTCTGCGAAGAAAGTACAGCAGGGCATTTGAGTCACAAAGATCCTCACTGCATTTGGTGTGGAGATAGGATCTGGTATTAATCACTTGAATCACAGAGTGTTAACAAAGACCCTCAGTACTACTGATTCCCCTCTAAATCAGTTGCTTTTCGATACAAGCACTGCTCTCAAAAAAAATTCTGTCCAGTGTCTGTTTTGGCTGCTCACTGAATGTGGGAAGAGAATGAAATTTAAACGTTGTTGTCTGTTGGTGAGACAGACAGGAAGCAAAGACGGAGTTGCAGTGCCTGCTCTGCAGCTAGCAAGTGTTAATCCCAAGGTCAGGAGGTCACAGCTCTGGCAAAGCAGAGTTGTCCTGAGTACTCAAGGCTTTTCCTGATCGATCTGTTTCTTTGCTGTGTTCTTTTAGGACCCTGTCAAAGATGGTGAAACAAAAATCAAGGCGGACTATGCTCAGCTGTTTGAGGATATGCAGAATGCATTTCGCAGTCTGGAAGACTAGACTCGACCTCTGTGACCAATCCAGTTTGTCCTCTCAGTTCCTCATCTCAGCTCCTCCGCTTCCCTACCTTACAAGAATGATGCAACAGTACTTGAGTTGATAAATAACCCTACGTTTTCCCTGTTCATACTCGAGAGAGTGTCTTTACGAAACATTCCTCTTAGTTTGTATTTGGCATTGCTTTGTGTGTCTGAAATGGTGAGTGATGTGTGAATGGGCCTGGCTGAGTGAGGAAATGCTGTTGTACACTTCTAGGGTGGGAAAAATTTAACCTTTCCTCTCCCAGCTCTCTTGGTAACCAGTCTTTCACCTTGGGATGTACTGGCAGAGGAGGTGTAGGTCTCCATGCAGTCACGCGGTACATTGCGAGCTGGCAGTGTTAAGGGCATTTACACCTGGCACTTTGCTCAGTGACTATCAAATGTAGAACTCCTTGTTCCTGAAGAGAATTTTTGACCGTGTTCTGTTGATATGTTGATACAACCAAAAATTCTTCACTACTCTTGTCACTTCTGAGTCTCTCAGCTGAGTTTGTTGGTATTGAAATGTGGTAGTTGTGGTTCTGACCAAGAAGGGACTAACTAGAAGATGAGCATATACAAGTGACTGGTATAATTTTGTGCACTGGAGAAATACAATTTTATCTTCCTACTTAGTACAGATAGAACTGTTGGACTCAGAATCAGCTGAAATCCAAGCCATAGGTGCTTCGCTTCCAGCAGGATTTTACCTTCTTGGCCCCCATTCACCCCATGAAATTTCATGATACTTGGCTGCTTTAGTTTGTGAAGCTTGTGACTGCTGCCATGTACTGCAGGGCATAGATGGCAAGTTATGGTGATGCCACATGTGTGGACATGGTCCTTCCTTGGTGGTGCTCTGTCTGCCAGCGCAGTTGCCCCCGAGTGCAATGCCTGGGTCGTGCCAAGGAAAGGAAAGCATGTGCTTAGCCTTCCTCCTCCACCTGTGCTCACAGGGCCTGTTTGGTGGTGGCACAGAAGGTCCTCAGTTCTTGTGTAAGAGGAATGTATGATGCTAAACTGGGGATGGGGGATGAATGGGGGAAGGTTGATGAGTACAAAATGTATTTACTCCTGCCTTGTTGATTACGATACAAGAGAAACCAGTGACTCCGTCTTCTGCTCTGTGCTCTGGAAGCACTGTCGAGCAGCTGAAACTGCTGTGTCTTGGGCTTGTTTATTGGCACAGTTAGAATGAGATGATGAATGAATAGAGCACAGCCTTTCTGTCAAAGTCCCTGAGCCCAGCACTCATCCCATTGCTGCAGAGCGAGAGAGAGAGAAATGCTGGCATCCTCTCCGGTCTCTCCCTTGCTCATGTCAGGTGGCATCCAGTGCTGCGTGGTTGTGCAGCACCCTGTGCCCAGCTGGGTTCCAGCTGACATCTACTGCTTTGTTACAGTCATGAGACAGTAGCTGTTGTTGGTGACACCGTGCCTCCATCTGTGTTAATTCTGCACTGAAGTATTTCCACCGGCCACCAGCTTTGAACAGTAGTGACGCAAAGGGATCTTGTGCTACGGACCAAATGCTGCCACTTCCATTATGGTATCAACCCACTGTTTGTCAGGGGAGAGCTCAGCTGAAACTTAAAGGGATTAACTACTTTTGGTTCTCCCGAAAGAAACTGCTTCTCTAGCTGATATTCTGGTAGTGAACGCTTAAGTTTACAGCTCACTAAACTTTTGGTGTTTGCTGCTTATTTTATCAATGAGCATGTGTGAATGAGTAGTCACCATCCAAGCCCTGGCTGGGCCCCTCATCATTCGTACCCTTCACCACTGTACAATGTAGCATTTCATGCTAGAAACCAGATGTTCTTATCTCTTTAAATAGAGGATGTTATAAACTTTACAGAAGATGTCTAAGATAATGCAGTTCTAATATTTATTGTGCTGTACCTGGCCCTGAAGTGTGACCAGTTCAAACAGTTTCATATATATTTTTGTCTTTTTTGTTTTGTGTCTGTTTTCAGTGTTGAGATTCTGATGTTCACTGTGTCCTGCAAGTCTTCCCTCCACAGCTGTGGGAGGAATTACAAGATGGGCAGAACCCCACCACCTACTTTATCTTGTATATTTCATAATGTATGTTGCTGGAAATTGTGTAAAAAAAAATAAATTTAAAAAAATTGTTGAAGTCAATGAAAATAAACTTGATTTAAAGTAGGTCTTCTCTGTCCTGTTCTCTTATGTCAAACCAAACCTGTGCCCTGCTGTACACAGAGACCATCAGGAAAGCCACCTGCTGTGACCTCTGCTGGCCACAGATGCACCCCAGGATACTATTTGCCCTCCTGGCCACAAGGGCACAGTGCTGGCTCATAATCAACCTGTCATCCACCAAGACTCCCAGGTCCTTCTCAGAACTGCTCTGCAGTAGGTCAACCTCCAACCTGTACTGGTACCTGGGGTTATTCCTCCCCAGAAATCTCATCTGACATTACATGAAAGAGTTATAATGTATTAAGTACTCTCTGGGTAGAAATTTTTAGGATTACTTTTATTACAATAAGGTATAACTGTAAGCTTGCCTTTTGCTGCTCATACCAGCCATGCATGCCAATGCAACAACTGCAATTGTACCACTTCATGGCACTTTGCTAAGCCTTAAACCATGTCCCTGCCATGAAGCTCATGCTGTGGAATACACCCCTTAGCTGTGTGTTTCAGACAAACCCATCGGAACTTCTGGATCAGAAGCTGAGCAGCACTGCTGGCCACAGCATCTCCTTTTAAATAAAGAGTTGAGACCTTCTGTAAACAACAAAAGAATATGGTAAAAACATCACATTTGAGAGTTTTTATACATTTGACCACTATGTAACACCTCTTTTAAGAAAGTGTCCTGGTATTCTGTGTAATATATAAAGAGGTACAGCAAGCTGAACATCTTTAAGTAATTCCACCACCTCACAAAGGAGTGGAAGTCACAAGCTCATTCCTGGCAACCACAGACTAGCCAGTAGTTCTCTGTGGATGTTAAGAAATCCATCAAGTGCATTGGTAAGTTCAGGTTTTGGCAGTTTGGAAGTTACCAACTGATAGTGTCCTCACTTCATCCACTCGACTTTTGTGGATCTGGAAGGCCGGTGTCACCCAGCGGCCACAGGAGCACTGCTCACCCCTCCAGCTGAAGGAGCCCAGCTTCGATGTGCATTTGGGACACAGGAGCTACAAAAAAAACCCACACACCCCTGCTTAAGGGAAGAACAGATGTAGATCTAGTTTAAAAACAGACTAAAAAGGTAGACTGGGATGGCTGTTTAGTCCTGGGGTGTAGCAAGCAACTGTGCTGGAAGAAGGGAGAGAGTGGAAATGCAGCTGCTGATGTTGTTCCAGGACAGTTTTACCAGGGTCCAGAAAGGCTCAGTCAGCCTGAGACCACAACAGAGTTTCTAAGTCCCACAAAAGTTTCTTATACTAAAAACAAACAGTAGATGAACCACGTCCAACACTGTGGTTGGTGGTCTCAGCCCAACCAGAACACCAGCTCATTTCCTTGTAAAAGGGTATTTTACATTGAATAATCTGTCCATAAGCTACAAAATTCATGCTAGAAAGGCTGGGAGACCCACGTCCTTATGCGGGGGGCTTTCATTTTGAGGAACAGACTGAGTTTGTTCTGCCTTTCCAAAAACCAACCAAACAACAAATCCAAAAAATAAAGCGCATGCTCTACCTGTCCTTCCATTACTCCAAGCAATGCCGGCTCCATCCACTGCACGGGCTCGGTGAAGTAAGAGGTGCACTTTCCATGGCCACTGCCACAAAGCCGGGCGGAGTCCGTTACCCTCTTGTGGGCAAAGGCTGTCGGACCAATTCCTTCCGTGTGGGACAAAATGCTGGAACTACGGAACAGAGCCCGTCTGCCCTCCGTGACACGGGGGGGGAGAGGGGGGAAAGAAAAAAAATAAATGTCACTTTTCAAACAGGGGAAATCTACAGACAAGAGAAAATGGATATGAGCCTTCTGACGGTCAGTAATTAAACAGGAGCACAAATCCTACGTTTTTTTAAACTAGTCTAGAAGGTTTGCAGGCACTGACTCCATTCAGGGTGATCTAGAGATCTGTGCAGTTCAGGGCTCTGCCCCACAGCCATATGCTGTCTTTTACATAGATCTAGTTTTAACCATTCCTGCCTACTAAAGCTTCAAATCTACCCTCATATACACCTTGGACATAGCAGGATTTAATTCCCTTTGAGTAATTCATAAAAGGTAGTTAAAATGCAGTGAATCCCCCAAATCTACTAGAAGTTTCCTCTGGAGAAACTGATTGTCAAAAACCAAACTGTAAGTTAAGATTTAAGAGAGAGACTCCACAGAGCTAAGTGGAATTATTGTTTACCTATAGAAATGGCAGATTAAGCTGCAGCAGTGCTACACCACTCCATGTAACAAAAAGTTTTGTATTTTGTACTTTGGGGTTTTTTTTTGGCACACAGAGTATGGAAACTTAGGCAACAGCTCAGCCCTGACCTGACAATAATGATATGCTCCATTAATTTACATGGGCTATCCTTCTCTTGAGTGGATTTCATAATGACATTTTAAAGAGAAATATGAAGTATTTTTAATATATGTAAATATATATTTCTACACGGAAAGTACCTGCATTTCCTGCACCTGTAGAGAACTTCTGTGTTTGAAGGTTGACATATATTGGTTGGATCAACAGCAAAGACTTCTCGAGGCAAGTCTTGAGGTTCTGCAGAGGGGTCAGTACCAAGCTGTGAATCAGATCAACTCAGCCATGCTGCATTCCCCGGAACAAGACAGGGCTGCACCTCTACCCCAGTCACAGCATGCAGGACCCACCTTCTTCTCTTTCATTTGTTCTCTCACCAATGTCAATAGACTAAGCTAAAAATTAAAGAGCCTCATCCCACCACACCCAAGACTGGGATTTGCTTAATGCAAGAAACTGGGATCTAGGCTATAGCCTTAACAGTGAATAAAACAGTTGTATTTTACTTTATGTTATTACTTAAACTCAAAGTAAAGGCAGAGGAAGGTGTTAGAACAGTTCTGCCAACATTTTAATGCACACAGTGCAGAAAGCCTCCTTACAAATGAGAAATGCTAAGGACAATGACACTGAAAGGGTGACAGCATTGTCGTGCTGAGTACACAACACTCAGATCTTGCAAGAAAAACTACAAATTATTATTTTATTATAAAATTATATATACACACACATATGTATTACAGTTACCCTTTGGCAAATTAAAGTATAAAAGCTGACTTCAGATTTCAACTTTATCTCAAGTTTTGCATGGGTTTTCTTTTAAATCTCACTGATTTTTTTCTGAGGATGTTGTTTGGTTTGCCAGAGACATAAAACCCAGGAAATGTGGTTCTGCACTTCGCTAAAGAGCACAGCTCCTGACGGATCTCATTTCCCAGGCATCTCTCAAAGGCACGTTCCTTCCCCACTGCCAAGCTAGGGCTCTCTAGGGCCAGCATGATGTGAACGCTTGTCTGGCTGATTCGAGGGCAAAATACGAAGCCAACCCTCCCAGACACGGCCCTCTGTGTTCATCTCGGGGCAGACGGGTCCCCATAGGGAGACTGCCCCGACCTTCTCTCCGCGCAGCCCCACTCACCGGAGAACCTCTCGCTGAGCATCTCCAGCCGGTACCGCTTGTACAGGGCGCTGCCGCTGTCCACGGCGCAGCCCATCGCCTCGTACAGCCTCAGCTGCGCCAGGAAACCCGGGTTCACCCTGCGGCGGGGGCGAGAGGAGAGCGGGGTGAGGGGGCGAGAGGAGAGCGGGGTGAGGGGGCGAGAGGACAGCGGGGGGGACCCACTCTGCGTCCNCCGCCGCCCGCCCGTGCCGCGCCCAGGAACGCGGCGCACTCGTCCAGGCGGCTCAGCAGGTCCGCGCCGGGCTCGTCCCGCGCCCGGACGTGCATCGCCCGCACCCCCGGCACGGCCGGCGGCTCCTCCGCGTCCACCGTCAGCACCGCCACCACCCCCGCCGCCGACAGCGCTGCCGGGGACGAGCAGGACTCCGTGCTGCCCACGTAGAGCCCCGGGAGCACCGGCACCATCCCACCGGGACCGGCCGCCGCCAGCGCCGCCATGGCCGGGAGGGGCGGGAGGGGAAGCACCGCCCCCAGGGCGGCGGGGCCGCGGCTGCGCTCCCGGCACCGGGGGGGGGGTTGCTTTCCTTTTCCTTTGCCGGTATTGTGTGGTAACTTCCATAATAATCCTTACGCGTGTGTGCGCGGAGGTGCCGTGGTCTCCTCCCTGCGTCCATGGGTGTCCGTCTTACCTCGTCCTTTTCAAAATCAAAGGGTCTCCTACCTCCCTGTCTCCTTACAAATGCTCAGAAAACATATCTCAGAGTCATACAGAGTAATAGAATTAGGTTGGAAGGGACCGCTGTGGGTCATCTGGTCCAACCTCCCTCTCAAGCAGGGCACATGGCACAGGATTGTGTCCAGACGGTTCTTGAATATCTCCAGTGAGGGAGACTCCACAACCTCTCTGGACAATCTGTTCCAGTGCACAGTCACCCACACAGTGAACAAGTTCTTTCTTGTATTCAGGTGGAATCCCCTGTGCATCAATTTCTGCCCATAGCCTCATGTCCCTGTGATTGGCAGCACCGAGAAGATCTGGCTCCATCTTCTGGGCACATCCCCTTTCTTATAACATTAAAGAATCTTCCAGTATGCCGTTAGTAAAAGTTAGTTAAAAAAAAAAATCTTATGTTTTTAAGGCCCTGCTTGCTACCGTTTGTGTGTTTTGCATTGATTTTTTAATTTTTTTATTTTGGAGATAGGCGTAGAAATAGCTCTTCAACACTCTCAGAGCGGTTTTCTAGTAAATCAGTGGGCTGCTCTTATGAGATGGGTGCCTGGAGTTTGCTTCACTGAAACTTCTGGTGGGGGCCTGAGTAGATAAAAGTAGATCAGAGTTGAGCACCGCAGGCAAACCCAGCATCTGAACTTCTAATTCCCATTCCTGCTATCCTTACCCCTCGGAGGAATCCTGTGATGCCAATGGCAAGAGTGGTATAGAAAGGAGCAGTTATCTGGGAACCTTACAAAAGCCACATTGGGATCCAGATTCACTGCAGTTCTTTCTTTCTAGATTTCTAGTCCTCATTCAGGACTCAAACTTCAAGCATCTTTTTAATGTCATGGGTTTTCCATCCATGTGTATCTTTATTCTCCTTCACCTTATGAACTGGTTATGCTTCCCATTGCCACCTAACTGGAAGCCAGTCCAAATAAGTTCTTTACTGGCCTTGTTGGAAACATGTGAATAGGTTCTTGCCATTGAAAAACACATCTGGTACAGCTTGAAAACTGCTCCACTCCTCTATTTTATAGTAGCTCTCATGTAACGAGTGGATTTTGAACTCTTAAACAGGAACTGTAACTAAATCCAGATTTTTTTTCTGATCTCTTACTGTTAACTGAGCTATGACTTGTATTCAGCACTGAAATCCACTCAGTCACAGAATATGCTGAATTGGAAGAAACTCGTAAGAATCATCAAAGTCCCATTCCTGTCCCTGCACAGGACAGACCCAAGAATTACACTATGTGCCTGAGAGCATTGTCCAAATGCTTCTTGAACTCTGTCAGGCTTAGTGCTGTGACCACTTGCCTGGGGACTTTGTTCCACCCTCTGTGTGAAGAACGCAACACAGATAATCTGATGCAGCACAGACAAGAGGCATAATATCCTCTGGAAATCTTTGATTTGCCACTGAAGGACACAGGTGCAGCCACCTTTTTTCTATCTATCATAAGGTGCAGGTCTGGTCTATGACAACAGGAGACAGCACTCACTTTTCTTCCTGTAGAAAAAGATACTCTCCCTTAGCTCTTAGCAGGATGCCTATGCAAAGCACTACCACAGAGTGCATTGCCAGACTTAGCTTTTCTTTCTTGTCTCCAGAGACCCCAGTTCTTCACTTAGTCCTCAAGGATTTTTGTCCAAAGAGATTTCTGCTGTGTAGCTGCAAGTTTTCCCCAGCATAGGCCAGACTTTGCGAGTTTCTGAATAGAGGTATAATGTCAGATCTCATTATAAAGAGCTATGCTAAAAGTCTCCCTCCAGGTGGGACATGGAACCTTACCCTGTCTCCACTACATGGGATAGGAGAGTCTGAAAGCCCAAATTAACTGTCTCTGGAAGCACTGTTCTGGAGCAGCTCTGTACAAGACAGCTGCAGGCAGAACTGTTGCAAAAACATCTGAAAGGGCCTCTTGGATCCTTGCAGAATGCTGACTAGACACGGAGGAGGTGAGAGCAGTAGTCACCTTAGACCTGATAGAGTGAGACTGAAACCTGGTGCAAAGGGAGATTGTTATCCCTTTTCCTCAGGAGAGGTGGATGGAGCTGGGATACTGAGGAGCATCTGTCACACTGCAGGAGGGATGTGCCACCACAGAGATGCTGCTGAGGATGGTACCCATGTGCTCATCAAGGACACTTCCTCACTAGTGCCAGCAGTTTTCAGTCTTGCTAGGAGATGGACAGTGGGACAATGGCTTCCAGAGCTGTAGAGTTTCAATGAGCTGCTGGTGGCCCACTGAGCAGACTGACATGGCTCTTTGTAGCTGAGTTGAACCACAAGGTTTCTGAAAGTGCCAGTCCATCACACCTAGAAGTTTGCTGCCACCCTGCCTCACCTCCCATGCTTGCCCTAGTGCCTGTGTGATTGTGAGATTGTGCAGCAGCCCAGCTGGCAAGCTGCTCCAGACAAAAAGAAATCCCCTCTTGGGATGGATCAGTTCTAAATCGCATAAACCTGACTCAAAGGAAAGGGTGTTACTGTGTATCTGGGAACGGGGAGTTTCTGGCAGCTCTCATTTAGATTATTTTAAGTTAAATAACTGTGCAAAATGTCCTTTTCCAGTTGCCATTGCTATCAGTAAGGAATGAAAGGTTTACTTAAAAAGCATTAAAAAGTGCAGACAGCTTTTCAATAATAGCCCCTATAACCTAGCATGGGAAAAAAAACATACTGAAAAGAAATACAGGTAGAAACTAAAACCACATCAAACTGTGTATGGACCTTTACTTGTGAAAGCAGATAACAACTGCAGCATACTAGCTCTTGGAAGTGTGCAGAACAAGTGCAAGTTATTGAAAGGACTATGAGATTTACTGTGGGATTATATTATCCAGGGATTATATGAGCACTAAGAGATGGTTAATCATCTCTGTTAGCCTCCAAATGTGTGAATTTGCAGAGACAAACAATATAATCTGTGACAAAAACCAGGCAGGGCTTGCAGATGGAGAATCCCGAGGGGTTGGTATAGTCATTGTGTGACCACTACACTCCTCTGGACCAGTCCCTAAAGCCACAGATGATGAAGAAATGTGAAAAAGATGTGATTTCAAAGTGAAAATCTGTAGTGGGGGAAAGTACAAAGTCCGTTGGGCAGAGCCTACAGTCAGCTCTGTACCCAAGGGCTTCAGATGACGGAGGCTGCACTCCCTAAATAACCTTTGCTGTTTCTCTGTATCCGCCTTTGCTGTGTTTGCCACCTGCACCCTGAGGCAGCGTGTCATGAATTTGCTCACGACTCCCAAATTAGGGTAAATATTTTTTTCAGTCTGATTAGCAAACCCTTGTTCTCCCTCTGCCTCCCCCCTCATCATCTCCTCTACCACCGAAAATTTTGATGGTTTGTTCTCCTCGGGGTTCCAGGAAACCGTGTGACTAATTAAGCAGTTGGGGCGAGCTCAGGTGCAGGGAAAAACAAGTCAGATGATGGGCTGCTGCCCACTCACTCTAGCAAGTGCATTCCATCTCTGCGTGTGTCTGCCCTGCTGCTTCTTAAGGGAAAAGAAAACACCAAGTTCCTCTCCTCTGGGCTGTGCACTCTGGATCCTCATAGCACAGCTAGATCGGCAAAACCAAGTCTGCTGCCATGGAAGCAAAAGCACTGGGGCCCGGGGAGAGATGTAACTCAATGGAGTGGCTCTGCTCCTTCAGGCTCTTAGGCAGTTTGGGGAATGTGTATCAGAGGATTTGTGAGAAGAGTCTGTAGCTCACAACCCACAGCCTGGGTTACTGGAGATGGTACACAGCAAAGTAGTGAAAAGGCAAATGGGTGGGGACATCTTCAAAAAACCACATGTGAGAGTCAGCAGCTCTGGGCCTCTGTGTTCTTCTCTCATGTAAATGGAGCAGGAACTTGGAGCTCCCACTTTGCACAGGTCCTGCTGGCGAAGGAGCCTGGTGGCATTTCTTGCCCCTTGGAGAAGGGGCGTCTCTTGGCTCTTGTTGAACAGAGAACTATGTGGAAGTAGGGAAGTCCTACATGGGAGCAGCTCATCCCTTGGACCAGCAACTTCCCAGAAGTCAAAGTGCAAAGCAAAGCAGCAAATTTAACCTCAGATTTTTGAAAGGCTGCTGTTTCCTGCATTAGTACTCTCTGTGCATCTATACTGGACTCTGTGTTTCTACCTTTATCCGTGTATCGGGATGAAGGACTGCTGCATCTCCCAGCAGGAAACCTCCAAGACTTGCAGAGGTAGTTAGCAACAGAGAAAGGGACTCACTCTTGACTCTCTTGAGGAGGATTTCATCATAGCCCTGTGTGGGCGGGATGTTCCTACCCGTCTCCACGCTCACAGCATCTGCAGACATGCAGTTACTTCACATGTCAGGCAAAAAAGAAGAGTTTTCCAATTGCAGATTTGATGCTCAATTACAGAATGGAGCCTGACAGCTACTACTACTGGGTATTAATAACTCTGCTTCACTTTATGGCTTTAACAGCTGTAGCAATCAAGATTTATGATGACACATTACGTTTAGCAATGCATCACGTAAGGAAACTAATCTGACAGTGCCAGGTCACTGAGCTGACTTACAGGCTTTTAAGTGAGTTTCTTCTGCCAGATTTGCTGCCCTATTTACTGGTAAAAATGAGCAACTTTCACTGTGTTAATAAAAATCTGTACTTGCCTCTGTTTTGGCAGCTCATGCCCCCTGTCACAATTGCTATCCTAGGAGCCAGTTGGTCCTTCTTTGTTCCCCATACTCTTTCTGAAAACCATTTGAAACAAGTCCAGTGCTGGGTAGCCTGAAGAGGGGTACACCACAGGACAGGAAAGGAGGAAGGAAGCAGGGAGGAAACCCTGGGACCATAAGCAGAGATGAGGGATGGAACAGCTGTGAGAGAAGGGTGAGGTGACAGTTGTCCAAGGGCAGAGGGGGGAATGTGGCTGCCACCACCCACCATCTTGTGGCAGGAATTTATCTGTATCCCAGTCACTCTTGGAGAAAAAATGGCTTGTAGAGATTGGGATCATCCATTACTTCTTCCTAGACTTGGAGTTACAGCTGACAGCAAGAAAGTCAGTCCTAAATAAAGGTTAAGATTGTACCCTACAGCTGGGTCTGGGCCTGTGTCAGCCACCTCGGCAGCTGCAGCAGCTGAGCAGTAACCCATGATTTTTAATCTTTTGTCTCACCAGTGGGCTGCATATTTCCACATTTTCCATCCTCATGGCACCATAAGCCACTGCACAGACACAGGTGGATGGATAGCAGAAGGCGGCCTCTCATCAATTGTAAATTGGCCCGTTCTTCCAGAAGTTCATTACTCAAAGATGTATTCGTCATTATTCCTGCAATTTACCCAGGAGTCTGGTCCAGCCAGCTTTAATGGCATTTCCAATTCCTATCCCATGGACCTTTTTGCTGGGACCCATGAAAAGGAATTAAAAAGAACAAGTTTATGGTCAGGAGGTCTAAGTTTACTGGAGAGAGTGCTGCACTTCCACTGACAAATACTCAAGCTCTTCAAATCAGAGGATGCAGAAAACACCCTCTGGTAGATTTGAGTTACCTCTTTGTGTTTGCAAGCATTTTTTTGTGAAGCAATAAATTGTAAAGTACAAACCTTTGATTAATACTTTAACGGCTGTAATAGCAGTATGTTCTGCAGTTTATCTTTGCCTATATTGGTACCTAATGAATATTCTAAATAGAAGATATTTTTCAATATGTAATTTAATTGCTGTTTGCCTGTGGGGCAACAGAAAATATAATGTCCAAAATCTTCAGTTATTGCCATAAGGCAATAATATTTGAGACAGAAATGTTGATGAAAAAATATTCTTAAGAGGTGAGATCATTCACTGTTTTAACCTTTAAGTGAGATATTTCTTTACTGGTGGTTATGTGTCTCTCATTTCTGCTACTGCTTCTGTTTGGATTCCCTATTTCTCTTTCTAATTTTAGAAACACAGGGGAAAAAAATGTTGAAAGAGATCTGGATCCTCGTGTCCAGCTCTGTACCACTACAGACATATTACATCATATTACATATTTTCTTTTCTAGCTCTGTCTTGAAAATAGTTAGTTTTATTCCACTCCCTCCTCCCGTGTTGCTCTGAATTAAAGATTATCTCATCGGACAAAAGAAATGGTAACTTGTCTTGAATCTGATTCATGTGTCAGTGTTATACTTCAACTTAAATAGCTCTTTTTGTTTCCTGTTACTTCTCCCAATGGTGTGCTATTGGAGAAAAATACGTAATTAAATTAACTAACCCACACCTGTATTCCTATTTTGTCAGTGAAGCAAGGCAAGTTTGTTGGGTTTGCTGGGCAAAGAAGAGCTTTTCAATTTCCTCTTACAAGGTCAACTTTTATGTGTGTGTATGTGTGCAGGTTTTAATTCATCTTTCTTGACTGTGTATGACCAAACAGTATAACAGATGTAGTGGTGTTTTGGTTTGTTTTTTTTAGTTACTTTGTAAGTAGTTTTTTTAGCTCTACTACAATTATGTCAGCTGGCCTGTCCTAGGTTAACTTTTGCTTTTTTTGCCCTCCTCTACTGAGTCCTGATTATCCTAGAAAAGACAAATGTCTCAACTCCTTTCTCTGCTGTGTTGCTGAAACTTGTGTTCTCAGCAGAAATCGTAACTTTTGCCCTCAGAGCCCACGATCTCACACCTCGTACTATTAAACACCAGCTGACTTTCATGACACTGCATCTCCAAGCTGCTTCCTGTCTAATCCTTCCATCCTCCTCCTCCTCCGTGTCTCCAGAGTCTCCCACAGCCCACCAGCTGTGGTTCCCAGCAGCACGCTGGGTCAACACTGCTGTCATGCACTTGTGAGCACAAGCTTGTAGGTTCCGTACGGACTCCTGGTTTGGCTGTTTCTGATGGGGCACGTTTGGGATCTATGCTGACAAGCTGTTCTGTCGGGGACGAAGTGCCTTCGGGAAAGCCATGTTATGTTTCAGTCAGCTCATCGTCATAGTCCGCAGAATCACAGAATTAATTATTAGGTTGGAAAAAAGATCATCAAGTCCAACCTATGACCGAACAGCACCTTGTGAACTAGACCATAGCTCTAAGAGCCACGTCCAGTCTTCCCTTCAACACCTCCAGGGGCGGTGGCTCCACCACTTACCTGGGCATTCCCATTCCCATGTGTGATCACCCTTTGTGTGAAGAAATTCTTCCTATTGTCCAACCTAAACTTCCCCTTGCACAGCTTAAGACTGTGTCCTGTCATTGGTTGCCAGGGGGAAGAGACCGACCCCCACCCGGCTACACCCTCCTTTCAGGCAGTCACAGACAGCGATAAGGGCACCCCTGAGCCTTCTCTCCAGGCTGAAAATCCTCAGCTCCCTCCTCAGCCGCTCCTCACAGGGCTTGTGCTCCAGATCCTCGTGCAACTCTCCGTTGCACTTCCTCGCACTCACTCCAGCACCTCAGTGTCCTCCCTGAACTGAAGGGCCCTTCAAAACCTTCCCCGCTCTGTGAGGAGGCTGCGCGGGGGGCTCATGGTTCCACGGGCGGCTTTCCCCCCCGTCCCCTCCTCTCTCCACCCCGATCACCCCGAGGCTCCCGGGGTCCGGCGCCCGGCGGCGGCACCGGCGGCCAGAGCCGCC
>VXBA01002143.1:57034-214376 GCA_013399895.1 Serilophus lunatus | reverse complement strand
TGGCAGCCAGCAGCCAGCGCTCGGTGACGCTTTTCGATATGGTTGTTGGTATTTCGAGCGGCGCGGCGCGGGTTCCGTTGAATCCTGGCTAAACTGAAGGGATGAACGTCCCGTGGAAGGAGCCGGACCTCCCCGCCCCCGGTGCCGCGGGAGCGGGCGCCTGCAGGTTTTTGTGGGTGTTGTGTCAAGTTGTGTCTTAATAGGGGGAAACTGGGGCTGCAGGGTAACGCACCTCGTCGTGACAAAAGCGAAGGTGTGTTGTCCTCGCTCCTTCTGCTTCTGATTTGCATCCAACACTCTTCACGCTTGACGTTAAAGATAGTGTCTCTTGCCTCCGGTAGCGGTTTTCTTCCCAGGGAGCGAGCATCTTCAAGTATCGGATCTTCTTGCGGTGCGAACGTTTGATGGGGAAACAAGGAGTATGTGAGCTGCTCCTAAATACACTGAAGTCGCTAAGGTCCCGTTGTCACTGTCTTTAAACCATTCTGAATAGGCAAATGTGAATGATTTGGATGCGGGAGGCTTTAGAGGTTGAGAGCTTCAGAATTAAATTTTCCACTGAACTGGAAATGAAATACTTTGTCTTCTTCCACAAGGGCAGCAATATGCGTTATTCTCCTAGGTGAGGGTCACCAAGCAGAACCGAGTGCATGTGGTGGGGTGGGAAGCACTGGTCCGAGTCATTTCTGGTTGCTGGGTGAGTTGTGTGTGTTTTCTATTCCACGGAAAGGGATACACACAGGAAGCAGAGGGAATATTTTCAGGGGTAGTAGCTGGAAGAACTTGCAGCTTAAGTTAAAAGACTTTTTGTGTTCTTTAGTAATCTGAAGGATTTAATGGCAATACAGTGAGTTTTGTTTGAAGTGCCTGAAAGCAAATGCTGGCAGACTTGGTGCCCTTGGGTTTATGCTGTGTCAGACGATTAAGGATTGAGCTTGAAGAACCTCTTGATTTATCCTAATCATTTTGTGAATCACAGGCTTGTTTTGTACCTGTTGGTCCCATTGTAACCCGAAGCAGCACAGTTCATAATGCAGCAGCTCATACTCAAGGACAGAAGCAACTTTCCCAAGAGCATTTTAGCTTTACTGTGTATTTGTTTGAAGATTTGACTCTCCTGCAGAGGAAGTGATGGGTCAAATGAGCTGCTCAAAAGTTGAAAGCTGTAAGAGGAAGGGTATGAGATAACAATAGCTGTTCTTTGAAATGTGATTTAAATTTTTCCCGTGTTGTTGCATGTTAGAAAACTCTGTGGTTGGATTTTAAAACATTCTTGGTAGGCAAGAGTTAATTTGCTTAAGTATGACTAGTCTGACCTTGGCAGCTGCAGTCTTCACAGTACTTGGGACAGAAGAAGGTGAGGCTTCAATTAGTCTGTAACTGTCAGGAAGCACCTGGCTACAATAGAAACCTGGAACACTTGAAAAACAAAAGGGTATTAATACCAGTTGGAGTTGCATGACTGTAGAACATAGGTAAGTATCTACAAAAGACAAGTGACTTAAGGAGTCTTGTCACATCTGACCAGATCATTCTTTTGTGATTAAAATGTTCACACAAGACTGACCAAATCTGGTTAGTGAACTTCTCAGTGTTAAAGAGCAACACTTATTTAATGCACATCATCTGAATATATGCTACTCTTTGAAGCTTGTTTGCCCTTCACAAATGAGCAAAAGTTGGGGTAAGTATGGATATTTCCAGAAAGGTAGTTTGGTTAGGCAGTGTTTATTAATAAGAGTAAAGAGTTGCTTACAAAGTCTGAAGTGCAAATTGAATGTTGTTAGCTGACTTTGCAGCTGAAATTCTGTCCAGGATGCTGAAGTGCTGCTGCTTTTTGCAGGAGCAAGATGCACTTGGCCTTTAGCCTATAAGTGATAGATGCTGGATGGTTCAGAAAGCAAAGACTTATGAGAAGGAAAAAAAATCTTCTGTCTCTGGCATAATTTAAGTGCTTTCAGTGGTTCGGTTGTGTAAGTCCTGAAACTAACACCTGAGAGTCTTCTACTGTTGTGTTAGTTGAAAAGAGCAGTTTGAGCTTTATATGTATCAAGAAACAACTTTGAATCTTAACTTTTGGAAGTGCTTTGCAGCTCATCTGGCTTCAGCTGGTGCTGCAGATGACTTTAAACTTTGGTGAAGTGCATCTATCATCTTTATTGATAATTTCTGCTTGATACAAAATGCTTTCTTAAAATAATTCTAACTCGCCAAAAAAGGGGTGATGACAACTGAATTTTTTTCTTTCTGCACCAACTGAGAAGCTGTGTATCATTTCAAGTGAAAGGCTTGCTGCTAATCACTGGTACATAGAATTATTTTAGTTTATCTGTGTGAATAGATAGAAAAGCATTACATAGGAATGTATCTAGAAAGAATAAACAGAGTCTGACTTTTCTTTTTCTTTTTACATTCCACCTCCCTACAGTTTCTTTGGAGAAGAAAAGCCTTAAGATGGCAGGCAAAAGAAGTAACACTGCAGACTGCATGTCGTGCAGTGTACTGAACTGGGAGCAGGTCAGCCGTCTGCATGAGGTTCTTACTGAGGTGGTCCCAATCCATGGACGAGGGAACTTCCCAACACTGAAGATAACTCTGAAGGACATTGTTCAGACAGTTCGGAGTAGGCTGAGTGAAGCAGGCATTGTGGTCCGTGATGTCCGTCTGAATGGCTCTGCAGCTGGTCATGTCCTGGTCAAGGATAACGGGCTGGGATGCAAAGACCTGGATCTCATTTTTCAAGTTTCTCTTCCAAGCGAGGCAGAGTTTCAGTTAGTTCGAGATGTGGTCCTGCGATCCCTCTTGAATTTCTTGCCGGAAGGAGTTAGCAAGCTAAAAATCAGTCCTGTAACACTGAAGGAAGCCTACATCCAGAAGCTAGTCAAGGTGTCCACGGAGACTGACCGTTGGAGCTTGATATCGCTTTCCAACAAGCATGGCAGAAATGTGGAGCTTAAATTTGTGGACTGTATCCGACGACAGTTTGAGTTCAGTGTGGATTCATTCCAAATCATCCTGGACTCCCTGCTTTTTTATTACGACTACTCGGAAACCCCCATGTCAGAGCACTTCCATCCAACTGTGATCGGGGAGAGCATGTATGGAGACTTTGAAGCAGCTTTTGATCACCTGCAGAACAAACTGATAGCTACCAAAAATCCTGAAGAGATCCGAGGTGGTGGGCTTCTGAAGTATAGTAACCTCTTAGTACGAGACTTCAAGCCCATGGATAAGGATGAGATCAAAACCTTAGAGCGCTACATGTGCTCCCGGTTCTTCATAGACTTCCCAGACATCCTGGATCAGCAGCGCAAACTAGAGACCTACCTCCAGAACCACTTCTCCAAAGAAGACAGGAGCAAGTATGACTACCTCATGATTCTGCGCAAGGTGGTGAACGAGAGCACGGTCTGTCTCATGGGACATGAGCGGAGACAGACTCTCAACTTGATTTCTCTGCTGGCACTCAAAGTGCTGGCAGAGCAAAACGTCATCCCTAATGCCACTAATGTTACCTGTTACTACCAGCCAGCACCTTATGTTAGTGATGTAAACTTCAGCAACTACTATCTTGCAAGTGCTCCTGTGCTGTATAGCCAGTCCTACCCCACTTGGTTGCCTTGCAATTGATTGCTTCACTCAAGCGCTCCTGAATGGAGGCTACTGGAAGCCAAGACGCTGAGTGTGTATATAGATAGACAAGTAATAACTGTCAGCTGGATGTTTTCTATGGAAGCATGACTGCATTGAACTGTCCATTTCCTGGTGTGCAGTGGGGTTATGCAACCAGGTGACCTGCTATGAACCTTTCAGTATATCTCTACAAATGCCAAGAAGCCTTATTACCTCTTCACTGGGAGAAGAGAACCAGCAGCTAAATGTTAAGAGGAATAGCTAAGAAACTTTGTATAGTTCTGGAAGTGGCTATTAACAAGTGATTTAAGTGTGGAGTATTTGGTAAACTGGATTAGTTAATACTGTAAAATGCCTTGAGCAGAAGCTGCACCTGGAGTAGCAAAACCCTGCTTCCTATTATGTAACCTCATTACTCTTCCTCAGTTTAGGTTCTGGCCAAACTTCTGTTGAACTAATTGTGCCAAGAGTGGGCTCATGTTGTGCTTGGGTTGCTTTTACTTTCTGGCTGTGTGGAGCTGGTAAGAGTATGGATACTGTCTGTCTTGTGGAGGGCCTAAATGTTGTTTCCTACAGTACCTGTGGATATGTGTTCCTGGCTCAAGTTCAAGATTGATTTCTTGGAAGTTGAAGATGGATTACTGAGTCTATCTCTAAAGCATAAGCTGGCTAAACTTTTCTTGAGTACAGAAAATTTGGAAGGTAGCATCTCTAAACATGCACCAAAACACTATGTAAAACTTGGTAATGTGAAAGGTCCTTGAAATAAAGAATTTAAGCTTTAAATAGAATTGAAACCACAGTTTGAATATTTATGATGGAAAAATACTCTTGAGTCCAGGATCAAGCTAAAGCCTTTCTGAATATATCCTTCGAAACAATTTTTGGCACAGTTGGAGAGTAGCTCAGCTCTTACTGAGTTTGGCCCAATTTTCTTCCTCACAGGTCCACGGCAAAAAAACCAAACCAAAACTCCCTGTAACACCAAACTCAAAACCAAAAGAACCTTCCTCCCTCCCCAAACAACAAAAAACCTAGCTCAACCCCAAACAACTAAGTTTCAGGATGTTGTGTATTCTTACCACAGTATAAATTCCAGAAGTATCTCCCAAAATTAATTTCTTATTGTACAGCTTCAGGCAGGTCCTGAAGCCTTGCGAAGCCTTGCCTTTCTGTCACCACCTAAGGGTTGTCCCTATCACCTAGTCACTGTAGGAGATTGTATTTTGAGCAGCTAGAGTAAAATGTTTCCTTTCTGCTGGTCTTAACCTTCACTGGGAGAGGTATATAAACCCTCTTACAGAGCTCTTATAGAAGCTGTATATTTTGAATGTGTGGGCCTGTTTTCAGAATAGCCTCTGGAAGAGTATGTGCTCCCTTGGAGGTGTAGGGGGCTGACCTTCCTGAAGGGTATGTGCTGAACTTGCTGTTTTGAGACTTCTGTGCTTTATAAAGAAGCTTAAAAGTTCCCCAGTTATTTATGTAGTGATATTAGAAACTGTTATGGCTCATTTTCACTGCATTACAATAGTAAAATACATACAGCAAATGATCTTAAGTTTCCTTTGCATAACCAGGGAGGTAGACTAGAAATGCAAATCTTAGAGCTCTTTATTATGTGCTGGTGCAATATTCAAGAACACTTTCTTGCTGAATCTTTATTACCTCTAGCTGTTTCTGCAAACTTGTGAGACCAAAGTGCCTGATGAAACAAATTTAAGCTTAAAAGGTGAAGCAGAAAACAGCACCAATCTTGGATTTTTGTTTAAGGTGGAAAACAGCAGCAGTGCAGTATTTAAATGGCTGTAAAACTGCACTGTTCCTCAGAGGACCAAAAGCTTCTAGTTATATTGCAAGTTCTCTCACTTCTTGTAACTACTTCATAGATGCTGCCCATATAGAGCAGCAAGGCTGCTCTTGTGTTCAGACTTCTTCATTTAACTTAGGAAGGCAGGGGGAATGCAATCTACAAAGCAGATTGTACATAGCCAGGCATGCTTTAGCTTAATTTTTTGAAGGCTTTTGTAGGCAATTTCAGCAGCAAATAACAAAATTCACCAAATTATTCGTCTATTTCCTTTCATTAAAAGCTTCCCAATTAGTCAGCCAAGTAGCTAAACTTGAAAGCAAACCCAGCCTTTTTTATTAGCTGTAGCCTGGACTTGGTGTAGCTTGCAGGCAAGACATCTGTCACCCAAGACTTTGACTTCTTGAAAACTAACATGATGCCAGTGTTGTCATGTGTGTTAAACTTAGTGTGAACTTACTGCTGGGATGCAATCCTAGGCAAGAATAACTTCTGCATGCAAAGCAATACTTGATCTAGTATAGACTGTCACTAGAAAGAAGATTTAAGAGTTTGTGATTGCTGCCATCTCCTGCCTAGATGTTTTTAAAGCTAACCTATATTATGGTTGTTGCAGGAGTAAATCATTGCCTGGGGGAATGTGTTTGATTTGTCTATCAGATAACGTGGACTCAGGTATCGACTTGGACTCAGGTATTGATCTTGTGTGATCTCATGGTTGATGTTTAGAAACCATTTCTGTGTATTGGCTCATGTGGGAGAAGTGGTGAGAGGCTCAGGAGGAGCCCTTCCAAGCTGGAAACAAATACTTATGTTTTACTGGTCTTTGAATATCTTGGCTGCTGAACATCAAGCCAGGTGCCTCTCCTGAAAAAGGAAATGCTAGAAAAAAGTAGTGGATTCCTAGTGACATAGAACTATCTCTAGAGAAGTTAAGTTTCCTACCATTGTGCTTTGGCTAATGCAATTTAATGCTGAGCCCTCTAAGGAATCTTCACATTGAGTGGCTGCTCTCTGAACAGCTGGCTGCCTGGGTTTAAGCTTTGCAGGATTGCTGTGTTCCCCTCCTGTTTCTTCAACTGATCTGGCACATTAGACATACTTGTGCCTGGCTGTTACAATTTCACTATTCAAGAGTTTAAGATCTACCGTGAAGCTACACACTACCTGTTGCATTGGACACTTTGTCTTGTTGCTTTCAAAATAGGTAAAGCTGGTGAACTTGGTAGCTTTTCATCACTGTGTTGTTGCAAGCAGTCTACCCCTTTCAGTTTGTCCTAGTGGCTTGACGGTGCAGGTGGCAGTGGCTTAGTTTGCTGTGTGTTAGCTGGTTTGAGTTCAGGTTTATGGTGATCTCTGTAGCAGGGGGTAACTTGAGAATGAGCACTAGATAAGTGATGACTTCAGTCATGACAGTCTAGGCTGCCTACTTGATTTAGTCACCCTTCAGCACTTAATGATGCCTCTGCAAACCTGTTCTAACCTCTGTTGCCCCCTTGTGCATCATGTGGAGATTAGAGAATAGACTACTATATTTCAGACTATTACCCTGATACATTCCCTCTAGGCACTGGCATTAAATGAAGCTGGAGTAACGCTAGGCTAGCAAGTCTCGTATCAGTGCATCATTCATCAGGACCAGGCTTCTACTAAACTGTGTGATATAAAATATCTTTTTTCTTTGCATAGCTTATAAGCACTGCTGGGCAAAACTAGTCTGAGGTTAAGCATCTGTTGTCAACACTCATTACCAAGTTCCCCTTGACTTGCAGTTTATTGGTGTGACTTCCTCATTGTAAGACCGACTTTTTGATTTGATAGAGATGCTATCAAGGAGATCTAGTAGTAGGGTGGGTTTTAGTTGCTTTGGTAAGATCCCTGTGCTGATCCATGGTTGCTCTGACAAGTTGTAAGGTAAAGCATACTTCATGCTCCCTCAGCTCCAGATGTAATCCTTGATGTGTTTGTACTCAGCTAGTTCAATCAGTCACTAAGCTGGAGGTTGAAGGCTAATGCTTGCTTCTGAACAACCATTTTTCAAAAGATCCTCAAGCTTTAATCATCTGGTCTACAAAGCAGTAGGTAGTATTTAAATCTAGTCCAAGTACTGAAAACTTTTATTGAAACTTAGGCATTTTCTGGACTTGGGTTCTGAGGTTAAGCATTCATTTTGTGCCTAAGCTTTGTGGGTTTCCGATTGCTAGAATAACCATTGATGTTGATAGTAATCTCTTCTTATATGAATAGTTGGGCAAATGCCTCTTAGAAGTGAACCTGGACAAATTGCTGTAATAATTCAATGTACTGATGGTACTTGTTTCCTATCCCTCTCACTCAACTCAGTCAGGGTGCTGTAATGGTTGAGCACAGAAATAAGCAATAAACTGACCACGGTCACTGACAGCTTGGTCTAAGCATTGGGTGAGCCAAATGAATAGTAAAACCTCTAGCCTTTGCATTTAAGTCTTACTCAACTGTTTCTTGAATATGGTTAAATGTATTTCATGTAGGTTCTTCAATTTCAATGAAACTAGAGATAAGGTGTGATGCCAGGCTATAGCTATAGAAGCCTTGAGGGGAATGGTTGGAGCACTCTGGTTTTTCTCACTTGCATTGGAAGAGAATGCCACTCACTGGAGTGTCTGGATTAGGCTTATCTCTGATTAAAAATGCACTTTCCATTGAAATTTAGAAGGCTTTTTTCCTAAGTTTGTCTTGTATTATTTTTTTAATGTTAAAAGAAGTCAAGTCTTGGAAAATCTGTCTCATATCTCTTTGGAAGAAATGAATCTTTTGGTTTTGTTTTTTTTTCCAGTTGGGAAAACAAGGTACGAGAAATATTTGGATTTGTGATGAGCCCAAATGTGAGACTGGTCACAGTAACTTTGTCTACTGTTCTGCACTGTGGTGTTCACTTGTCACTCGTGGAAATTGGGTTTTGGACCTTAATGATGCTGAAATTCTTGTGCAAATAAACTTGTGCTAAACATTGCTTGCCTCAAGAAATTTTTGCCTCTAAATAATGAATACCAAGTGTTTATAGGGTTGTCAATATGTGTATAGGTGCACTTGCAGAGGGAGTCATTGTGTGGGATACACAGTAGTGCTTGCTTTAGCTGTTATTCAGGGTACTCTTTATTCATGAGTGTACATATTTGCCTCAGCTTACTGAAGATTAGTCAATTAAATGAGATGTGGTTCATCTTTCACTTACATTATAGTGGCGGTTCCTGGAGAACCCTTTTTTCCCCTCTGACCATCATCTGGTTGCAAGTTGACTTTAAAACATGCCAAGACACAGGCCTGTTAAGTAGTGTCTGGTGTGAACCAGAGCCTGACAGTCTGTGCTGTGATGCACTCAACGTTGTATGCTACTGTACACCTCAACTCACGAACTAAGGAGGTGAGAAACAAAGTCAGCGATTTTTCTTCAAGTTATTTATAGGTTGAAACTCTTTGCTATCACTCTGTCCTAAAAGTGGATGCTACTACAAACCAATGATCGCTTGGATTTGAGCAGGTCAAAGCAAAATAAAAGTTAGGATTGTGTTCCTTCCTCCCTCCTCCTCCTTCGTAGACCGTGTGCTTGCTTATGGTCCCCTCCAGAGCTGAGGCAAACTCTAGCCTCAGTTAAGTAATGCTGGAGAAATTCCAGTCTCTGAGACCTTTTAACACCTGCAGTGGAAACTTCTGTGGAGAACAGCAGATGCAGGGTGATCCCATGGAAATAATCATGCAGCTCGTGTAGTTCCTTTTCAATATCTAATTGCTTCCCTTTGAACTTAAATGCAGAACTGATAATGCAGCTGGGCAACATAAACTGTCTGCTTGTCCCTGAAACTCACTTAACTCCTGTTTATCACATTGTAAAAGCTTCAGAGTTATTTTAGTGCCACCATTAAGTTTCTAGAATACAAAATTTAGCTTTGCAGGGTCAGATACTGAAACAGCAAACTAGCTATGCTTAGGCAAGTGGTGCTAGAGCACTCTGGGAGCTCTCTGTAGAGCTTATATGGTGGTAAATATTGAGAGGAACTAAAGAAAGATGTGTTTTGTCTATTGCTGTTGTACTGTTAGTGAAAATATAAGTGTCCTGTTGTAACTGCTAGAACTCTGCCTTCTCCATGCTGTGGAAGATGAGCTGAGTCTTGCCATGGGGTATGAGAGACATTAAACAAATGGTATTCAGAATGATTGCCATTATTCTGTCAGGTGTACTTACTTTCCTCCGTCCTTCCATGATAGAATAGGGAATATGTGATACTTCTGAAATCAGAGATTCAAAGTGCCCTTACAGAGACAGAGTAGTTGGTTCTGTGAGAGGAAAAGAACCCATGTAAATCATGCATTCCTGCTAATTTTCAATATTGTTTGCTACTTGCTAGTATATTTAGTTCACTAATACACTAAACACATGAAGTTTCTATTTTCAGTAAAAACCCAGCATTTTTATTTGTCCAGCACGTCCTGAATGTTAAACATAGCAGTTATGTTTTGTTGCAGTAGCAGTGATGCAACCTGTTCTGCTTCATCTCGTCAAGAAAAAGATGAGTTCAATATCCTATAGGCAAGGCTGCCCAGCTAAGGGAGTACTTAACCTGCCAAACCCTAGTAATTTTCCTAGTAGGAAAGAGTTGACTCATCATGCTGGAAAACATGAGTCTTAACAAAAACTGTGTGCAAAGCAGCTGCTAGAGCTTAAACTGGTAATTTGCATGTACACTAAGGAAACCTATACTTAACTAGGGTTATCCCATTGACACTTGGTTAAGTGGTTTAGCAAACCAGCAGGAACTAGTTGCCTAGGCTGTGCTGCAAAATGCTGTGCTGAATTTTTGACACTGATGAGGAGATGAGGGGACAATCAGTGCCACCCCACTGCTTGGAGAATGGAGAAATGCTAACTCTGGGAGAAATCTGGTCAAGACAGGAAGCTGACTGGTCTTGTCTGTGGCAATAATCTTTTGTTACTGAGAAACTCCTGTAGAAACTCCTGCACAATTCAGGAGACTCCCAAGGCTTGATTGCACCTTAAGCCAAGGGGAAATTGTCACCCTTGTAAGGGAATGGTTGACGTGTGAGACTTCTGACTCGGTCACTGTCCCCACACGGAAGGCAAGTCTTCTGAGTGTGTCAAATATGTAGCATATGAATTACACCCACAGGCAGATCCCTTTCTGGGAGCCATTCTTGCTTCAGAATTGACTGTCCATCTGCAACAACTCTTTTTTTAACACTGCCTCTCTATTGTTTTTCTGAAAGCTATATCTGAGCGTGCCTTCTGGAAAGTTATTCAAGCTTGCCCTAAAGACAGTGGCTATTCATTGTATACTTAGAGAACCTGTTCTAATATTTGATTGTGGTCATTAGCGAGAAATGCATTTGCCTTTGAACTTCATCTTTGGCCTATGGATTGCTGTATCCATATCAACAAGGCTGAAAAGGCCCAGACTATCTCATGCTATCCACTAATCTCTGCAGTTCCTGAATGAACTGCAGAAAATGGGCACTTGAAGCTTTATTTTGTATATATTGGATTCAGAAACTGGAAACGTTTTCTTCTGGAACTCTGTGGTTTCTGTGTCTCATGATCCAGGGCCAGTTGCTAGCCCAGGGCTCTTACATACCTCAGATAAAAAACAGTGCTAAGATTGCTTTTCAAACTCTTGATGTGTCCACAAACTCTGCCTGCCATTTTTACTATGGCGTTATGGCATACTGAAGTCGATTGTTCATGGTGATTTCAAAGTCCATCTATTGTTTTTGAGGCAGCCTCTTCTCTTCTGATAATGACAACATCTGTGCTCCTGGTTTCCAGATGTAGTATTTTGCACTCGGCAGTATTAGAAAAATATTTTGTCTGAATTCTATGGGCAAATAGTCACAATGTGGATGGACAGAGCAATTCATCTTCTTCATTGCTTACTACCGTAGTGATTGAAGTGTTGCATAGTGCTCACAGCTTTGAACTGTTCTTGCATTCTGAAGGGTACATGAGGTGGTTGTGGGCACTTTGAAACCTGCAGTTTTCTGCAGGTGGTTTAAAACTGGCTCCAGCACAAAGTTCACAAAGGTACTGGACGCAGGTTATTTTAGGAGTATTTATTTGTTCTGCAAATACAGAGTAGAGACAGCAAAGAAAGCTTATATTCTGTCACTGCTTAACAGCAGTTCCCCAGTCCTTTCCTTTGCACCCCCACATCTAAAACTCTGCAGCGACAAGTATCCCTGGGGCACAAATTTGCAATATGACCAAAGCAAAGACCTCTATGTTTCTGCCCTTGCCATCACATCTGTTAGTCATCACAGCCATCTGTCTGTCCGTTTTGCTGCTCACGTGGGGCTCCTCATATGTTGCGTAGCCCTGACTAATTGTCAGGGGTCTCTAGACCTCATGAGTTCCCTTCCACTTTCTCCTCCTGGGAAGCTTTTCTTAAGGCTGGGAGAAAATAAGTTCTTTTTGGGATGAGAGCCTGCCATTGATCCCACTGCCCAAATTCCCTGTGACACCAATAGGAGTTTGACAAATGCTGTGAGGGATTTGCTAACAGCCTGGCAGACATGAATGACATGGGCTCCTGTGTTACGGCTGTCCTGCTGCCCAGCTGTACTGGACTATGTTTCCCCAGCCCTGTTTGATCAGTGGGAGCAACACGTGCAGAAGGGGCTCAGCCTCTGGCAGCAAATTCATGGAATTGTTCCAGAGAAATGCTGCTCATAAAAAACAGTGTCTGTTTTGGAGCAGAGAAAAACTTGAATGTGAAGTAATACTCCAGCTAAGGATGTGCATCCCTTAAATTAGTGGTTAGCCTCCTTCCTTGCAGCACTTCTCTGAGAGAAGGAGGACTCCTATTTACTACCATTTCCCAGACAAAAAAAATAACCCTGAAGAGGGGAAGAAGCACACTTTGGTGACAGAGCATCATGCTGGCAGGACCAGGAGTAGTTATTTTGGAAGCCCTAACTATTGATGGGGTGAGAAGGGAAAGTGGGGCTGGATGGTACTGAAATATTTCAGAAATCAAATTCTATTTGATTATGCTAGTGTTTCAAAAAACACACAGATGAGCTGGGGAGCCACAGTTTAGACATAGAGATGTCCCATCATCTTGCAGGCAAGCCTGACTTTAAACTACAGCAGCGTGCCAGCACAACTTGCAGGAGGGTTGTGTTATGCCCACGTTTATGATGCTCTACATGTATAACTTGTGACTTCTTGCAATATTTAATTCAAATATAAAATCATGGTGGCATATGTGCTCTTCTATTATCGTGTGTTACGTGTGGCTCTCCTCAGCAGTTAGGGTGTGAACTATGGTCTTCAAAATTCTCAGGCAGATTTTTGTTGTCTGGTTAGAAATAGAAGATTGTTGCATGGATAAAATTGCAACTGTGGTTAAGAGTTTCAGTTGACCAGAACTTGAATTTTTATTTTAATTGGAATACCAGGCAAAAATATGCATTTAGTTAAAAAATTTCTTTCATAAATAAGATTTCATTAACTAGGAGTGTGATATTTGACAGAATTGTCTTGCCTCTAACTGTAAAACTGCTTGTGAGGTTATGACTTTTAATTTCAGAACAGCAGCTTTTGTTTTGGAGGTGTTTACTGTCTGATTACTGATTTTACTTACTGCTAATAAGGAATAGATGAGTAGTGAAAGGGTCTCTAATTCATCTCAGGATTGTTTGACTGATTTACAGTATTATAATACCAGATCATTGTCAGAGAGTTTAAGTCCTCTACGGTCAAAAGGTCCAGATCCCAGACATCATGGAAAAGTACTGTTACAATGCATTGTATTGGTCTATACTTGAGCAAAACTGCAGAAAAAACAATTTAAACCTGGTTTCTTGGTGATGACTGTTTTTCAGGCTGTTTCAGGGATGCTTGATAGATTGCAAACAATTTGTAAGAGGGAGGATCTCAGAGGAGGAGGTCCATTGCTATATATATTGCATTGTCGTATATCACAGATGGACTGCAGTGTAATAGCACTGGCTCTGAAATAGCACTGAAACTTTTTGAAACAGTCTGACCTAGGTGGCTGAATTTTATTTTATTGAAGTGACACTACTTTTAAAAATTATTTCAGGGGACTGAGAAACTGCAGGAAGACATCTCAGGTTTGTGTGGCCACAGCTGTCTGAAAGGTGTCTGTGCCTGCTCTGCATCTCTTGGAGAGGACCCAGGAAGCTGCTGAGCACTGAGCAGCAGCATGGGACACTCCAATCTCCTGTCATATTCGCTGCATAATGATGTGAATTAAGTGGCAAGTCAAATTTTACCTTCAAATGATATGAATTAGGTGGCAAGTTAAACTTTACCTTCAAATTTAATCGTGCTCCATAGCAACCTAACATACTTTTTTAATTTTTCCAGTGGTTTAATTTCCTTTCTATTTCCGTAGCAATGGATTCTTGAGAATCCAGACATGCCAGATTTCTGGCAGATTACCTAGATTTTAACCAGTTCTCCATTCTCACAGTATCGAGTAAGCAGAGAACTCAAGCATTGAGGAAACAAGGTATAATTGCTCTATAAATGATGTAAACATATATAGAGCTAGTTTTGATGTATAGAAGACCCTTATTACTGAATATATTTTAAAGCACTAAAATCTTACTTTTATTATATAATTTCCCTTTTAATTTTTCTTTGGGTAGATGCTGGTTGTAGGCTGACTCTCAGATATCACCTGGGGATTCCTGTTGCAGGTGGCAAGAACAAAAAGTAGATATGACTGCTGTTCAAGCTAATGTTTTGCTTCCTATGCTTCTGAATGAAGGCAACTTTTTCTTTAAAAAACAGTGGTGAAATATTGCACACTCACAAGAATATTTTTCTTTCACAAAAGAGTATTTATATAAATTCTTTTCTTTAAAAAGATGCGTTGAAGTAAGCCTAGGGGTTTATTTTGGCCAAGAGTTCCTGACATACAGCCACCTAAAATAAGCTGCTTATGGCATATCACGGAGTGTTGTGTCCTGTGCCTTGGGGTTACTGTGAGACCAGGCAGCCCATGGTGTCAGTGCCTGGCTGCAAAACCTGTCTGGGGCTTTTTCACTCTTTGACACTCTGGCTTGAGCTTAGCTGGAACCCAAACTCAGCCTCTGGTTAACATTTACAGCATTGCTTCTTACCCCAAACTGCTAGAAATATGAAAAAAATACCAAGAGTTTTCTCCCAAGCCCAGTAGAAGCCATTTCATCTTTTCTGTGATGGTAGCACATGTCCATTCTTACAGCAGTCTCCTCCACTCCATGTCCAGATGGGTGTTAGCAACTCCTTCAGCCTGCAGGGATCAGGGTGGAGATGTCCCCTGTAGAGAAGTCTTAGCTGCAAGTGAGAGTGGAAAACAGATGATGCAGAATGACCCACTTGTCCTGGCTTTTGTTTTTCTTATGTCTATGTTTGTGCCAGGAAGCCCTGCTGCGATGGCAGGAACAGAGGTTTGGGGCAAAAGTCTGACTCAGAGATCAGAGCTTTATCAGAAAACAATTCATATCTTTCGAGCATGTTTAGGCCATGCTCTTAGCCATTTTTCTCCAGTTACCTTTGGTCCACAGTTGGGTAAAGTCATTGTCAGCCCCATGGTTTTCAAGGACTTCCTAATTTCTAAGTGAAAATGGCTCCAAAACATTTAGGAGCTAGCAGGAGAAAACCAGTCATGCTCAGAAGGAGCTGGTGACCATACACATGAGACTGGTTCAGACAGGATGTGTTCAGAGGTCTGGAAACTGGTTTTGGGCTAACCAAATGATAGCCTTTAGGATATGAAACAGTGTTGCTTCTAGTGTTTTGGTATGCAGTGGTGTGTCTCTAAAAGCCTAGTATCCTAACAGGAGGAAATTCTGAGGAAAACAGATAGGAAAAAAGCCTTTGTGGAGAAAAAAATGCATTTCAAATAGGAAGAGTTCTTTAGGAGGAATATATTAAACAAAGAGCTGTGTTTTCACATGCAAGAGAGATGGTAGCTTTAGCTAAAAGCCACTATAATGAGTTCAGCCTAAATAAAAAATGCTAACAAGGAAAACTTCCATTTTCATTTTCTCATTTTAGAGAAACATGGTGCTCTACAGATAAAAGAGAAGCAGGCATTTAAAAGCCCATTTTAAAGCTTACAAAACTCATCCTCCTCTGATTTTGTCCCCGATTGTCTTGATGAATGAGCAGTGACTCATTTTACTTGTGCATGCCTGCTGTGTTCTTGAAGTGAATTCCTGAGTCATTTTCTATGACTGCCTTTTATGTGTATCATGCACCCATTCACCAGCAGCATCTGCCTATTTGGTCCACTGATAAGTGTGCCACCCCTGCCATGAGTCTCATTTTATGAACTGCATTAATTTTAGGGCAGAGAGAGGCCTGAAGAGACTCAAATTGTAGAAGTCTATAAGGAGGTCAGCTTGTTGAAAGCTCTAAGGGCAGCTAACTATGTATTTTTGAAGAAGAGTTTTTTCCTGAAACTCTTAACCTCTACACTTGCTCTTCGAGTTGCTGCCAAGTTCAGCAAGGTGCTCCAGTGAACATTTTCATACTCAATGCATACTGTGAAGCCAGCTCCCTCAGTGGCTAGGGAATATTGTTTCAGAATGTGGGTTGAGTATGTCATGAAGCACACCAGAGAACTGGGTCATAACAAGTTTGTACTTTAGGGCTAGAAGACGATGATACCCTGAGCTGGTTGGGAGTGGAGGAAGTCTTGCATCAAACTCGTTTTCCAATGTTAAATTCCAACCTAGATTTTTTTTTCTTTCCTTCTTTGTTGATTGGTTGGAGCTTTTTTTCCCCCCCTGTCACCCAGCTTCACTCAAGCAGCAGACACAGCCCTGCCGCCCGGGGGTGCCCCCGCAGCCCCCCGGGAGCTCCCGGGAGCGGCGCGGGGCGCTCAGGACCGCGGACAGCGCCCGGACCCGCCCGGCTCCCGGCGGGCGCGGCTCGTCATCCCCGGGGCACCTGCCGGGCACCGGGAAGGGCCCCGCGGAACCTGGCGTGGTCACACAGGCGGGTCTGGGAGGTGTCTCTGTGTCTGTGTGTGTGTGGCTAGTTTGGGCGTTGTACACATCCTTTAATTAAGAGGGTTAATTAACTCTCTTAAGAGATTCCTCATTTGATGGAGAAATCTCAGAAAAGTGAAGCAGAGATGCTGCGGGGGTGATTAGGTGAGCAAGAAGATGGGGAGGGACTTCAGCAAGCTTATTTTCCAGGAGCTCTTTCCCCCGGTCTTTCTGAGGACAGCCTCTTTCTTGAGCACAGGGAGGGCATTGACCAGGCAGCAAGTGACTGCAACTGTGTCTTTGCTTACTGCAACTACCAGCTTACAGCTAATGGGAGGACTGAAGTTGGAATCACAGGACCGTTTAGGTTGGAAAAGACCTCTAAAGTCATTTAGTCCAACTACTAACCCAGCTCAGCAAATCCACCACTAAACCACGCCCCTAAGTGCCACATCTACACACTGGAGCCTACAGGCTGGAGGTACTCTCTTCAAACCTGTCTGCAACAGAACTTCTCTTGAGTTTTGCAGGTAATCCTCACATTCTTGTGTGATTAGAAGTATGAAGGGAAGATGAAGTCTCATTTCCAACCTTCTCAGGGCTTTTCTTGTACCTGTCACCTGTCAGGATATCCTATGATGCTCACAGCTCTGGCACATGTATAGCTGTCCCTCATCCATAAATGGTTAATAATACAATTTTGTGTAAACTTTTCAATGTGAGAGAGTCTCATAAGGACCTTGCCTTTCAGCATGAGAGAAGAAATTAATCCTATTTTTATTTGATGGGGACCTGAAAAGAGAAGGAAAGAAGAAAATTGAAGTAGTCACACAGTAGTTCTTGTTTTGTGACCTTACTATTTCTGTGTCTGTTGAGGCTCACCTCTACACTGCCTGTGAAGCAGTCTTTCCTGCAGCATGGGCTCGCAAGGATTTCTTTGCTTCTTCCTCAAAAAGCACAGACAAGCACAGTCAGAAGGCAAATCCCAATCAGTAGGTAACTGCACAGGAAAGATAACTCATGCCTAGGAATATAATAGAACAAATATGAGACGAGAGCTTTCCCACCTCAGCTCCCACCTCACTCACTGATCAATACTCACTAGGGACTTGTTACCAGCCAGTTGAGAACAATTAAAAGGCAACACTTACCTAGATATTGGTTTTGAATAGTAGATTCCCCCTTCTTCCTCTGTGTTACAATGTTAACTCCCTGTCCTGTTTCAGTCTATTTGCTCTCTGGGGCCAGAGGCAATACTATCAGCTTGCAGCACTGTTTGGGCAGTACTTCAGCATTTAACTTCTAATCCCCTTGACATGTGGTACAAAAAAAGGGGTAGGCTATTCTGTATGGGTTCTTGAATATCAGAAGGGAGAATGTGCAACTAAGGATAGAGAGGTTAGGACTAGATCATCCTGACCAGGGAAATGTCAGTGGAAGAAAGGAGCTGAATACACAGATGATTTTTCTTGATCTGCCTGTAAAAGCTCTGACTGGTACGTGCCCTACTGTGCTAGTCAGAGGACTCTGCTGTCTCCTTCCAGTGTGACTCCTCTGGCTGAAGAGAAAAAGGATGAAGGATCTTAGGAGTTACCTTGAAAGCCTGAGTTGTTTTGAATGATCTTTGACTCCTAGGAGAATTAAAGGTCCCTCCAATGGTAGAGAAATAGATGGAGAGGAAAAGATGCCATGAGATGGGATTGAAAGGAAGAGGAATCATGCAGTGGAACAGCCCTCTCCAGCATTGCCAGTCTTCTAGAGTGGAAAAATTATCTCAGGAAACAAGAAGACTCTGCTGTTCAGAGACAACCGGGCATTCAAGAGCCAACCCACCCAGGATGTCCAGGTACTTAGTGGCCATCCTCTATTCTCTCTGCTCTCCCAAAGACCCCAACCTTTACAGCCCTTGATTGTTCCCTCCCGTTCATCCCCTGACAGCCTCCCCTTCACACCTCTTTGCACGGGCTGCTCTGCAGCTGTGCTAGTTTTATTACCATCCACTCCCTCTTAAAATGCAAACCCCTTGTGGCAGCTGGCTTGTCTTTTCTAGGAGAGAGATCTGCTCTGCAAGACAAGGGTCAGTACCCACCATCTCTGGGCACCTTGCCATGAAGAGTGGCAGGGTCAATTGCATGTCTGTGCCCAGCCTTGGCTTTCAGCACCTCCTCTACAGTTTCACTGTGCTGGGTTGTTGGTGGTGCAGTAGGCCTGGGGATAGCATTTCCAACCTCCTCGGGAGCCTGTGTCCCCGTGGTGGAGTGGGGGATCCCAGCCAGCTGTGAGTGCTCCCTGGCAGCCAGAGGGTGGCACATTGTGTACACAAGAGTGTGTGAACTCAGTCAAACTTCACAAACAAAGATAAGAATGGAGTCAGGAACATAATCAGTGCTCAAATATAGCAACTCAAGGTTTCCTGAGAAAGAGGCAAGTGAAACAGTGAGGCAGAGCAGGTGCTGCAGTCTCTGTGGCTTTCGCTTCCCCTTACCTTGGCTTCTCAGAAGGGAAGCTGGTGCTGGCCACAGGGCCCAGTTTAATGTGCAGGGAACAAAACAGCCTGTCACAGGCTGCTTTGTTGCTATGAAGGACAGCAGTCTTACTGTGCCCTACATGGTGACGTGTCCAGTGCCATGCCAGTCCCTCACATCTGGAGAATCCCCCAACTCCTCCCCATCTCCATTGCTACCTCTGCTGCTGCTACAAAAACAGTCAAGCATGATCCCAACTGGCAGTTGGAGGAGCCTTGCAGCTGGCTCACGAGTTAAGGGGCTGTGTCCCTCTTCTTGGCCCTTCAGACATGTACAGCCACAGCTTTCACGATGGTGGAAAGATTGGCTTGGTGAAACGTGACACGGGCCAAGGTGGCTCCAGTCTCTCTCCGTCCCTGGGAGATGTTACAGGGAGAGTCACAGCTGCCCAGCAGCCTCCTCTTCAGCCCCGCAAGGAGACATCCTGCTTGAGCTCCCTGGGGAGAAGGCCCACACTATGGCTAAGTGAAGCAGAAAAATATATCCCCTCCCTGGTGAGGTTTGGCTTTCTGAGATAACATGGGCCTCACGCAGGATTATGCATTAATAAATTGCTGACAAATTGCTGCCCCTCTAAACCTGAAGGGAGCTGCTGTAAGAGTTGAGCTCATGCACCCTGGCTGCCCCAGACATGGCTCTGCATGAGGAGAACTACCTGTAGCTCTCTACAGGCTTGGGCATAGCTTGGAATGAGGTACATGTGTGTCTGACATGGCCTGAGAAAATGGAAAGGGGAAACTCTGAACCTAAGGCCAGCCTTAGAACTCACTTAGGGCTGAATATGGGAAAAAGCTGGTTTGTGCTTAAAGTGTGGGCCACCAGAACCTCAGTCACTCCAGAATACCTTCTCTATTGAAGACATTGCACGTGCTTGGCTTTCCCATTGGCACAACGGCAGCGTGGGTGGCAGGTACCATGGCCATCATGGCCATGGCATTGACTTGGAGGAGAGGGCAGGTTTCCTGGAGAGTCAGAGCCAAAAGGAAATATGTTTAGAAACAGGAGCCTCCTGGTTACACCAGAGCCAGGACACTTGGGGGCTGTCAGCATCCTGTGAAGCACATCCCTCTCTTGACATGCTTCATCATCAGGACTGGCTACTTTTGATCCCGGATGGTGGTACGGCAGGGCCTGTGGCTGGAAACAGGTGGTGTCTCCGTGCCCTTTTCTGATTCAAAACAGTGTCTCTGCAAGGGGACACGACAGCTAAAATGGGAGCCAGGTGCAGCCTGTGTGAAAGCTTTCATAGCATTCCAGGTGCAAATAATATACTGAACAGGGGAGGGGGAAAAGGAGAAAGAAACCAGTTGCAAACTCCTGTGCAAGCACGGTGGCTCAGACTCCTGGCTGAAGCCAGGAGTTTCCTGGGATATGTGAGTGAGTGGACCCTGCAGCTACCTCTGCAAGATGGTTTGGTTCCCGTCTTCCAGCATGGGAAGTGAAGCTGCCTCTCTGCTCCTGGGATGAAGAATTTGTCGCACTGCTTTCTTGTACTCCTACACCCTACAAAACCACTCTTGCCCCTGTTTTTGGGCTCTGACCTGAGCATCAGCGGGTAGATTGGGGCCACAGCCAACATGGACCCCACAGCAGTGGGACTCTGCTCTGTCTCTATCCTCTGCTCTGCGGTGATTTGCAGCTGCAGAGTGTGACACAGGCAGGAGGAGGAGAGCCACGCCCAGCCAGCTGGCTGAGCTGCGTGAGTGTCTCTCAGTAGAGGTGCTGTATGATGCCTTCAACCCCCCTCACTCTCTAGGGAGCTGTTGGGTGACTTGCAAGCAAAATGTTACATACCAGCAGAATTCCATATGTGCTGCTGTATCCCTGGTTCAGCCTGGTGATGGACTGAGCCACTGTTTTAGCACCAGCTGGGCACCTACTTCCAGAGTTGTGTCCTGCAATGAGGGCTGTGGCTTATGCAGCACCTGCTCCATGTGTGGCTCTGTAGAGGTCTGCCTGTGCTGTTTCCCAAACTTGACTCCAGTCCTGCATGTGCCCAGTGCTGCCTACGGTCTGCACTGCTTGTGCTTATCCCCATCCCATCCTGGGAAGCCTGAGGCTGGTGGGTGGCTGTGGATATTCCTGTCCACCATGGAGATGTGTAGATGAACCTAGTTATAAGCTTAGGAAGTTTCTGAGCTGTTCATAGTCCATCCCTGTTAAGGACCTGAAAAATTAGTGAGTGTTGTCCTCAGAGGTGCTTATAACTTTGGGAATGCAGAACAGCTCAATGTGTAGCCCTCCAAAAGTTCTCTGTAATGCCAGGAGGGTTTGTGCTCTCATGTCTGAGTGATACAGTACAGAGGATGGAGTAACTTGCTCCCTTGGCCAATGCCTCTGTTTTGCAACAGGAAGGGACTCTTTGAAGGGAAGTCAGAGCTTTTCACAGAGTTTGGCAGCAGCGGATGGCAGCTGTGGTGCATCTGATGGAGCTCACGGTGCTGGATGAGCCTCTTGACTGCTCTGCCCTGTGCCATATGCCAGTCCTCTGTTGTTCCTGGCTGGGCCAGCACACGGGACCCCAGGAGCTGCCTCTCGGCTTTGCAGGGGAGCCAGCACTAGTGCTAAGGAGATGCTGTAGCCCTGCTGCTCAGTCACTCTCTGTGAGCTCTGCAGTGCAAAATGCCTGAGAGCCAGCGATCCCTGTGAGGCAGCAGCACACTGGAGACACAGCAGCAAGGTCAGACTAAACATCAGCTGTGCGCCAGGTTGTTGACATTTTGTCCTGGAGGAAAAGATCCTGAAGAGACCTTGAGGAGGCAGAGAGACGAGGCTCCATGCCAGGATGGGACCCTTTCCCCAGCTGCAGCCCTTCTGGAGAGACCTTGAGTGCGTGCCTCCAGCTGCTGGCAGTGCTCACTGCCCCGGCGCGTGCCCCCAGGCCTGAGTGACTTGGGCGTTTATCCCAGAAAGGGGGGGGGAAAGAAATCCCTGAGCTAGTGCTGTAGCTCAAGAGCCACATCATGTTTCAGGACACTGCAGAGGCTGCCTCCCCCAGAAGGCAGTAATAGCTCTAACCCCTCTCCTGAGTGCTGGTATCCCAGGGTCAGGTCAGGCATCTGGCTTTGCTGGTTCCCTCTGGCATTGCTCCTGTGGCAGAGCCTGATGGGTAGGTCGCTGGAGCAGGTGCTGCTGGCCCAGACAATTCGCAGCATCAGTTAAAGTGGGCCAAAAATAGCTAAAAACAGGGTCTACTGAGATGCTATGTGCAGTTCCCAGGCAGGAAGAAGTTAGCACAGTTATGAAAGCATGAGAGGTGTTGGGGTGTCGGAGTGAAACTGCACGTGGTGGTTTCACAAAAAATGCATGTCCCTCCAGCTGTGCTCATTACCAGCCTAAGCACAAATCAACCTCATCTTTAGGCTTGCTAGTCTTAATTACTGCCCTGGAAGCCTGATGAAATATTCCTATCTGTGTTTCTACCTCTTTTCCTGGTCTCAAGCCACAGAAGAACTTATGCCCTTGTACTGCAGGAGGCAGGACTCACCAGGCTTTGCTCCTTAAACATATGATGCAGAAACCAAGTGAAGTCCATATGGCCTTGTACTAGCAAGTAAGGTTCTAGTATCTATTTTAATAAGCTTTAGGTTGAACACCACAAGGCAGAGTGGCTACAAAGGAAAAAAATCTCCACAAGCCTATATCCATACACTGTGTCTGCAGATTACCTTACAAAAGACCTTATTAAAAACCTTCAAAAGTCCAAATCAGCTTGTTCCCTTTTAGTCACTTTTTGGCTGACTCAGCTGAACATTCTGTTGGGTTTGTGATATGATGGCATTTGCTCTGCAGCAGGCATCCCTTGGCTGCAGTCAGTGGGTTTACGAATTTCCTAAATGTGTTTTTGCTTATCCTTCATTTTTCACCTCTAGAGATTTTCTAGGTAGGGGTATAAGCCCTATGGGTCTGCACTTCTCTAAGATAGTGGGCAAGCTTTTTGGAAGTCTCAATGCAAATTACTGGCATAAATTAGCTCATTTCATTCTATCTCCAGCTTCAGAAGTTTCTTCTTGGAAAAGAAGCATAAAACCAGACAGGAGACTTGACTTTCTAGTGCATCATGGGAGGGAGAGGAAGGAGGACAGTTGCTTTGTTTGTGGGATTGTTTTGGTTGTTTGTTTCTTTAGAAGCACATACAACTATCTACAACTCTGTCAGGCTTGGAGTTATTTATTTATTTATTTTTATTATATTTAGGAAATTAGATCTTAATTGTTCTCCTTTTTTCCTGGAAGACTTTTGACATGATTCAAGGGAGGGGGAAAAACAAGAGCAACCAGAACGTTCAAAAATATTTTAGTCAAACAAACAATTCAAAACATCCATGCTTTATGTTGGTTCCTTTTAGCAGATGTTTGTCTCCAGATGTCTGGCAAATGGTCACAAGAAGCACTTTATGTGAAAATTCAAAGAGTGGTCACTGCTTCAGCTAGCAGTGGAGAAGGCTTCTGTTTATCTGACCATCTTCCTGTGTTGAACAGGAGTGAGATAGGAGATCTTAAGGAAAGCAGGTTAGGCAAGGAGAAACCAATCCAGGATTTAAAAAAATATATTTAACACACACACACACACACACCCCCAAACCTTCTTGTCTACCTTGGGGGTTTTATAGACCAGAAAGCAAAAACACTACAACAGCCAAGACTCTCCAGAGCCACAAATTGCCTGTGACCTTTTGGAGATCACAGTAGATTGTCATCCCCTGTCTGTGCCCCTGGGAATAATGTTGCAATAATGTTGACTCACTCCACAGGAAGAGCCCTTTTTCTACCTGGGGAGACACTTCAGCTTAGCTGCCATGGCTTTTCTTTTGGGAAAGATTGAAACTTCGGAAAAATTTCCGCCTGTTTGACCACTGGCTTTTCCTGGCCGAGGACCTTTTGCAAAATGTGAATGGAGCTGTAGCTGCTAGAGATTTGGGGGAAAAGGGCGATTGCTGCATTGCTGCTCTCAGTCTTGGAAAAAAGAGGCAATTGCATATGGGTGCAGCTGGGCTCAGAGTCACCCCTGTCAACATTCCCCCAAGAGCAGCATTGCAGTGGCAGGTGCACCTGGAGGTCCAACCACTCCAAAATCCATCCCCATTGAGTACCATTGTTCCCCGTGCCCGGCCATCTTAGAGGTAGGGGTGGGGATGAGAGGTCGAATTCAGGACTGATGTGGACTTAGACACAGTTCCTCATTCACTGTGCTGCCATTCCTAGCATGTGGTGCCCTTAGCTAAACAGATGGTCTGTGACAATATTTTTTATTCTTTTTTTTTTTTTTTTTTTTTTTTAGAAGAAGTCAAATATGCCTTACTTGGCTTGGAAAGCGATAAAAATAGGGTGGATATAAGTAAACTAAATGTGACCTTTCAAAAAATTGACTGCCAGCAGGAAAGCAAATGTTAAAGAAAAAAAAAATAAGGTTTAAAAAAGTGAAATATTTAAAATGAAAAAAATTAAAAATGGAAACCCCATTAATAACATAATTTGAGCCATCAAATATCACCTCAAAGTGTATTCTTTGGCTGAAAATGACCATGTTCTTTCTGGTTTATTTTATGGACAGTCACAAGAAGATGCCCAGGACTGTCTGATTGTGCCATAGCAGCACCACCAGCAATGTGCCTGGCCACAGTGTACCTGCCCACCCTGGGCCAGGTTGGTGTCTGTCCTGAGATAATCAGCATGCATGAGCCAGAACTGAGCCTAGGTTAAAAAGCACCAGCAGCTTTTCTGGCCTTGAGAAACGGACCACCTCATTCCACTGACTCCATCCTGCATCTTCCCAAAGGGACTGAGAGATTTTCTGGGGCTGTGAAGGCTCCCTGTTGCATTTCCCGATCCCTGGTGGAGCAGCTCCAACATTGCCCTCATTCTCCCTGCCAGTTCTCCCTATGAGAGGTTACTCGACTGTGCATATGAAAATAACTTGTATGTCCCAGTTTATTATTTCTCCTAAGCAGATGAGAGGGTTGGAGACTGATCAGAGCAGAGGAGTCTCCTGGTGAGTTCATTCTTCAAAAGCTCATGTAGGCTGCTTCTCATTAGGTTTTGCTGTAGTGCCAGGAGAAGAGAATAATTCTCTCTGAATTCATGTGCACGTCCCTTTACTGCTGTCCTGGGGTGGCTACGGCTGCTCTGCTCTTGGGATTTGCCAGACACAGCAAACTCTGTGCTGTTTAGACTGCACGGGCTGGTGGCAGATAGAGACGGAGGGCTCGGAGCAGCACGAGCTCCCAGCTGTGCAGTGCAGCCATGGGCATGGCACTGATCTCCCCAGCAGTCCCTAGGTACAGGCACACGCTCCATTCACAGATGCTGTGATGCATCAAAGAATGATTTGACATTCCAGAGGGCTCCTGAGGAGCTTTGTTCTTCCTCACCCAAAAAAACACAGCCAAAAGCCTCCAAACCCCAAGAAGCATCTGGAGCCAACATGCTTAATTTAACGATGATGGTTTAAAAATGCAGTGAGCTGTGCTGTGTGGGGTGGTGACACTAGAGCTGCTCACTGCCCATGTTGTCCTCACTGGTTGCTCCAGGGTCGCATTTTGCTTCCTGGGGCCAGCTGATGAGCACTGCAAGGACAGGCTAAGGAAGCAGCCCTCCATCAGAAAACCTTGCTGCTGGCTGCAGTGTGTTTTCCAAGAGTGTGAGGACTGTTTCTAGTTATACTACTTGCTGCCTCTCTGAATCATTAAAATAACTTGCATCTGTCAGCAAGCACTGACACGCCTTTCCAAAACAGGTGTTGAAAAGGGGTTGCACTTTGAACCCCTTAGAAATGGGTCATTGGAGGATGGGGCACAAGGGAGCAATGGGTTTTTCAAGGGGACAGCCTCAAAGTCTGTTTTTAGCAACTCACTTTGAAGGTTCATTGCTAATTGTGAAATATTTCTGCATTGTTGCTTCTGTAATAACAATGTTAACTAGTTTTGCTGGGTAACGATAACAGTGATGTTCACAGTGCATAGACTGAGGTATCTAAATGTGATACACAAGATGAGAATTTGCCTAATTACATCAGTGGCTCTGAAAATGTCTAAAAGGGCATCTTATTCGTGGTTACTCCATCTGCAGAAACTCCACCATCTTCTTCAGATCTCAGTATGTGCTGCTGGATTGGCTGAGTACCCATCCCCTGAACTGGTATATCAGCAGGTCCCACTGGTGGCTGCTACTGCACACACCAGGCTGCAGAACATTTCTGTGTATTCTGCTTTGTGGGTGTTTTCTGTCGGGGTTTAAAATTTTATTTTTTTAAAAACTCTTGGATCAGCACCTCGAAAATGTTTTGGTGTACTGCTGTAACAGAGTTCAATTCAAAGAGGTGCTCAAGTGGAAACAAAGCTATCACAACAGGACATGGAGCATTTCCCTTCAATGTAACTACTCCATTTGGGTCTGCCAAAAGAAGGTATCCTATCATTACTGTAAAGTATGTTTGCATTTTAAAAATGTTCTTGTCTGGTCTCAAAAAAAGCAGCTTTCCTGCTTAGTATTCTCTCTCTTACAGCTCCTGCCTTAGAGAAATTCTGTTATTGTTCAAACCATGATGTTGACCATCAGCTGGTCTCTGCTTAGTGGCCTCTCATCAAATTGACATTTCATACTGATAGTGTGTAAACTTCTGGATATGTTTACGCACATGGATATGTTTACAGAAAGCAGAGAGGCTCATGTTCCTGAAATTTTTCCAGCCGTCTTCTTCTGAAGTCCACTGGGACCAGAACAGGGGGATTGCCCCTGTTCTGCAATGCAGAGCACTGTCAGGAAGAGTTTCAGTTTCATCTGTTTTCCTCCCCTTGCCGACTCAAAGGGTTGGATGGGCTGCTCTGATTAGGCTTTACCTACTGACAGCGGCAGACTGAAGTGACTTCAGGGTCTGAGGATTTTTCCTCCACTCTTCTGTGTTTGGGTGAACACTTGCCAGACTAGTTCGGTGACTTTCTTTTGGGATCTCCTGTTACTGGCTCATCTCTGGGGCCTTGCAGCTTACTGAGGTCATGGCCAAAAAACTTACAGGAACTCTTAAATCCACATAAGATGCATACTCCTCTGAGGGCAGAATTTGGTTACACTTACCTTGTTATTGCTGCTGCCTGCTACTGAGACAAGCAGGTTCAAATGCTATAGACACACCTGCCCTAAACTGCACACTTTGTATCCAGTGAAGAGGATGCCAACGGATCAAAGAACAAGAGAATGTACAGGATGCCGATAGACCAGTGGAGCAGAGAACAAGCAGAGTTCGTTAACTCGCACCAGGGGCATTAATGAATGCCAGCCAGGCATTTCCTTCACAACCGCTATTAATTCAGTCAACTTGCCTGTTCTCCTGAAGATGTTCATTAATGTTAGTCTTCAACATGCAAAGCCACCTTTGAAATGTCCTTTCTGGGCAGACAGGGTAACATCTTACTTGCAAATAAGCAAACCTGTTCAGATGATGTAAAAATGGCTTTTCCAGCCAAAATATTAGCAATGCCTAAGTGTGTCCAAGTTGTTACAGCAGCCAGATGTCAGATGCTGCTATTAACCTTTAAAGCACACGATTTACAAGCTCCTGTTCTGCAAACATTCTGGTGAGAATGAGAAACAAGGTTTTTCAACCATCTCTTTCAAGGAAATAAACACGATAAACTGATGGACAACACTGGGAATGTCCTGTGGAACGAGCATCTAACCCCAGCCCAGGTCACTCACATACTGTTGTATCTGTCTGCTTTTCTACAGTGCTTTTATGGTAGGTGTTACAGTGTCACGATAGAGACCAAAGAGATTCTACAAACATGACTCAGTTGTGAATAATCCCACTGAAAAAGTAGCTCTACTCAGCACTAGAGCCACATTGGAAGCTTCACTTCCACCCCTTTCTTCAAGCAGAAGGCCAGATTACAGCCTAGTTGCACTGGCCATGCAGTATCCATGTGCCAGGCAAGAACTGTGGCTGGGGTAGTAGCTCATGAAGTCCCTTCACCCAAAGTGTTCCTCAAAAATACCTGGGATCCCCTTTCCTGAAGATGCCACATAAATTTTTTTGGGGGAGAAGATGTACAACACAGGACACCTACTGCTCTGTGACAAGCCACACAGTTGGTCCCAGCAGAGGTGTTGAGTACATCAGTCCAGGTCCAGGGGGTCATTAAAAGGTAAACAATTAAATAATTCTCCTCATCAACTACTTAAAAACTGCTTTTGTTTTCTGAGAAAAAAACAACTAACAACAATGCATCAAGAGCAAAGTGATCATGCTGAGCCTTTCTTCTGAGTGTTCAAGTCTGTTCTCAGCGAGTTACAGGACCTTCCCAATGGACTGAGATTAAGCCCATCACATTTTTCCCCGGTTTCCTTAATGGTTGATATAAAAGTCACATATGCAGACCACAGTTGAGCTGCAGCTACCACGCAGAGGTGTGTCAGGGCCACACTGACTAATACAGACACAATGCAGGACTGGTGTGTACACTGGCTTGAGTCTCTATTCCAGGAGCTGTCTAACCAGATCAATTCCACAGGACCCGGACATTACTGACTACCTGGACACAAAGCCAGATCTTGTTCCCCAAAACACTTCCATCCAGAAGCATTAGTATTAAAGGACACTGAATTGTAGTTTGATTCTTCAGGCATGCCTCCTTCCAGAGCACAGGGGTGGGTATTTAACAACCTTCCTTGCTACCCCCAAAAAACTCCTGGGGAAAGTGGGAAGCATGAAGGAGAAGAGGCTTGGCTATCTACCTCTTCCCTGGAGCAAGGACTTCTCATAATGTCTCGGTCAAAGTGTTGGGCACAGTAACATTCTGAGTTTTGCTGCTTTTGTGCTAACCACACTGTAATAGCAAGCAGTGCTGCCACATCTGGATAGGGAATCTGGTTTTCAAGAGAAGCACAGCTGAGAAAGGCTTCAAACAGGATTTGATTAGCTGATTAAAAGCAGATGCTGTGCTGGCAGACAGGCTGCTGTGGATCATCTGATACAATCCCCTTCCCCTCGTTTTTGTACATAATGTCCTTCCAAGCAAAGCCACCTCCTCCATAGCTATGTCTAAAGTGCATTAGGAATCTTGGCTTTTTTTCAGTTATACACGATGTGAATGGTTTTGCCATTTAAAATATTTTATGGGGATTGAGAGTCAAGTAGATGACTGATTATCAGAAATCCACCTGGTATTCAAAAAGGCAGAGGCCATGTTGCAGAGGGCCTGGGGCTGTGGCATTTTAATCCCTGCAGTCCTTAACATTTAGACAGCACTTCCCCCCCTTCACCTGGACGAGGGAGCTCCATCAACTCTGGGACTAGAGGAGGAACACCCACCCCACACACTTTAAGCCTATGAGCTAAGAAAGCTCTATATCCCAATACTGATGCAGAAAACACTTCATTCCACTTCAGAAGGAAATAATATCTTGATGCAGGTTTGCTTGACTCCACTTGCACCATGATGGCTCAGGGCAGCTTTATCTCATCCACATCCTCATCTCAGCCTAATGCAAAGACTGGACATTGCACATTGCTTGTCTCTGTACTCAGCTGTTCATCCTTCTAACTTGAGTATTATTACTTTCCCGTGGGAGACAGAAGTTAATCCAGTGGGCCAGCTGCCTTAGGAGTACAGGCTAAGCATTGGTGTTAGTCCTCCTTGGCACTGGAGGATCACAAATCAAATTGTTCCAGGTAGTTTTCCTCTTATTCTCTTCCTCAAATACAGCTGAAACAATTCACTTACTGTCCCAAGACTGCACTTGCTAGCAGAAGTCACTGGGATCAGTTCCTATTAAGCCAGAATCAACATAGTCAGGAATTCCTGTAATACACTTAGAGGTGCAAACATGTTTCAGGTTGGGACTATTCATTTGGTTGCTTGGTCACAGATGTAACAGGAGAGTCACCCCAGAGAGGCCATGGAAAGGGGATAACTCCTTTTCCTCTTGTTTTTCAGTTTGACAAAGGAGAAGGGCTGGTATCAGCTTGCTGAATAGCAGAACCATCTAAATTAATTTCACATGGAGTCTCTGGTCTTGGCAGCAGGGTGCTAATCCTTTGCAGCACTGCAGCCACAGAAGTGCTCAGGGGCAGATCGGGGAGAAGGCCTCCAGAGCAATGTTGAGACAACACAGCCATATGAGATAGATAAAAACAGGAGTTTAAGCTACCACTGGGGAAGAGAAGATGCCAGAGAAACTCAGCAGCTGTTTTTACCCTAGGATTTTGTGAGCAGGAAAGCACAGGAAAAAGAACAGCTCAGCTGCAAGTGTATACATGCCAAAGAAGGCACTAGAACACGTTGCCCAGAGAAGCTGTGGGTGCCCAACTTTTTAAGTGTTTGAGACCAGGTTGGATGGAGCACTGAGCAACCTGGTCTACTGAAAGGTGTCCCTACACTGTAGAGGGGTGCTGGGACAAGATCTTCAAGGTCCCTTCCAACCCAAACTGTGATTCTATAAATTCACACTGGCCCAGGGGCACGTAGACATTCTGACTTTGCCCATGACTTTTTGCCACTTCCTACTCCCAACAGCATCCAATTAAGAAACCAGCACAACACACCACAGGAGCAGGAGCCACTGGATCCTTTACCTTTCACTGCCTTGGCAATTGCTACAAACTCGGCTTGGCCAAATGACAACAGGTAAGCCCAGATACTATGAGTCACCTATCCATGGTCACTCTTAAGACATCTAATCACAGCGTCACCAGGAGAATACAGGATCTGTCAGAAGAGGTGTGGTAATGAGTGCCTGAGCAACCACATCTGCGTCTGATTGACAACAATGCTGTCACTTTACCACCCTAACGGCCTGTGCAACGCTGAGGGTAATAACAACAATCATAACCACACTAATACAATTCTCTAAGGAGGCTCCCCTTTTAAACCTGCAGATGGTGTGAAATAGCTTTAAGCAAGGCAATAAACCATCAGAACTTTGAATTCTGCACTGGGTAGAGGTGATAAAATGCATTATGACATGCACAGACTGCCTTCCTGCCCTCTTCAACGTCCACCCTTAACCAGGGCAAGCCAGTGTTTATCTCTGCCTAGATCAAATGCAGCTCAGCTGGTTTAATGCACTTTTTTTTTTTTGCATATTAGAATCAAACAATGAAATATTTTAATAGCGATGAATATCCTGAGCATTTGAATGAATTGATTTTTTTTTCACTGTCATATTACATTTTGAAGTGTCTCCATTAAAAAATGAAATTGGTAAATTGCCATAACTCCAGACTCATTGGAAAATGCAGGATTTTTGCAGCACAACATAGGTCTCTCTTGCCACTGAGATTTGCGAGACTTGGGTAAGAAATAAGATTTAAAGAAAAGTCTTTCATGGGAAAAACATACACAATAAGATGCACAGTGCCAAGATCTCCTTATTGCTTTGCAAATGCTCTAGAGGCACATTCACACTTCACTGAGCCAAGTAATTTCTTAAAATGACTGGATGAGGGTTTAAAAACGTGCAGACTGAGTCCTAACAAGAACTGTTTAGGTTTTATGACTCTGAGCCATCTGTGAGCTAAAGGTACAGAAATCATCTAAAAACCGTCAAGCTGAGAGTTTGGTTTCCACAATAAGCTCTGAATCACCTTTAATCACTGGCTATTCTGCAGAGCCCCACTGAAAATGCCATGGGTGTGAAAAACAGCAGATGGGTAACGGGGGTGGAAAGCTATACAAACCGTTAGAGAAGCATGGAAAATTCAGTGCTGGCTATAAAAGTCACTAGACAAGGGCAGCTGTAAACAGCTAGGTGAAAAGAGGCGGGAGAGACATGTAATAGCTGCTCTGTATAAACTGCTGCTCTTTCCTTCTCAAAAACACCAGAGAAGCGCTGAATCAATCACATGTGAACTGACCATAAGGTGCAACACTCTCAAGTATTAACATTAAAGGTAGTTTTCCATTGTGCTAGAGTTTCCAGCTTTTAGCAGCACCTTGGATCTGATAATGGAATCATGTAAGGACCCTGAGGGACACTCAAAAAGCAAATCCACTTGCTTTTTATATGTTGCATATGCATGACTATTAAACCCCAGCCAAGTGATTACCTTAATCTGTAACTGACATGCCAATATGCTGAGGATACTTGGAGTATAAGCACAGTGTTAAGACAAGTAGGATAGAAAACAAACTCAGTATGGCCCATTTTTCAATGCACTCCTAACTTAGAAAAGCCCTGACTGCAAACAGAAATCATGACATGCAATTAGATGACCAAGAGAGGATTTTTTCCCTGTATATCCCAACAATTTACAGTATCTTTAAACAGGAGAGGGACATAATTTCCAGCCAACTCAATGGGCATGAATAACTACCTTCTGAGATATATCAAAATGGCTTTTGCTTATGCTTAAATAGTTATTGCAGAAGTGGCAGAACAATGAAAACTGAATTTTGGTAAAGAGAGAGGAGAAGATACAAGTCAGGGCAGGAAAGCAGCTAGAATCAAACCATGAAAATCATACCATTATTTTTATATTCAGTAGTGTTGTGACATTCTTCCTATCAGGGATTCTGTCCTTGGGACAGCCACCCTGATTTTGTTTTACAAAGGAGCCTTCTCCCTCCTCTTTTAGTTTTTTTCACCTCCAGGTCAAGGAACCTATGGCTAAGCTCCCTTGCAGGTATCATGTCTGTCAAAAATCAGCAAGTTGTCAGTGTTACAGGAAATAAGAGGGACACTGATATCTCTAACATACAATCTCTGCCATCAGAGATTGGGGTTGGAGCCACCATTTCCCCCTCCCCTCCATACACAGTTTAGGCAGATGGCATTCACTAATCGTATAAACATGCCTGGCCATGTCAAAGGAGAACATAAACAACTATAGTTAGGGAAAAGAAACCACAAATGCTTTTCAGTTTTATTCTTACTGGAAGGGTAGTGGCATCCTGACATGTCACATCATCCAATGAAAACTGACAGGGACTTTTTCAAGGCTTTTAGCTCACCTAGCAGTTATGGTACTAATTCTTGGAATAATCTTGGATAGGCTGTAGTGCTTTGTTCACCTGCAGACATGGCATTCCCAATTCCAGATAGTTTTGTTGGGTCAAGACTAAAGTAATCAGTACTAACAGAAAGTAATTAGATGTGCAACACAGACCATATGATGAGTGATGTGTCAGGCTGGTACTACACAATATTTGTACAGACCAGTCAGAAATGGGTATTACAAACAGAGCCAAAAAATAGTAACAGTTAAAAACAGGATTGAATGCTTTTGATGGGTTTTCTGGAAAAGAGAAAGTCTGTTCAGAAAAATAATGCAACAGCTTCAAACAACAACAACTAAAACCCAAATAAAAATGCATCTAGCAATCTTTAAATGAGCTTTTCCATTGGATAAATACATTTGAAATAGTTGTACAGTTCACAGTGGCATAAAGTTCTCTGATTGCTTGAGTGCTTGAAAATATCTCATCAGTAAAAAAATACCAGAGCTGGGGGAGGAAAACCCTCTCTCTGAATTCTGTACATGGGCAAATGCACAGGTTTTGGCAGGCATCAGGTCATTGGATCCACGGGAAACTGGCAGCATCACAGGACTGAAGATCACAAGTCAGGGGATGGAGGATAAGAAGAATAGTAAGGCCCATTTTCCTGCAATGACAACAGAATAAGTAGTTGAACAAAAGTCTTCTCCGATCACCTTGGTGCAATGATGGTGACACAGAGGCAGAAATAATTAGGTACCCATGGCTTTGTCTTTCATGAGTACAGTGACTGCCCCCATTCACCCAGGGGAGGACTGTGCTGGTAAGGAAGCAAAAAATAGGCCCTGTTTTTGCCTCTGTTTTAAGCAAAAGGTGCAGGTTAAACTTTTGGCATTAAACCAAAGCTTTGATGCAAGGGAGCCACAAGTGCTAGCACAGCCAGTAACTCAAGACAAAGCTGCTAATGCACACACAGAGGTCTGGCTATTACTTTGTAGTTACATCACATCCTCTTTGGAATGATTTTGACAATGCAACCCATATTCATTCCACCATTTAGTCTGAGACCTAGGGTAGAGAAAGGAAGAGGTAGAGGGTCTGACACAAAGACAGGGCACCCTTCTATGGCTCCATTTTTCCCAGCTGTTTTTTTTTTCTCCTTTTCCTGCATGTTTGTTAATATGTGGGGCAGGGAAGATGAAACACAGATACTACTTCTTTTTCCAGTCAGTGTAAGGTATATGGAAGGTGTGTAACATCAATTTTGTCTTGGCCAAAGGCTCTCAGTGTGTTATGTTACAGTTCTTGGCTGAGGAAAGGTACTCTGCCTCTTATGCACATAGGAAACTGTTGTAATGGGAAAGTATTCTGCTTCTTAGCTAAGCCCCCTGCTTGGGCTGATGTAGACAAAAAATAAGAGAATCACTACTCACAGAAGAACAATTAGATTCTCCAGCAAACTTTCTTCTCCCCATTCTTAAGATGTGGAAGCCAGTCCCTTAAAGCTCTTGCAGAGCAGAATGGGAGAGCACAAGAACTGCACTTAGGAGCACAGACTCATGGTGGCCACATGCAATCACTTACCCTGGCATCATACTCGAGGACAAAAGGGGGCAGATCAATCTGTTCTGGGGGTATGGCTGTGAATAACTGCTGAAGGCTTTCCACATAGTGGATTTTGTCCTTTAGCCCTGAGACTGTAAAGGTTGTGAAAAACCACGCCGAGACCTGAAAATAAAGCCCAACAAAAACGAATGTGGTGCTGTTTCAAAATCTTCAAGTTCCACATAATACTCCATAATTAAACAGGCTCAAGTTAAACCTGAAACATTAATATCATTGCAATAACAAGGTCAGGAAGTACGCAACACTGACTGCTAGTAAGCACTCTCGAGAGCTCTCAAGTGAGTGTTTTCTGATTCCAAATTCATTCCTGCCCAACTGCCAGTTCAAGGTCCCTTTCTACTGTTCAAGAGTGACAGGTATTTGATTTCAGAAAAACATCAGTATAGTGGCACGTTTTCACTTCCAGTTTAGCCAGTTCAGAAAATGACCTACTGGACTCTGTCAGAAGCATTTTCAAACCTTTTACACTCAAGTATGCACAGAAAGGGCAATTAGAGGGAGAGAAAGGGAGACTTTCAGCTGTTCAAAGGTTCTATTGAAATCTCCTTTCTGCTTTGAGTTGGCTGAGTGAGGATGCCCTTTCATTTTACCACCTGTCTTATCAAAACCTTATTAATTTAACTACATGAAAAAAGCCTATCAACTTATTCTACAAGATTTTATTTTAAGAATTCATGGCCCTGTCTCTTTTGGATATAAATAGGTTAAGGAATTACTGATTTTTGAAGACCAGTAAGACACCACTGATGCTTCTACAAGTTATTAAATATTCCTGTTTAGACTGACTGCAGAGGCTTTACCATTTCAACCTTCTTCTCCAAAATGAAGCACTGTATTAATTCTTGTTTATTTCTTATCTAGTATTTTCCTGGCAGACTGAAGGGAAAGAAAACAACTGCTCATAAATGCTCCTGTTAGAGACCAACCATATAGTCCTGGGTACCCAGCTATTGCTGACCCACCTTGAGCAGAGGGGCTGGACCAAGGCACCTCCCTTACAACCTTGACCATTCTGTCATTCTGTTTGCTAGTTTTACTTTTGACTGCAGTAAGTTAACAGAAAAAGAAAAAAACACCACAAGAATAGCCTTGAGGAATGCAAGAGTTTTCAAATAAACTAAAACATTAGGTCAAGAAAAATTATGTGCCTGAATACAACATTTAAAGAAAAAGGTCATCCCTAAAAACTGCCCTGGAATAACTATGCTGCCTCCTTCAAAACAGCATCTTCTAATGAGAAAGGAACAATCAAAAGCAAAAAAGGAATTAAAGCACAAGACAGAACATTAAGATCAGTTCTTTATTTTAAGGGCAGAATTAGATATTTATGTTAGCAGAAAGCAGGGAGACAGATTATTACTGGCATACATTATTCACTATATTTTTCTAAGAAGACCTCTTATGAGTGACACTGGATGACAGTTTAATGAGTGAAAAATACCTTCTCAATTTTATACCAAAGCAGCATGCATTTCAAGGTGTGCTATGAATGACAATCATTAAACATAATTGCTATGGGTGTTTAATGCATAAAAGCCAAACAGGGAATACTTTTGCAGCCATCACAAAAACTGCTATTGGGAAAAGTGGTTTTCCCCACCCCTCTCCCTCTTGGTATACAATCTATTGCAGTTTGACACATCTTACCCAGTAACACAGAAAAAAGGGAGTGAGGGAAAAATGTTTCCAGAGAATTTTTCTATTACTTCCATTCTTCATAATCACAGGTTACAGAAACAGTAATATAAGAGAACCACAACAGGCAGCTATTTCCTGATTGGACATGAAACTTTAAATTCTACCAAATCCCTGTTAAGTCCCTAAAAGCAGAATAAGTTACACCAGAGCAGCCAAAGTTAAAAATCTAGACATCTGCTGAAGTTTTCCTTCATTTTTCTTGTCCTGATGTTCTGAATCTAAATAAAAGGCTATCAAAGTCATTCTGTCAAGCCATAAAACTGCAGTTCAAGTACCAGATGTCTCCCACAAAAAACCAGCACAACACAGATTAGGTGTGTCACTAATGCCTTAATCTGGTCATACCTCAAAGACAAACGTACCAAAATCTGGGAAATTTTATTACAATTGGAAGGATCTTGCATACAAAAAGACCTCTGATCTCCAGAAAGTGCTTTTAGGACTGTTACAGAAAAAAACAAGACAAAACTTGTTCAATATAAACACAAAGATAACAATGATTACGAATATCTAATTTGACTATTCAGGCGTGTTTCAGTTTTGAAACATTCTTGATTCACAGCCAATTTCTGAAAATGGAATTTGTCTGAGTGAGACTGTTTCAGATTCAGCCACTTACGCTTCAGCTCAGAACATGAGCTCTAAAAAGGTTGGTCTGGAGAGTTCTCAGAAGAGGGGAGCCAAGAGGACTCACACAAAAATGACCCCAAAGCCCCTGTATTTATATATCAGCAGCTATCACAATAGCAACAAGAAATCCACTTACATTTATGAAAGAACTTGTGATGGCATTTCATGGGTATCTTGATCTAAGGCCTGGCAGTGAAGTGCTCACAAAGCAAGGGCTGCTGACAGCCTACAAAACTGCTGATGCCTATTCCAAGAACAGCTACCTTTAAGTAGCACAAGAAAATCCAGTTCTTCACAAGAATGCTCACATCAAAGCATGAATAAAGGCAGGAGCAGGGTACAAAAATGGACTGTACAATGACATACCCTGCTTCACTTCCTCTGTGTTTTAGGATAACTGCTGAACCCTCCTCTCTGCATACCAAACACCATCTATTCTAGACAGGCAATTATCCTTAGAAAATACATAATTTACAACAGTTCCATATCTAGAAACCAAAGAAAGAATCACTGTTGGCACTGTGAAGTACATTGAAAACTATGCTGGTTTTCTAGGGGCATTTGAGTTTTCAAATGCCATGATGAAAAGCCTCTTGATCCCTTTTAGCCCATAAATAAGCAAAAGCAACTCTAACAGATGGCAGCCATCCACTGTGACAGGATTCAATACTGCTGTAAAATGCACAATTTACATGAGAGATTTATATCAAGAGATTTAAGAATGAGATCTGTGTTCCAAGGTGATGTGTTTGGGAAGACACATGAATGCACAAGTCTTCCTCCTCCATTTGAGGCTTGGGGTATTTTCCAGAGCTTCTAGGGAAGGAAGTCAGTGCTCCAAAGAGGAAGAGGAACATGCGAAACACTTTTGAAGAAATGCGAAGCTTTTGAGCTTTTTTTTTTGAGCTTTTGAGCACCAAAATGGCCAAAAAGGAAGGGGAGAGAAAAATCATTCCCTCTTAGCAGCCACCTTCTCCCCCACGCTTTCTGCTGCAGATTCCCCATCATGTTCTGTAAGCTCTTAGTTCATGCAAGAGTCAGCAGCAATCCTACTTGCCTTCTAGTTAAGAAAAAAGATTGGCAGAAAGACGTGGATACACATATACTTTTGCCTCCAGCTGTGCTGCCAGAATAGGATACAAACCAATACTATTTCCAGCAAGTTAGAGAACTTTGTGTCTCTCACCCTCCCTGCCTCCCACCACCATCTGCTTCCCCCACAAATCTGTCAAATCCCACTGCAGTTTCCAAAGGGACAGACAAGATGGCAACAGACACCAAAAAAAAAAATGTTTCTCAACCAACTAGAGATGTATGGGAAGAGATGAGGGGGATGAAGTGCTGCTGAGAACCTAAAATATTAGTACTTCCTAGCTTCAGCTTTTCCACTCAACTTTGTGACAACTTTGTAATGTTCTGTGCCAGCTCCTACATATTCAGGAGCATCAGAGCTGGAAGCTCTAATTCTAGCACACAAGACCTTAGATCTGTACCCTATGAGACTAATTAATATCCTAACTGAAACTGGAAGGTATTGCTGTTGGGAAACCTCAGCCTCATCTACATAAAAACAAGGAAGTTCCAAGTCTCATGGTGTCCCAGCTGCACACATGTAAAGAAAGTCTAGCAAAGAAATTTAGCAGACAAAGAAATTCTTGCTGAACATGTGGAAACAGATGTTTTTATCCAGGCATATAATTTTCTCAAATTTGATCAATGTCAGCAAAAGGCAGAATAAACATAAAGGTTCATCTGAAGTGAACATGGAGGATCACATTTCTAACTGCTTTAAGAGCACAAACAAAAACTTTAGGAAGAACTGCTGCTGACAGTTCATCTGAAGTACTCATACTGCTGCAATATGAGTAGTGGCTGTGAAGTACAGAAGGGAGCCAGCTCCATGTTCTGTAGCCCCACACATATCATAGCCAAGGGTAACATCTTACTGCATGACAAGTTCAGTTTTTCATCTCCTGAAGGCTTAAAAGGATTTTTCTGCACCCCATCATTCTTCCCATCTTTCTTTGCTATTCTACACTCTAATCCTGACTAATCTCACTGCTGCTTGACACACTGCCCTCTGCTCTTACCAGAGCAGCTCTTCAGTGATATGCAGTACACACATGATACTTCTTGTGCTGAAAGAAGAGGTAAAACATCCAGGAAATGAACTACGTAAAAAAGTTCCCAGAGTTTTTGGCCATAGTTCATTGCCCCGCCAACCAGACAGCAGCAAAAAGGACAAAATATTTCTCTTTGAAAGAAACAGGATCCAAAGCTTCCACTCCCTCCCTTTGTTAGTTAGCACAGGTAAAATAGGGCGCAGACAGCTTGCACCCCATTGGGGTTCAGCTTATTACAAAGGCTGGAAGACTACAGCTAGATCAAAGGTAGAGATGAATTTCAATTTCTGACTGTGGATCCAGAAGATACTGCCTCACTTTGGAAGTCAGAAGACCTCCATGTTCCTTGTACTACAGGCTTAAATACTACTCTACTAACATGCAGAATATACTTTTGCACTATTTACCTCACCTTTGAACGAAATGTTGGGTGGACAAAATACAGTGCCTTCAAATTCCTCTTGTACCTGGATTATAGAAAGAAAAAATTATTTAAAAGTGGCTTCTAATTGAGCTTACCTACACAACCCAACTGTCAAAACAGATTATTTTGCTTAAGTGCCTGTGATGCAATTCGAAAAAGTTAATTCCAATGTAAGGGCAGATACCAAAATGTATATGTAAAGGTAAAAGAAAAGAAGTTAAAAAAAAAAACCAAAACGAGAATGGTTATTTTTCAGTTAAAGACATCACAGCCTGCAGTCTTTCAAGTGGTCAGTGAAAGAAAGTTGAGGAGGAATTATGATTGCCAGTGTTACTCAAGCCACTTTTCTCACAACTAGCAAGATACTTGAACAAAGCCAGGCTCCAAATGCTCCAGCTCTGGACAGTGACAGACAATACAACCAGTGTACCTCCCTAACAACTCCAAAGTGGAGACTGCAGAGGAGAGAACTTCTGATTTAACAGATAGTTTTGAGAAAGGAAGAAAACATATCTTCCTTCTTCTTCTCTTTGTTAGTAATTTAGGTCTTTGTCCCAGCTAAACCCTCCCACAAATAAATGGGAAACCAGACACAGGGAATGACAAATATTTGCATAGCACAGTGGAAGGCCAGAACGTGTTCTTTTCCTATTGACACTTACTTGGCATCTACAACATCGTAGAGTTTCTTCAAGAAATTAGTGTCTAGTTGATTGTAATCATTTGTGAGTGTATGGAAATAGACCAGGACATATTCCTTCACTGCAATATGATCCATGACATGGATGAAATACAGAAGAGCCTGAGATGGAAAGAAATGAAATTTGTATTTGCAAAGTTGCATTACAGCTTAATATGCATTCTTTAATTCATCTAAAAATCAGGAATAATGAGGCTGGATGGCATTATGTTTCAGCTACAAAAGCAAGGCCAACATTCCAAGTTTTCAACTTGATTGTAATTTCTTGGATGTCTTTTTTGCCTATCTGACCTCACAGTTGGAGATGCATTCTTGCCATTTCCATGAAAAACTAATTTGACTCATTACACTTCACTCTTCATGTCTTTGCAAGTTACACACACAGGGCAAGTCTATGTCTTCTTGAGACGAAAAACGAGTCCAGATAAATCCTGTTCTTCTAAGAATAGACCAGTGTCACCCCAAAGCACGCAAAGTTTTGTAAGGGAATACATATTTTTATCTGCCTATAAAACTAGTTTCTATTTAATATCTTTTAAGTTTTCTACAGATAAGGTTTCTAGTATTTACACTGAATTCTTCTTATAATTAGACTCTCACATCCTGAACATTCACATGCAACCTACACATCTCTAGTCTCACAAAGCCTTACCTTCTCCATGTCTATCAATGTTACGGGGATATTCCTTCCAACCACCACCATCACTGTGCGGCCACAGTTATCTACACCTACAAAGAAAGAAAAATATGTCTCAACTTTTCTCAGTCATGCCAGGTTTTGGAGTTGGTCCCTTTCAAACCAGGGAGAACCAGCCACAGCTCAGAATTTTTGCAACGCATCTGGTTTCCAACAGAGGGAATACTCTTGGAGTTACTGTTCTCACTATATCAGTACCTATTCTGATCCAAAAAAACATACATCACATCTGAAAAGTTAAGTTTTAAGGACTACAATTTTATGTTGCCTGTGTACTCTACATTTGCCTGAATATCAAATAATATGTTTTTTTTATTTAAAAAAAAACCCCTTCACTTGCAGTTCCAATACAGAATCAAAATTGTTCCTAAAAGCCAAGCTCTGAAATCCAATGCCCAGATTCTCAGAGGATGCCTTATTGTCCTCCTGCAGCCCGGAGCCTCATTTAAGGCAAACAAAAGAATTTAAAATTGTAGCTAGTGAGCAGAAGGTATCAAAGGTATCACATAGCCTTGGTATTTGCACAAAGATCAAGGTAAGCATCTGGATTTTCAGGAGGCTGAAAATATCAGCTGAAGTGTTGAACAGATTTTCTCTGCAGAAACACAGCTATGCTTTTGGAACCCACTACTTGCCTGATCCTTCCAATCATTGTGCAAAGCAGCAATAAAACTTGCCATAGTCCCAATGGCATCCAAGCGTGATGCTAACTAAAGAGTAAAAGTGAACTGAAGAGTTCATATTCCCTGCCTCTGCTGTCTGGGCTGCAAGGATCTTGCAAGTATTTTCTTCCACTGAACCCTCCACTGGGTTGCTGAATCTCTCCCTAATCTCTCCATCTACTGAATTCAAGGTTTCAAGGTGTGCTGCCAGCAGTACTGTGCTGTCAGTACTAGGAGAGGCATACAAGGAGAGCAACACATACCTGACCTGAGGGAAATAAAGCAAGCCATTTTGTTCAGGAAAGCTGTATTAAAAGTTGCTTTAGAACTGCCTATATTCCACACTAACCATCTGAAAGCAATATTTATTTCTTTGGAACAAAAGGGTGGAGGTAATTCAGACCAAAATAAGAGCCATCTCACACAGACTGCCTTATGCACTGGCTTAATTTAACAGTACTGATTTATACCTAAAGCTACAGATAGGTCAGGACATGCATGTATCCTCAGAGAGTTAAAGCAGAGTAGTTTGGGAATTTTCCCCACAGTCTTTCAACACCAATCAAGAATTCCTGCTTTACTACAGACGTATTGCCTAGTTCTTGGCCAGGCTTCTATTATAACAGCATGACCTATTGTATATGCAAGTCCAAAGAAAACACTTTATTTTGTATTTTTACTTTAGGACAATATATATCATTCATCAGTACGCTGAACTTACCTGTCTGGTACAAGGCTTTAAGAGAAGCAATGTCAGAGAGGTCTTCAGCTCTTGCCTGACACAGCCAGCGATTATAACTAGAAAGTTAAAAACAAGTGGTCAGATCTAATCCCACTTTGGATTAGTATTAGAATCCTGAAAAGATATGCAGGACAGGAACAACAAAACAAGTTTTTTCTGACTGAGCCCTCTCTCTAATGTGGTTTTCTAACCTATGGAGCAAATATCAAGTCGTTAAAGAAGTGTTAAAAAAATAGAATGGAGTGTCTTAGTTACATACCTAATGATTTTCACTAGGGCAAGGAATACACATCAACTAGTAACTATAGTAACCATATCTGAAGTGGTCTCCAGCACGGAATTAGCTCCTAAGGAAATGATCATCACATTAAGGTTATCTGGGCCAGGAGGTGGAAAAAAGCCTCAGCATTCTTTTGTTTATCAAATGGAAGAAAAGTGTTTTGCTATCTGCCCAGAGCCTCAGGAGCAAGAGGGCAGTATTGAAAGCAGGTGACCCTACTACAAAAAGTAGTGACAAAACAGTGACATCTTGTGGCAAACGGATAAGGCAGCTGGCTGGATGCATTAGGTATGCTACAGGGTTCATCATGTGCTTCCCTTTTCCTCCTACTGCCCTTTCCTCTCTCCCTTCAGGCCAAAGAAGCTACAACAGCAATCCAAGGTGACACCAGCCCTTACCCATACGTACTTGCTGGAAAGTCAGGCTTTACACAATCACCATAAGGGTTAATCCTCTAAACAGCTAACTAACACAAAATATTCACACGGAGAAGCAAATTCTCACTTCCTCTGATGCTGTTTCTGCAGTGCTGCCTCTGACAACTGTCCCTGAAGGATGAGGCGCCTCTGTTTATCAACGTCTCCCTCCATGCGGGCAAAAGCATGGGAACCAATGAAAGACAAATCTGCCTCCAGACCCTCTTCATCTGAAGCATCTGCAGTAGAAACAAAGGCAGTGTAAAACGTTCGAGCTGTGTACAAGACAGCAACGCTGCTGATGAATTGCTGTGTGTCTTAGTGAGCCAGCACAGTCACCATGCTACAGACTAACATAAAAACCCACAGGGTACCAGGATGTGGCTCTGATACCTCACCAGTATCACTGACAAATTGGAGCATGCTGTTGATAACTAGACTCCCTCAAAATGTTGGTTTGACTGGGAACTAACTGCGAAGTCCTAGCCATCAGGTCATAACAAATGGTTAACTGTCCTGAAAAACAAGGTCTGGAGAGAGTGACTTGGGCTTTGCAGTTGTCCTACTTGTCACAGAGGGAAAAATAAGTATGCGGAGGCACAGATGCTGCAGCTTCAGTCAATTTAGAAGCTGTACTGTAGAAAAGGCTTGCTTCTTTTTATATCATTGACACTTCTCAAACAAATGCTGTAGAGCTTGTGGTAATCTGAGTTTACATATTTTTATAGTACTGTTTACAACATGACTGTGTGATGAAATCTGAGAGCACAGGTTCACTTGCTGGTGACAATACCAGAATGCTCCACTGAATTTGATGTCATTAAAGAATTATTGCTAAGACTTCTTTAACTACCTCTCTGGGCAATCTGGACGGGAACTAAGAGTTTCCTAGTTTTGCCATGACATGCTACAGTAGCACAAAAGTGCAGGATTCCACTACACAAATTCACTCCTATATATGCAAACACAGTAACTTCACAAAGCATTAGCCAGTGGTTGAATACCTCACACTGATCAGCTGCAAAATCACTCTAGCTAGCAGGTTGGACAGGGGAAAGAAAAAAAATTGGAGTCTGATCAGCAGGAATAGGTACATCAAATGTCAAACTGTGAACAGGAAAATTAAGTTGTCTGTACCATTGCATATTCAGCTTTATTCCAACTGGCCGTGCAAAAGCAGAAAACCTTCATTCCAAGTTATCTGCTTTTGATGGTTTAAGGCTTTGCCTGAAGAAGTACAAAACTTTCATATTGCTGCTTAATGAATAAGGCAGAGTGTTCCTGCTATGTCCACTTACATATTAAATTGTTTTCCTATACATATCTCACCTCAACCCCGACATCTAGGCAATCTCTTTGCAAACAGACTTTCACAGAGTTTTGATAGCCATTTCCAAAAGCTGATCTCTGGGCTGATCTAGTTCTTGTATCTTTTAGGGAGTTTCTGCTAGTTTTCATTGCTCATCTACTAGTTTGATGCACCTGCTGTATCAGCAGAATCATATAAATTGAGACAACATTTGCTAATGTACATTAGCAAAGTGTTGCTTATATAAGACAGACCACTAACTATAATGCCTTTGCACAAGACTCTGCAAAAAAGCTTCAAAGGTCCTGATCACTCAGGGAGAAAACTTACAAAGGGAATGAACTACCACACCTCTTCCCCAAAGAAAGACAGAACAGCTCTACTAACCTCTATCCACACCACTCCACACAACATGGCAGAAAGCAGAAGTTACTGCTGTGGAACACAGGAAGCCAACGAGGCAGCTTGACAACTGGAATCCCCTGCCTTAGGTGAACTGAGGTAGGAAAACATCTCTCTGCTTCTTTTTCTGTTTTTCCAATTGACTGTCACATAGAGATACTTATTCCAAAGTTCAGTCAAGAACTCACCGTCTGGAACACCCGGCTTTTCAGTAATCCTGATCTGCCGCTCTGGTACTACAGGCTCCCCTTCTGCATTGCCAATATCTGCAGGGAGGTAAGGCAAGGATTGTAGCTCTTCTTCCAAGGATCTTGGAAAATATAGAGGCAGCAACTTCTGGTAAGTGGCCTACAAATAAGAGAAATGCGTGAAGGGTCTACCACGCATCCTGGTTCTTCAGTTAAACAGCATCTGCCATTGTGGCACGGAACCTCTCGGCAGGTTGGAGGCAAAATACCTCTTACTCTGGGCTGTTACCTGGAAATAAAGGCAAGTAACCTTGATAAAGGTTAGCTATTTTTGTTTTTTTGGCAAATGACCTTGTGAGGACTCAGCTTTAACCTGCACGAACTCAGGTATATTGCAGATACTTTAGCTTTGTAATGAAGTTACAATATGCATGGATGGCAGATTTCAGCAAAGGCTGCTTATAGTAAAATGCATCACTTTAGTGATCTGACTGGGAAAAAAGAAAAAGCAGCAACCAATCGAGAAATCCTCTCCACATGGAGGAAAATAGTGAAAACCTCTACAGAACCTTGTAACATTTCACATGTTCTCTCCAACTGATTAACTGTTTTATAATCCCCTACAAGTTAGTTATTTTCCTCAGCCAGATGCCACAGAACCTGAACACACCATGCGTGTTCTGCCCAGGAACTGCCATTAGCAAGTCCAAGGACCAAGAGAAGTCAATATTCAAACTGTCACCATTTCTCAGAACACAGATCATTAAATGAAAAGTTTTCTATTTCAACAAGCCAGCAAGCAGCATTTAAGATGTTTGTAGGTCATCTCTAGGTATGCTAAACCAGCCTTCTTAAAGGCACAACTTAGTGTAAGGAGGAAATTTTGTATGAGGCATTTACTTTCTGGCTAAGAGAGAACATCCAGCACAACTGCATGCTATAACCTCTAGTACTGGTTCCTGTCCATGGCTCAGGAACATGGAAATCAGAAGGAGAAAGATTCTGAACGTGTCCATAATGACTGTTAAGAGCATAAGCAGTACTGGAAAAGAGGCTGTGCTACTAGGAGACAGAAGAAAGCTGTAAGACCACAAGTCTTGTGTAATCTGAAGGGGAAATCCATATCCAGCTTTACAACGCAGGAGTTAACACTGCTGCAGAAAGGATCAAACATGCCCATGAATTTTAGTGGAATGAACACCAAAGAGGTACCTCTTCAAGCTCAGAAACAGCAAACACCACCTTCTCCAGAGTCTCTCCATGAATCTCCAGAAACCTTCTAACGGTGCCTGCAAGGAAGATTAAATTTAGTTAGTGAAACAGGAGGAGAAATCTACAGACAAAACTACAAGTGAAGAACTCAAGAGTGCAGAAAGCCATCTCTACTCCTACAAAATTTTTCCATGGGCTGTAGGCAAGTGTGGATTAAGTGGTAGTTCAACACATCAAATGAGTGGCTGACCATACTGGAAGTTCCATCTCTACTCACTCACTTTAGAGATAGATATAAATAGAGGAATCTCTTTGATTTTAGCTTATTAGGAATTCCTCAGACTGTGAAATGAAATTCTATGGCCCTGGAAAATCAAGATAAATCCTTCCCTTATAAAGTCCTGTGCACATTGCTAAAACCAGACACTCCTAGAACAAATCACTGTGCCCTAAGTTATGAGGAAAGCAATACAAGCAAGCTCCAGCAGAAGCTGGTTCGAGACAGGGTCAGCAGCACAAAATCTCTGGGGTCAGCTATGCCAAAGAGGCATACAAAAATCATATTTGTAAACCATGAGAGAAAGTGTCCAAACAAATTGGTTGATACAGCAGTATTTTATCAAGTAGCACCTAGCCCTACAGAGACAACAGAAGACAGCAATGAAGGAAGTTACTCTACAGAGAACACCCTAGTGTAAATTCAAGAAACAGCAGAAGCAAAAAAAGAGCTATTTTCAAATACAGCCTGAACAGAAATTCATGTATAATTGGGTTGACCTGCAACATTACTTTACACAACAAATGCAGTCATGCAGTTCCACAACAGTTTCAAATGAATGTGAGCATGTCTTTTCAGACGTCTCACTCAACAGGCACACAGCAGAGAAAACAATGGACTAATCTGCTTCTCCAGCACCAGCATCTCTGCTAAACAGAGGCTGAGAGATTTTTCCAGTCACTTTGCACAGCAAGAGGAAAACCCACTCCTTCCATCTGCAAAAGAACTTTCCTATTGAGCAGTACCACCACGGAGGAAGCTCCAGGTACTGGGTGGTGGAAAGCAGACAGAAGCAGGCCAACAGAAGTGAAAGAGAGACAAGGGAAAAGTAAGAACCAGCTTAGTGCAATATTATTATCTGAGCACGTTTCTATGTTTTATTTTCAGCCTAGGAAATTCTCAGATTTCTTTTCAGTAGCCTTCATCTTTTTCTTTAATATGGTTTCCTCTTTTACACAAGGAAATTTGAAAACTCCTAGCAATGCTTTTTAGTAAGAAGTTTCATAAAATAAATAGCATAAGAACCATTTCTCCTTGTTCTGAACCCAAATCATACTGGTATTGTTTGGTCATTCTCATTTTGGGAAACATTGAACAGCTGATTCCTATTCATTTCCATTCCACTCACGAGATTATAAACATCTCTCACACTCCCTTCAAATTCAGTGTATTTCACTCTGAAAGAAACCTGAGCTCTCTTCACTATTTCTGGCCTTTTCCTATTCTTGTTGACCTCCTCAACTTCTCTCTCTACTATATTCTTTTTGAATGTGCAGCTTTAAGGGGTGAATGAAGAACAGATTTATTGCATAACAATCTTCATTTTGTTTTGTCTTACTCAGCTTGTTTTTTTCAACTCCTGTGAGCCATTTTTTTCATGGAACTATTATAAACTCAATGTTTTGCTCCCTGAGGTTAGCCCATCACTTTGCATGTGAAGGTAGAGGCATGTAGGAGTAGGTCAGTGGGGGAAAAAGATCACTTTACATTTGGATATGCTGATGACACTCAAACAGCAGATGAAATTCACTGTTGCTTGAGGTTTGTCTACAGCTATTCAACAGTAAGGCCTTACCTTTGCTATTCTGAACAATTTCCTATTACCAGCAAATTTTCTTACCTCACTGTTCAGCACTTTTCCAGATTATTAATTAATATATCAAAGACTGCAAGTTCCAGCAAAGATTCCTGTAGATCCTTACTGACCTCTCAACAGAGGATCACTTGTTTTTATCTTCCATTTTCTGATCAATGATGGAAGACCTTTAAACAGCTTCTAACAAAACACAGACCACTAAAAGAAGGTTTCCCCATATCAAAAGCCATCTGTCAGAGGTAAGTGACCTGCTCAACACTGCCATCCAGTTTGTCTCTCTTCCCAACAAACTTACGCAGTGCTATGTGGGTTGCATCCTCCAAAGGGTAGCATCTTTTCAGAGAGTTAATGACACAAAATCCTACGGAGCACATTGCCTGTTCCCTGAAATCCAGAAAAAGAGAAACAAATGAACAGATGGTCTGGTGTGAACAACAGTCTGTCAGCACAACAGGTAACACCAGTAATTTTTTCCCTGGCTCTATGCTGCAGTAACCCCCTTTCAGGATTTTGCAGAAGGATTCTTCTCTGGCAAGATGTAGACCATTAGGCAGAGAACCATCAATTATTCCACACTGTTTCCTCTGGTGCTTGTTCTCAGATTTCTCCTTCTACCTCAGCTATGTTGTTCCTGCAGTTTTTCATATCCTGAATGAAGTTCTTCCCTCAAGCTCCCTGCAACCCTTTCCAAAATACTTTTCTTCCTGTATAGGAATGACGGCAAGGAGAAGGAAGGGAAAAGAAGTTTGCTCTGTATTGCAAACACTACCCTGTTCCTTCACCTGACCTATCACTTGTTTTCTTAGAGGACATAGATCAAAGTGGTTTACTCAGTCATAGCTATGATTGTCTAATCATCAGAATTGAGTGATATGTACTTTAAAATCATTAAGATGCTTCCAGCTCTGAGCAACATTTTCAGAAGAATAAAGCAGAACTTTATGACTGCCAAAAGTCATCAGAAGACTTTGAGCAAGCTCAGAGTTGGTAGATAATTTCACAAACATCCAAAGTTATTCTAGAAAATAGATTCAGTGAAAGGCACTCATTATGCAGAAGTATTGGAATTTTAAAATTGTTTTTAACATGTTTCAATCCAGGCCTGACTTTGCTTGTTACTTCTGAGGCAGAACAAAACTGGCAGATGCCACAAACCTTAGCTGTAATCTTAATTATAAAACAGTTACTATTGCACTGTAACGGACAGTCCAGCCCTGGAAGAATTGATTTTCCCAACCCTAAGAAATTGTTAAGAATATTTTCTGGCATTGCTCTTGTTCAGACATGTTTTGTGATTGCTACCATTACAACAGTCATCACGGGAGAAGAACAGAATGCAGGAAAGAACACAGAAAAGCAGAAGGAAACCCAAACACGTTTGTTAAGAGGAAGTAAAAAATACCACAGACAAAAGAGGAAAAAACTAGAAACTCAGCTGCAGCTACTGTAGATTTAGAAGTAACCTTACACCTTGACTCAGAGTTTTAGGTTTCTGTTGTATGAAGGCAGAGAGGTCAAATTTATGAGCTGATACAGCGGTTATATCTGCCCATGGGTATGTCCACATGGCTGCAGACACACATGAAGTTGTTGCTCCAGTGAGCTCATTTAAAACTTCTCGCAGCACAGAACTCAGAGCCATTATTAATGCTGTTTCTCCTTTGAGTAACTGATTGCTGCACAGCTTTAGCTACACCGTTTCTGGACTTGAACCAGCTCAGATCTCCCTGCACATTTTGGCTACACACAGCACACCTAACAAAAGGCACGAAGCATATCCCACACTCATGTTTTCACATCCTTAACCAAACTCGAGAAGATATTCAGAGGCATTTGGCCTTTGTGTGGGCCCCAGTTTCCAGAGGAGCTGTAGCACAGATGGCAAGCCCTGGTGCAGGCTGTGGTGTGCTTACTTGGCGAGCTGCAGGACGTTCCGGTAACAGCTGTACAGAGAACTCTCGGCTGCCGTGCGGTACCGGCTCTTGTATTTGGGCCCCACCGTGTGAATGATGAAACGTGCAGCCAAATTAAATCCTTTGGTGAGTTTAGCCTCGCCTGTCCTGCAACCTGAGAAAAAGTAGAACACAAGGGCAAATATCAGTGTCATGGTAAGAAAGCCAGAAGTATTCAAGCCTTTGATTTCCCCAAGTCAGACAATGCCACTTGGTATAGACAAGTCATTGTTTTAGACAACAAATATCAAGGATAGCATACTGTCTCATACCAGTTGCTCAGCATTGCCCAGTCAGGCTGAGGAGGTGAGAACTGTGCTCATTTCTCTCAATTTTGAAACTATACATATAAGGACAAACCAGAAATTGCTGGAAGTTTTGTCTCAGTTGCAGTGCTTACTATGAAACGAACAGAGCCAAAGAAGAAATGATTTACTACTGTGCAGAGAAGTGGTGTGCAAATATACCATACAGCCCGCAATAAAAAGTCCTAAATTTAACATCTTTGTTTGGGAAGATGTCTTTTCAGATGAAAGTCTCCTTAACCAAACCAGTTGCTGGTAAAGCTATTAAAAATGAATAGATCAAGCACTTGTTCCATTTGTGCTCCCAGAATGAGGTAGCTTGCTTTCTTTTGCAAGTTTTGTCATGTCCACAAGGCAGACATATGAGTCTCATGGAGATCATACTTTCCTGACACAATGGAAGTCTAGTCCCAAGGCAAGGAAGTTCAAGTGATACATTCAATTGCTCCATTCACAGCACCTCCCAGTTCCATACTCCAGGAACAGATATGGTGTTTGAAATCTGTCCTTCCTTTGGCACCTGGAAGAAAAGTCTGCTAGACCTTACCTTCTTCACCTGAACCTAGTCCACTCCAGTTTTGGACAGTCAAAGAACTACTTGTAGTTTTCTCCCTTTCACTACACACAAAGACAAGTATTTTCCTTATTCCTTCTGCTTGTACAGCTGCACTTCAGCTTTCTGACTTGTCTCAAAACCAGCATTTTCACTGGATTAGCTTTCAGCCTGATTTTCTTATAGGTTGCTAGTGCCCACAACAAGGAATGAGACATGAACAAACAGCTGCAACCATCCTTCTGGCAGCAGAACTGCAATAGCCTGGCTTAAGCTGCCCACTGAACAGGAATGTCAACTCTTTCCTTGTGGTGCTGAGGCAGGTTATCAACATGCACGAAAACATATTTCAGGGGAAGAGGCATTCCAGGTCGAGAATCTTCTTGCTCAAATCTTTGAGCACGTCTTTCTAATGACAACAACATGTTGCCTTTAACCTATCATCTTGTAACCTTTTGGATCCAACAAATCACATCATTAGTTTCCACAGACCTCCACCTTGCTTCTTCTGGGTTAATCAGAAGGAATGTAACAGCATGCTAAAATTAAGCAAACACTCCTCAATTCCTGAACATCCTCTAAGACAGCTCAAGACAGCAATTAAATAATCACAATATGGAAAAAGTAGAAGCCAAAACCAAAACAATATATCAGCTATCAAGTCACTATTCTTCCTTTGTGGTCCACCCAAGTCTTACAACTAGTAAAGAGCAAACAGGCCTGTAGTGAAAACCATCTTGTAAAAAAAAAAAAAAATGAAGCAAGTTTAACAGAGCCATAGTTGTGAATTCTGCATGGAAACTAATAAATGCAGACAACCAGATGTAACATCACTAATTTCCAGCTACCCTTAGATCACACTTCATACTTCCAAATGCCTTCTGCCTGGAGATCTCTACAAAACTTACACAACTAAAATGAGCAGTAAGTATTATATCTATTTTAAGATACAGTGGGAAGTGAGCTGCACAAGTCAAGGTCTGTGGCAAAACTGGGAACAAAGTCAAGAACTTACTTTTTATCTGATGATGTTTCAGACATTAGAATAGCTTTTTTTCCAAGTTTAAAACAGAAACTATGAATCCTCTAAAAAATGTTTGCAGTAGAGAAAAAGTATCACTGGAGTTGGAGGACTGCTGTGCATTGCTGTTACAGAAGGTTTTTCTTACACTGCAACAAGTATGTGTTGATAGGCAAGCATATTTCAACAGCACTTCATCTGCAAGCCTACCCCTGGCTGTAGTATTTCTGCATTAATCAAAATTAACACTGCTCCCAGGAACACAGAAGTTAGCTGAGCCTGAAAGAAAGTACAGGCCTTTGAAGACTCAGCACGTCAAACGCTTTAAGATGATGATTTTTCTTGGAGTCTATGAAATGTGAATATATACCAAGCAGTAGGAACAAAGCACGAGAGAACTAACTGAAAATGAACCCATTTTACAGCTTTCGAACACAGACCACACGTTTTTAGCTTTTCAGCACAAATGTTATCCTGTGAAAAAATTTCAAGGCTAAATGGGAAACAGGGCAAAAAGGGAAGCAGAGGTGACAGAAGAATCATCATTTTTTTTTTAACTAAGCTCTCTGTCCACTTCTGCTACTGTGACAAATACATTAAGAAAGCTCAAAAGCTAAAGCTTTAACCCAGTCCCTCTTTCCTCCCCTGCACAACACATCAGTAGGGTGTCACAGAAAAATCAATTTCCAAAAAGCTCTTGGCATGAGCTTAAAAGAAAACTGCCATGTATAGAGAGTTGTGAACCTGCAGAATGCATTACAGTGAGAAGTCATCCCTGTCTTCACTAGGGTGGGAGATGCAAAACTACACATAATTCAGCATGGTAAAAGGGAATTTAAGAAGCTAAGCCAAACAACTCCCTACAGAGCTGCCAGATCTCAGACTTTGAGGACTACTCGAAATGTTGTCCCTCTCTTCCCACCTCACAGTGCACACAAGAAACCCAATTTTATTTTAGAAGAATTCTGGCATATGTAGCAGGGTCCTAACTATTCTACAGCATCTGCTGTATGTTAACAGTCATTTCCACCCACAGGACACACTGAATTTTCACTCTGCTATGAAATGGCTGTTCTTCCTCCTCTTTTATTTCCAGGTTACTCTCAAAAGGCAAGCTGAATCAGCAAAGCATTATTTTATAAAAACAGAGGATGTTTATTTAAGCAACAGAGAGTTTATCTTAGAAATATTACAGCTCTTCTATCCATTTTGTTACTACATATGGAGACTGGGCTGTTACCCAGAATGAGCAGTATTACACAGGGATTGGTTGGGTCTCAAAATTCAGCTCAGTACCATACTTACTAGAAGTGTGATTTTTTTTTATCCATGAACCACATTAAACTTCTGTATGACCCTGGATAACTATAAACTCTTTGTTTCTCACACACAAAATAAGGAAACTCTTATTCCCAGTGCCTATTAGATGAAAAAAAAAAAAAGCTGAGTATTTGTAGATCTCATTGTCAGCAATAAACTCTGTTAATAAAGAATTTAGGCAAACCCCATCCATTTACAGAATAGCCTTGCATTAGGGCTGGCTTTGTAACTTTCCAAGTAAGTAACTTGTTGTACACAAGAGACAAACGAACCAATCAACTTAGGAAGTCACAAAGACTTTATTTAGATAGGCAGTGTTTTATCAATTCATTTATTACTGTCATGGTTTCCTAAGAGACTGTGTGTACATTAATATCCTGAAAGAGGATACACAGAGTGTTTAATAAAATTCACTTAATTTCCGCAATGGTGAACTTCAGTTCCCATTTTCCATAGCATATACACATTGGACAGGAAAAAAAGCAAAACATGAAGATGCACAAGACTGGACCCTGAGCAAAAGCTCTGACAAGCTAACTGCTCAGAGTGGCTTCAGAGAACAATGGGAATTACTGCATTGCAAAGTAAGGGCTCATCGACTCTAATATCTTCCGCAGATTTTCAATTATCTGTAATGTGAACAGGAAAAAGAGTCTAACTGGCATGTGTTTCCTCCATTTTTTTTCATGCTAACACCAGCTGTCGGGTGGAGAGGGAAGCTATACCTTTTCAGTGTATGCCTTAATCCTGATGTTTTGTACTATGCAAGGTCAGTCGATTTCAGTTAAGATAAAAATGTCGCTGGCCACTTACCTTTAAGCTTCTGCAGTTCATCCTTCAGGTCAGGCCCAGCATGCATGAATATACTTTCAGACACTGGATTCTTGTCAGTGAGAGACTCATTACTGGTATTTACAATGGCTGTGCAGTTCAGTAATGCGACATCTCCTTTCCTGAGGAAACAGTTTAGTGCAGGCTCAATGTATGATTAAGGATACTCTCAAAGAAGTGCTGACAAGCAAGGAAATGCCAAGTTAAAAGAAAAGCACTAAGAGTACTCCAGTGCCCACAGCAGCTTGTGAAACTGATGGAGTGTAATACATCCCCAAACACCACATACTCTTTCTGGGGATAAGAGGACAATCCTTGTGCAGCATTACTTTCAAAATGTCAATAATTTTTCAATGTACTTCTGTTGGTTTGCATACGCACTCTCCATGGCACGTCTGCTGCTGCTCTTCCTCAGATCCACTCTGTGGATGTAGAGTGACCCACAGCTGGACAAGTTTTCTTTGCCTTTGTTCCCAGAATGTGAACCCACAATCTGATTGTATTCATTCTGCTCTTTAAGGATCAGACATGCAGAAGATAAACATGGCAGAGATGTGTAGGACATGGGACTAGCAGAACTGACCTGCTTTTTGTCACAGCAGCAGCCATTAGGGATTTGGGATCAAAGAGCATAGGAAGGGAAATAGGGATTCCCACGACACTGAGAGATTCAAATAATAGCTGTAATTGCACACATTTATCACACCCATCATAAGAGATGTTTAGCCTTTTACTCCTCTCTTCCTTTACTCAGTTGGGTTCAGGAAATCCATGAATGGTCCCATTTCCTGCACATCTTAACCAGAAACAGGTTCCCTGAATCAGTGTCCCTGAGAAATCCTTCTCTCTTTGCACTGATTAACAAAGAGTTATTCATCTAGAGAGTAGGCTCAAGAATCTGAGTTGGAGTAAATAAAACCTGATGGAATAAGCAGCTCAGCACACTGTACTTTATCAGCAGATTTTGGTAGAAAATCATGGAGGCAAAGCACAGAATGTGGGGGAGGGAGGGCAGGAAGAGCCCAAAGAAAGCCACATGAACCACATGAAAGAAGAAAGACTGATTTACATCAGAAAAGAGCAGAATAATGAAAACAAATACAGAAAAAAAGCTAGTAGACAGCAAGTATATTTAAAAAATAACCCCTCAAATCAAAGTGCCCAACTAGGTTTTGCTATTAAGCATACAGTACCACAGTAGGAAGTAGAGCTGCAGTCTGCTGCATCAAGGACTGCTGATGAGCACGCAATTTATAACCTGTGGTGAAGCAACATCTCAGACTTGAAAATTTACAGAGAATAAAAAGATCCTTTTCCTCACAGATCTGTAATGTTTGATTCAGGCAGGGAAGATTTTAAGGCTTTATTCTACAGCAGTGATCATTACATGAGGCAATCAGATCCTGCAGTGAATGGAGAAGTGATGACAGACACACCAGAGGCACATGGAACTTACCATAAAATTATTTTTTCATTGATGTCTTTCCTGTATGGAAAAGGTGATCTAACATCAACCTGAGCTTTTCCAACAGGGTTTTGGTGAGAGTCCAGCTGCTTGACCTCATAGGCATCAGTCCAGCTCGGCAGACTGTCAACATCCACAAACTGAGAAGGAGCGCCCAAGGGATCCATGGGATGGAAACAACAACTCCCTTCCTCTGCTTAACTTGTCACACTCCAATTCTCACTGGAGTCTTCCAGCTGCTTTAAAGAAAGAAAATCAAACCAGGTCACCAGCTGTTCACTAAAAGTAATTGTCCTGTGGAGCCAGACCTTTCACAAGCCTGCAATGCAATTACAGACAGCAGAAAATACAAAAACAAATTTCCCACTCAAGCGCTCCCTCTTTCTGTTTTGTTACCTGTATGCAACAAGGCAATGCAAATTCTTGCAGTGAGACACACCTCTTCCAACAGTGCAAGGTGAAAACACCTTCTCTACAAAATTGGTCCGACTGACTTGTAATCTTGCATTTTGGAAATAGCCACAACAAATTCCCAAGTGTAGAATGGGCCTCGATCTTTCCGAATAGTGTTATTTCTTTAGCTGAACAAAAAGCAAATTTGTAGCAGGGTATGTATCATCTGTTCCTTCAGAGACACTGATGTAGCTCAGGACACTTGTGGAAAAAAACAAAAACCAAAAAAAACCCAACCAAAAAAACCCACAGCTTCCCAAACCACAATGCCCCCAAACCTCACAAACCAATGAAATCATCCCCCCCTTCCCCCAGGTCGTACAGCCCTTGCAGTTCAGTGAGTTCTGACAAACAAGACTCAGGGTTACGAAGTTCTGTGCACTCAGGCACAAATCCCCTTCCCCCAAAAAAGTTTTACAAGAAAGTGTAAAGCTGTAAATTTGAACGCTGGCCCAGTGAACTTGGAGACTGAACTCTGCCATCTGACTGGGGTTTTTTTAAAGCCTGAGATGATGCTTGTTGCCAGATGAAGGCTCAGACGTGCCAACATGTACTTTTCAGTTGCCAGCACGTCACACCAAGGCTACTACATTTTCATATATTCACTATACTACTGAATCACACTAGCACCAACACACCTACAGAAGTAACTTCAGCTTTGCACATACACACCTACTATTCAACCCTTCTCCCAGGCTCATAATTGATAATAATTTAAAAAAGGGGTAATTGTGAAACGCGAATTACAAAGCATGCTCATTAGCTAAGAGAAAACAAAACAACCGAGCGGTCAGGCTCGCTCCGAGGCGTAATAAAGGCTCACAACAGGGCAAAGGTAGCTGTAAGAGCATTTCAACCAGGTTTCTGCCACAAAGAGCTGGGAGAAATGCAATGAGCAAGAAAGGCAACGAGCACGAAGGTAACCCCGGTGACACGGGCCCCATCCAAAGGCTCCTTCCCCCCGACGAGCGGCCAAACCCAGAGGTCTGGGTACGGCAGAGGGGCAGAAGGAGTTCCAACATCAGCTGCTCCGGGCTATTTCCCTCCCGCGGCAGGGCACAGAGCGCGCCCCCGCCGCTCGCCCCCGGGACACCGGCACCGCAATCGCCGGGGGCCCGCCCAGGCGGGCCGTCCCCGGGCTGTCCCCAGGCCGTCCCCGGGCCGCTCCCCCCGCGCCGCAACTCACGGGCAGAGCCGCCCCGCCGCCGCCAGCCCCGNGTGGCGGCCGCGGCTCCCTCCGCGCCTTCCCTCCTCCCTGCTGCCGCCGGCGCTCCGTGCCGTGCCGCGCCGTGCCGCGCCGCGCGTTGCCGCCGCCATGGGGCTGACGCGGCAGTACCTGCGCTACGGGCCCGCCGCGCTGTTCGGGCTGGTGGCCAGCGCCAGGGCCGGCGTGGCCTTCGTGGCGCTGCGCGGGGAGCGGGGCCGGTACGTGGCCGTGCCGGCCTGCGAGCACGTGTTCGTGTGGGACACGCGGAAAGGAGAGAAGGTGGGAGCGGGTCCCCCCCCACCCCGGGGATGCGGTGCCGGGGGCGGCGGGTGGCGGGGCAGGGCCGGGCCGGGATGCAGCGTGCGGGGCTTTTGGGCCGCCTGAAGCCGAGCTGGTTTGTGTTACTGGGCGGCGATGGAAGGGTTTTGACACCTTCGGAGTTCCCCGCCTCTTCTGTACCGTTTGCACAGCGCGAGGGTTGGTTGTGGTGCGGGTCTGCAGCTCTGGTGATGTCTTGACCCCGTCATATTGTCTTCCAGTTCCTCAGACTGGTCGTTGGACAGAAAGGATTCTGAGTAATGTTGTCTTTTAAATAGACCAAAGTAAATGCCAGCGTGGGATGTTTACAAAGTCTCAATGCTGCTGTTTGTTTCTGTTCAGGTGATCGGTAAAATTTGCATTTGTTGCAATCCCACAGGCAGCACCACGGCACGTAGAGCAGATGAGGCTATGGATGATTTGTATTTCTGGTGTGCAGCAACTCTCCTGTTTGTTTTCTTTTGGTAGTACCTTGTGGCCATCAGTTGTCACTGGGAGGGAGTGGCAGTCCTGCTGTTCTGCTCTTACTGTGAAAGTAATTTATTTTATCTTGACTTGATCCTAAAATGGCTGAATCTCACTGTGGGTCCTTTGAGATTTGCCTCAGTACCTCAGCTGGGGAAGAGCTAATTGCTGTCATGGTGACTGGAAAGCTGCTCCCTGTTTAGCTGGCTGCGTGAAAGTTGGATGAATCAGGGACGTCAGGGAGTTTGTGCTTTGGCCGTGGAACTGGGCATCCCACATGAAAGTTGTATTCCATAGGGAGGTTGTGAGCTGTAACTTTAAGGGCTTTGCCACATACTGTCTCCTGTCAGATTCCGAAATCACTGTAAGTACTGCTGTCCACTACAAACTGAAATCAGGATTTGCTTCACAGCCCCTGGAATGCTGGCTACTTGTGTGTTGTTTTGGAGATGTTTTTATCATTCTCAGGTTCCTATGCAGTCTTGGAAAAGCAGCTCTGTCCTATACCTGAGAAAAGCTAGGCAAGAGAAGATGAGTCAGGAAGAAACCTTCAGACTTTACTCTCAAACAATGTTTCTTCCTCTCCGGCACTTAAAATGTGGAGGCAGAAATCTGAGCTTCTGCTTTCCAGGCCTCATTCTGCACCAGTTTTCTGTTTGAATATGGGAAATTCCTTCCCTTCCAGCTGCTGTTTGCCTTGGAAAATGTGGCTAGTGACACTGTATTTAGTGCAGGAAGTTCAAAAATGAACTTAAAAAGTGTCAGAAGTGCTCGGTTGGAAGTTCAGTAGAAGAGAAGAGTATATTCTTTCTGCTATGTAAGAATCTGACTCTCACATGTCATTTATCAACATTGTCCATGTTTTGTCTCTTAAAAATTGCAGGTTCTTATCCTTAAGGGTCTCAAGCAGGAAGTCAGTTGCCTCTGCCCTTCTCCAGATGGGTTGCACTTGGCAGTTGGGTATGAAGATGGATCAATCCGTGTCTTCAACCTCCTAAGTGGAGAAGTAAATATCACTTTCAATGGACATAAGGCTGCAGTTACAGCCCTGCAGTACGACCACCTGGGTGGCCGGCTGGTATCTGGCTCAAAGGTGAGCGTTGCACATCTGGAGCATGACCCTTTCACAGAGATGCTGCATGGGGAAGGCTGACCAGCATTTTAAGTGGGCCTCTGCCTGTAGACAGAGGATGGCAGTGAGAGGAGTTGGGACTTCAAGACAGTGATGAAGCTGGGGAGGCCAGGGCTTGGAAAGCAGCAGAGGCTGCAGAGCAAGAGTAGGGTACGAGTAGAGCTGTTAAAGTGAAGAAGCTTGTGAGGTCAGGAATAGCAAAAGTGACTCAGTCTGGGATAGCGAAACACTTATCAGACTGAATGCACCTTTTGGGAGTGAATGGCACTTGCATTAATCACTCTTGACGTTCAAGTTCCCAGTGAGAAAGCGTGCTCTCAGGTGATGTGTTCAGTCTCATAGCAGAAGTTTTGCGGAGACTTTTTTTGCCAGTCCCTTGGAGACACTCTCTGTGTTGCAGGATACAGAAGTCATCGTGTGGGATGTCATCAATGAGAGTGGCCTGTACCGGCTGAGAGGACACAAGGATGCTGTCACTCAAGCCCTTTTCTTGAAGGAGAAGAACCTGCTGGTCACCAGGTGAGCTTGACTGAGTGTAGTTGTTGATCAGGAAAGCAGGTGTGGTTGTACTTGCAGTTTAGACATTCTGTGTGCTACAGCCACTTGTTGACTCATGATATCTGAGATCTGCCATCATCTTTGGTATTGTCACATCCACATATTTTTTTAATACTGCTTGAATTCGCATGTAGTTAGTGGAGGTGAATTGGCCATACTGAAAAAACAGTGTTTGAAAAAGGGTTTAACTTGCTGGTAAATGCAGCATCTTAAAATTATTGTAACAAGGAGTAGTGATAATACGTTCATTATGTCTGTAACCATTTTTGCTGTTTATCTTGGAGAATTTAGCAAGCTTCACCATCTGTGTCACTCAGTCAGCAATGTGACAGAAAATTGCTTCCTTGTAAGCTGTAAATAGAGGAATTCAGTAAAAGATAAGGGCTTTTTTAGTTGTTTTTTTAGTTATTCAACATGAGCTGCAAGTTGACTGAATCCCTTTAATAATAAGTGGTTGACGGAAGACAGTCTTGCTGAAATACCAGTCAGTGATTTTTCATTTATTAATATGTCATATAATGGCCTAGTAGAAAAGTGCATGCAACTAGTTAAGTGTAAAATTAAAGTTTCTTTTGCTTTTTTAAAAAAATTTTTTAGGTGGAAAAAGTATTTTTTTGGTTTGGTAGATGATACAAATTTCTTAATGCAATTCAATATTTGAAGGTCACACTTGGAAATGCTTGTTAATACTCTCAGTAGATAAATTGAGATGAAGAATTCCTGTTTTATTTATTATTTTACTTTCAGAGTAGAGATATTATCCTGTTTTTCTGGAGGTGCAAACTTTTGCTTCCTTACTTTAGATTGTTTTCTTGCCCAAGTCACTGACTGTTTCTTTGTGTACAGAAAGTTTTATATAGTATTTTCGTATGTCGAATTTACCAGTGCCTTTGGATCCTAAGTAAGAAAACAGTAAATATCACTCGTAAGCAGAAGGTTTTTATCCTGAGGGAGCTTAGTAGTGGAACAATTTTGTCTCTTATTTTAATTGAAACTTATTAAGGGAAATAGGCTCTGACAAACTTGCCATAAATAAAGTTAAATTGTTGTAGAGTGCACTGAAAGAATCTGCATAAAAGTTGACATTACTTTCTGGGATGCTCTTGTAGTATTGAGGTAGCATAATATATGTGTTTTCAAGGAGATCTAATCCTATGTGGGCTTTGAAGGACTGAAACAGCTGTAATTCTCCATTAGGAGAAGCAGCTCCAAATTGGTGTTCAAAAGGAAGGAATCTGCTTTTCTTGTAGCCTGGTCAGTGCCCAGGCATGGCACTGGTTGAGAATGTAGAGTTGTTCTCACCTCAAGTAAGCAAGAAAGGAAGCTGTGTGACAGTGGAGCTGGCAGCTGCGTCCGGAGGTGGAAGCAGTTTTCAGTGACTTGCTGGATACCTTTCTATTTCTGTACTTTGTTCTTGCATAGTTGCAAAATTCAGAGTCTGAGCAGCTGCTCTGTGTTATGTTGTAGCATGTTTTAGTTAGTTAGTTAGTTTGTTTCTACCACTTTTCTAAGCATGTGTGCTCTGGCAGTCTTTGCTTGTGTGTTGAGTTTTGATTCTTTGTTCCAGTGGCAAAGACACATTGGTAAAATGGTGGGATCTGGATACCCAGCACTGCTTCAAAACTCTTGTTGGACACCGAACTGAGGTAAAGAGAATGTGCAGGGAGCTGTTGGGGTGGAGGGACTCTGGACTACATGTCATGGTTCACATGCAGTGGATGACAATTCTGATACAGATGTCCCCAGAGGAGGTCCTAGCTAGCCAGTCGGTTTTTTACTCATTTAAATAAATTAATTTAAGATGCATTGCTATTGTTATGATAGTTAAAGCAGCTATAAGTCATTTCCTCACATGGTGCCTCTGGACAGGTCTGGGGAATGGCTTTGCTGTCCAAAGAGAAGCGTCTGATCACTGGGAGTGCTGACAGTGAGCTGAGGGTGTGGGATATCATGTACATCGAGGAGGTAAGACATTCCCTCTGTAACCCCTCAGTCTCACCCTGCCCAGCTCCTTGTCTTTGGACTAAGATGTGACTGGAATGTGTGAAAACCTAGTTGACATTCTGGGAAACGGAGCCAAAGCAATGTCTTTGCTGTTTGAGGAGTCCAGAAACTGCTCTTGGGTTAGGCTTTGCTGTTTTCTCTATTTCTAGCTTTCAAGTGAAACTATGAGCACTTCCAGAACAAGAATTCCAGAGTGTGTTGGATCTTCCTGCCTTGTGGCTAGAGAAAACAGCCTTGTGGGTGGATGATAATCATGGGAGAACACGGAGTGCTGGGCACCCACAGGCATGCAGTAGCCCACTCCAGTGGAGGCTAATTGTGTATCCAGGGAGATAAAATGTGAGACAGGGACCAAAACACTGTAGCTCTTGTGGTTTAAGGTATTCCTTACGGAGTTTTTTTACTCATGAACAGGTAAAAGATCCTGATGAGCCTGAGTCCAAGAAAAGCAAAGGGTCTTCACCTGGAGCAGAAGGAAACACTGAAGAGGATGAGACCTTAGAGTTGGATGAGCAACCTGAGGAAGTAAGATCAGTTTTCCGTGGTATGACAGGGTATATCTAACTATTTGCATGCTTTAAACTCTAAGTTTAAAATTTATTAATTTAATTAACAATATTAATAATTTAATATTAATTCATTAATAATCAATATTTAGCCTGTTTGGGAAAATGTAGTACTTCTTGCCTTGCTCCATGGTAACTTCCTCAGCAGCAGTTGCTGCCTCATCTAACTACAAAACATCAGCAGAAGTATGTGTGCCAAAACACATAAGCATTATTCTCCGCTGAAAGAGGAGGTCTAGCAGATGTTTGAAGTTCAGCACTGCTAATAAAACTCTTTCATCAAACAACATGAGATTAAAATAGTTAACCAGCACTGCTGGTTGGCAGCGCTGATGCTGAGCTTTGCAGGTCAGTAGCAGAAACTGAGGGGCGAGAGTTGTACCGTATTGAAACGTGGTGTGAGATTTGATTGCAGAAACCCATTCTCACTTGTGCTGCTGCTGGAGGCTTTACTTTCTGGGATACTGCTTAGATTTCAGTTTGCTTGTAGTTGTGGTAGATACATGACCTTGTTAAATAATTATCCAACTTCCTCTCTAGAGAATTTCTCTCTCCTCAACCATTTAAGAGTGTTTGTTGTCACCTTCTCTGTGTCTGCTGACAGGGGAACTAAGCTCTGGTACGTTTGTAGCATAAAAAATCATTCATGTCTCTTGAATGGCTATGGTTTGCCAATAAAGTTGTTATTCTTCCTCTGAGACTGTCAGTGATTGTTTTCAGCTAAAATGCAGCAAGACATAAGGAGATAAGCTTTGTAGCTCACACAGATGCTTGATTTGTCTCTTGGTTATCCTTACTAGCTGTTCTACCAGGACCCTATAGGTTTATTTCCCTCTCTTCTCTTCTTGACTTGTCAGCAAGTTTCTGAGTTTACTTGAGAAGATCACTTGGTATTTCAGACCAAAGTTTTTGGTTCTTTCCTTACAGCGCATTGTTAAGTGCAGCAAAGTTGGATCCATCGTGCGGGAGGGGAGAGACCGAGTAGTTACTCTCGCCACGGACCGAATGGGCAAATTTTTGGCCTGCCATGTGAGTAATGGGCTCCTCAGCTTTTGGAATATAAAAAAAGCTCTTGGAGACCTTGGGTAATTTCTGTGAGAGCCAGCCAGGGCTTCTCATGCCTTTGACTTTGCTTTGTCTCTAGGGAACAGATGCTGTTCTGGAGGTGTTTTCTGTCCTTTCTGAAGAGGAAGTCCAAAAGAAATTGGAGAAGAAGAGGAAGAAAGCAAAGAAAAAAGCCAAGTAAGCTGTCTTTTGGATGTATTTGGAAGCTGTCTTTGTCCAGAAGACTCTTAGAAAAGCCCTTTAGTAACATTTAGTAGAAAAGCCCTTGAGTAGCATTACACAGTGGTTGAACTCCAAGCTTCTGGTCATTCGGTTTGTGCTAGCCATTGTATTTTGAGGTTGCTGTTGCTGTGCATTGGTGCTTGTCTGAGCAGCGCTGCTCCCAGAGACTAAGGAAATACCTTTCTTTCTGGGGAAAAAAAAAACCCCTAATGTGTGCAAAAGAAGTGGACATAAAATGGATTTTTCAGAGCTGCTCACCTCTGCCTGACAGTAGTTTATACTACTTGGTGCATCAAAGTAAGTCCTTGATAGGACATGCAGGAATGAGAATTTCATCTGAGTGAGAACTTACCTAGAGGTGAGAGCTTTCTTAATGTTTTCTTAGTGTTAATTATCTCTCTGTGTATCCTGGCACTTAACAAGTACCTTGGAAGAGCTCTTAGGGAGAGGTCTGTCCCAGGGTACACAACATATAAATCTGGAAGTGCATCTTGGCAGTGGCTGAGGTCTTGGTGGGTGTAGCAGATGAGCAGAAGCTGATCTCACTCTCAAACACAGCTTTCTGTTGTCTGTTTTCTATCCATCTTCCTGACGTGCCTTGTTCAAGTGCTTTGGCTCCAGAGGAGGTTGCCTTTTTTATGCCAGTTTGTCTAGTGGTCTGCATACCAGCATGAACTTCACCCTCTCAGCTTGTTCCTAGCACTACTGGATGAAAGGGAGATTGTTTTCAGCAGGCTAAGTCGTTTCCTTATATTGTTCTCTGTGCTACTTTGGGTTGGCTGTGATGTGTCATTTGACTCTTATCCCTTATCTGACTTTTCTAGACAGAGCTCTGAAGAGGAGCCTGAAAGGAGTGTGGAGCTGAGCCTACAGGAGGAGATTCAGCGTGTCACTAATGTCAAAGCTTCTTCTAAAATCAAGTGAGTGGAAAGTGAGTGGCAGTGTCTGAGCAATGGTTATGCAGCTCCCCTGGGGAGACCTCTGCATGGCTCAGTATGGGGAGAGGTGGAAGAAACTTCTCCCTCGACATCTGTTTAACTTGGAGCCAGAGAGAGGCCTACTGTGATCCCCAGTCTGTTCACACTCTTCTACAAGTGGTCCCCACCTTGCACACCTCTGTGTCTTAGTATGCACTTGCTTGTTGGTTACACTCGGTCTGTATTCCTGTATCTCAGCTGACCTTGATGCTTGATCCCTCCTACATTTTTGTCTTACTGCCCCTGTGTACAGCTCTGCTTTTGTCTAATCAAACAGGTCATTTGACTTGATTCTCTCTCCGAAAGGAGAGCTGAAGATTGTACTGTTGCTCCAGAACAATGTCATTGAGTCATACAACCTGGACCTGTCAGCGCAAGTCCCACAGGCTGTCCGTGCATCCAAGATAACCATCGGAGGCCACCGCAGTGATGTCAGGACCTTGGCTTTTAGCTCTGACAACATTGCCATTCTCTCAGCAGCTGCAGAATCTGTAAAGATTTGGAACAGGTACACTGTCCACTTGGGTCAGTCCCGTGTGCCCTATGTATGTCTGTCTCCTAGAACACAGGAGTGATGTGTTCAGAAAAGCAGTGGTGAGGAAGAGGGGACAATGGAGAAAGAGAAAATAGTGAATGAAGTAAAAGAAGTAAATAGAAAACTACTTTACTTCTTTCCATATTAGGGAAATTGAGAAGCTATAGAGCTAAAATTGCATCATTAACTCTTGTTGGTGACTAAAGCCAAGTGTTTTGCCAGATTTGGAAAAACAAATGGAAGGACAAATCTTTAGACTCAAAGGTTTGTTGATTTGGAGTTTTTTGCCATTTTAGTAAACTAGCTACTGCTTGTTCTTTAAGGAACATGTGGGCTTCTGAAGTTTCTAGTATTAGACTGAGTAGACTGCTGCTTTGATCTAGAGTGTTGTCCTAATGTGTCTGGAGTGGTGCTGATTTCAAGCTGTTTCCTTTGAGCATGCTATCTTTTACTTCTTCCTCTCATGGGCAACTGGAATTGCGTTTTGAGAGTAGGAGCTCTATTCTTCCTGACAACAGCAATAAGTCATGATGATGGACAACATAATGGCAGGTTTCTATGGAAAATGTTCTTAGCAGTAATGCTGGATGGCATTTGGGTCAATAGGATGGTGGCCCACAGACAGCTGTGGGCAGAGGCCACTCTGGAGTGTGTCTCTCTGAGTGTGCCAGATTTTGTGTGTGGTAAGAGGTTTTGGGGTCTGCCTTTGTCCACAGATCGACCTTGCAGTGCATCCGGACAATGGACTGTGAGTACGCGCTCTGCTCGCTCTTTGTCCCCGGGGATCGGCAGGTCATCATTGGCACCAAGGTAAATAGTGTCCTTCTGCACCCTAGACTGCCCAGGCCTGGAAATAATTAAGGCAGCCTCACAGAAAATGCATTGTGTCTCCTGATCTCGAGCACTCTGTTTCAGGAGTAGAAACCTCTCTGACAGTCAGGTTCTGCTCTGTTCCCAGACTCCTTATGGAGCCCTCGTGGCTTGAGCTGGACATCTGGGCAGAGCTTTGGGAAGGCCCTGGTGGAGATCAGGAGTTTGGCCATCTGTGTGCAGTAGCCACCTAATGAAGCTGGCTGTTGGGAAGATGGGTGGCAGGGAAACTCTTCTGCCAGGAGCTATCGTGAGTTGTGAGCGGGGTTGCTGATTTGTCCTCTGTGTTGTATCTTTCTCCCCAGACAGGGAAGCTGCAGCTGTATGACCTGGCTTCTGGGAGTCTGATAGAGACACTTAATGCTCATGATGGGGCAGTGTGGTCCATCGCTCTCTCACCAGACCAGGTAACTCAGCTACCCTTCTAAGTATCATCTCTTGCTTGTACCTTCATGTAGCTCCTTCCTATAGTACTGTGTTTGCACTACTGATGAGGGCATGGAAACGCCTCGTCCTGGGAGGTGGAGGATGCAGCTGGTAGTGTCTAAGAACTTTCTAGTGAAATCAAAACCATAGCAAGTAATAAGCTGCCTGAGATTCATATACCGTGCAGATTAAAACATATGGGATAGATTTTACATATGTTTTGAATGTAATGTAAATGGGATAATGCTGAACTGTTCTTCCTTTAGAAGGCCATACTTGTGGGGGTGGGTAAGGTGGGTGACCCAGTAACAGCGAGAGTATCAAGTTGCCCACAAAGCACACGCACATTGTTACCTACAGCTGAGATGACTGTTTTCAGTCCCAAAGTTTCAGTCTGGGTTTTGATTCACGTTTCAGGTATTTGTCTTAGACCTCCCTGCTAGAGCTTTTGAAATTGGTTTTGCTCAGCCAATGGGTAATGCATGCTCTCACCAGAGCAAGTGCTTCTGGTGGTGTCCGCTTAACCATTAATGCTGCAAGAATGTGGAACACTTCAAAAACCTCCTTGCACGTTGGCAATTCCTTGCTTTAGAATTTCTCTGGGTTAAAGCAGGTGGTTTCACAATAACTTTCATGTTTTCCCCTGCAGCGTGGCTTTGTGACAGGAGGTGCTGATAAATGTGTCAAGTTCTGGGAGTTTGAACTTGTGAAGGATGAGAAGAGTGTTCAGAAACGGTGAGAAAATAAACCTTTTTAGACTACATTTAGTTGTAATGTCCGTTGTTGATGGATGGTTTGGCCTCCACTGTGCACTGCAAGAAGCATCCGTGTGGACCACCTTGAGAAGGCTGTGAGCTCACTGCTGCTTTGTGAAGTCCTGAGCTTAGCAGTTATCTCATCCTTATCCCTTTCTTGTGTTACCTTCTAATCAGGACGGGCCTCCAAGTCATTACAGTAAATTTAGCAGTGAAGTTCATCATCCTGGAGTGCCTGTTTATTTCCAGTCCTGTCTTGTAAAAGTCATAGTGAGGAATGAGATGCCGTGTGTTACAGTTAACTTGCTTTCCTAGGGTGCAGTGTGAGACTTGTGTTCATATCTCTTCCTAACTTGTTTCTTTGGGATAACAGTTGTTTTTTTCCTCTTCTTTTTGCCAGGCTGTCCATGAAACACGTGCGCGTTTTACAGCTGGATGAAGATGTTCTCTGTGTGCGGTACAGCCCCAACCAGAAACTGCTGGCTGTCTCCTTACTGGATTGCACTGTGAAGATTTTCTATGTTGACACACTCAAGGTGTGCATGACCAAATGTGCTTCGAGGCTGTGCAGGGAGTGATATAATTGTAGCCTGCAATATCAAGAATACATAGGAAAAATGTCTATTTATTGCAGAATACTAGTAAGAATCAGAGAGACCATTCATCCTGGTTCATGCCTGTTTGCTAGCAAACCTGACAGAACCATGGCTGGCTGACACTGGGGAGAAGATCCATTTTTCATTTGGAAAGTGTTCTGAGCCTGCAGGTGTCAAGGTTCATTCTAAACCCTGCAGACATCATGTTACTCCAAGGCACTGCAAGGGTATAGGTGGATGTGTCACATGTGACATTAAATAGGGCACAGCAGAGGCACATCTTGGGGGAGGAGAGTCTTCTTTGTGAGTAGACTGTGGTTGGTTTGTTAGTTTTGTATTAGCACATGAATGTTAGGAAGTGAGACAAGACAGACTGGTGCTGACAGGTAGGCAGAAAGAAGCAGAGAGAAGCTCCACAAGCAGTGTGGTGCTTAGCACCAGAGTTAGCTCAACTTGCTTGGATACTTCCACCCTTCTCCCAGTTCTGCCATCATGGTCCTTCCACTGACAGTGTTCAAGGCAAGAATGGAAGTGGAGCAGTGCTGGAAAGACAGAGCTCCTGAGACAGAGCAGAATTAGCCTGGTGATTGAGATTTTCACAAATACCTACCCAGCCATGTCTAACTGAGTCACCTTTCTTCTCCTTCAGTTTTTCCTCTCTCTGTATGGACACAAGCTGCCAGTGCTCTGTATGGACATCTGCCATGTAAGTATCATTAGGGCTGTCTTAACTGGGGCAGTGGTGGTATGGATGACTGTAAGAACCTTTGCTGGCAGCAAGGCCTCTAGGATAATGCTTTCTTGCCATTTCCTTGCTCACAACTTGGCAGTTTCTGGTTGGGATACTGCAAGCCCCTCCTTATTCTGTAGTCCCGTGGTCAGTGGAAGGCTTACTGGGGTAGGGGTTGTGACAGAACTGACTGGGGCACTTTGTGAGTGAGTGGAAATGGAATGACAATTATTGAAACTCAAGAATGTCAAGATATAACTAAATACCTGCAGAGGTTCAGAGGAGAGCCAGAGTGCTGTCAGTGGGCTGTCCCAGTACACAAGCATGGGCCTCACCCTATGGGAGGAGGTGGAGGGATCAGGAGGGCATGTTTGAGGAGCCAGATAATTGTCTACTCAGTAGGGCTTTGTTGCTGGCTCAGCAGCAGCTCTCATGGGGCTGCCAGCCAGCTGCCCACAGTCTCCTCTCTCTTTGTTGCTTTGTAGGATGGGACTCTAATTGCAACCGGCTCTGCTGACAGGAATGTGAAGATTTGGGGCTTAGATTTTGGGGACTGTCACCGTTCTCTCTTTGCCCATGACGACAGGTTAGTCAAATCCTGCAGCATCTGGGCTGTGGACTCTTGTCTCCAAGGTTTTGTGATCCAGCAATAATCCTTTTGCCCAGTGTAGAGGGGATGGTCTGCAGTGTTCCCCATTTGAGTAAATTTGAGTCTTTTTCTCTTCTAGTGTGATGTATCTGCAGTTTGTGCCGAAATCCCATCTCTTCTTCACAGCTGGGAAGGACAGCAAGATTAAGCAGTGGGATGCAGATAAATTTGAGCATATCCAGACACTAGAGGTAGGAAGGAAGCTGTGGAGACTGTTGAAAGGAAGCATTATCCCTGCAGAACAGCGCTCTGCTCAGGGTTGGGAGTTGGGTGATGTTCACATCATATTTCTTCTGTCTGCCATGCAGGGGCATCACCAGGAAGTGTGGTGTTTGGCACTCAGTCCCAATGGAGACTACGTGGTGTCAGCATCCCATGACAAGTCCCTGCGGCTCTGGGAAAGGACGAGGGAGCCACTTATTTTGGAAGAGGAGAGAGAAATGGTGAGAGTTGCATCATTCCTGCCAAAGAAAACTTTCAGACATGTTTTGTCCCGGCAGGCAGTTTCCTGATTTTTCTGGCTGCATGCTTGGCGGACCTGCTTTTTAACGAACCACAGGCTGATGTTGGGGTGCCCAGGGTTATCTGTCACCTTTTTCATGATGGGACTGTGCCCTGAGCTGTCTGGAGACACCACTGGAGGTGTTGCAGGTGCTTGCTTGTCTGGCAGATGTCTGGCTAACTTGCTGTCTACTTTGCTTCTCTTCTGCTTCCCAGACTTTGGTCTATAGTTGTGGTTTTGTACAGCTCTGTTGGCTACAATCTTTGACATTCTCTTACTCCCTTGTGTTCCTTTCAGGACAAGTATGCTTGGGAGATAGTTCAGCAGGTGGCTGTTGTGGAGTGATGGAAAGCACCCGTCCTGTTAAATGCAGTTTGTCTTAGTTTCTTTTCCCTTTTCCAACCATGAGAAATGTTGGACATCCATTCTGTCTTAGTAGCAGGCCTCAGAGCTCATGGGTGCCTGAAAAAGCCCCTTCTGTTCCATTTGAGCATGTATCGTGAGGACTCATAGACTCCAAGAAGGACTTCAATGGGAAGGAAAGCCTGAAGGTTTCTATTCTAACCCCATGTGCGCTGCAGGACAACCTTAAAGCTATATCAGACTTGTCCTGGTACATGGATATCTCCAAGGAAAGGGATTCTCCAGGCTGTCTGAGCATCCGTTCCAGTACTGAACCACCATTGAGGTGGACATGTTTGTTTTATGTATCCAAATGGAGATTCCCTTGGAACAATTGGTAACTCTTGTCTTTTCACAGTATCCCTTAGAGGAGCCTGTCTTTGTCACCCCTTCTTAAAGTAGTTCTCAAACCACAGTGGGGGAAGGAGGCAGAAATGCAGAAGGAGAAGAAGGACTGGATGAGGAACCTGCAGTAGATGTTTGGGGTCTTTATCCCAGCCTGCTTTGCAAGTGCTCACTCGTAGCCTGCCCATTGTTTGGTGTGCTAGGAATGAGGGTGGTAAAAGGAGAGATAGCTTCTTTTCCAGATTCTAGAAAAGTGTGTTTTGGGCCAAGTTTGAGTAGCAAGGTGGGCATGAACACACCAGTAGTAAATTACACACTGATGTAATTGATACCCTTTCATGTGAGAGGTGGCAGACTGGAGGATTTTTCCTCTTGCATGCTCAGACAACCCTGGGCCTTTTCTAGGCTGGTTCCTTCTGTGCTGTGTGACTGGTGAAAGGTCTGGTACTGAACTGCTTTGGTGTCTGTCTTGGCTTGGTGAGCTAAGGGCTGTTCCTGCATCCAGAGCAGAGGCCTTGGTTTCTTTCTGGGAGAGGCTAAAAGTTCACTGTGCAGTTGGGACCAGGGAAAAGTGGGCATTTTGCACTGGCATTGTTGATCTCTGCTTATTTGTCCTAGTTTTGTAATGGTCTGTGCTAAGCTGCAGGCTCCCTTGCTCAACCAGTCTGGAAGGAGCTTGTACCCTTGCTTGCTGCCTGTTCACCCCTGCTAATATGTTGTGTTCTCATCCACTGCAGCAACGAGAAGCTGAATATGAAGAGAGTGTGGCAAAAGAAGAGCAGCCTGTGGTGAGTTATACCATCTGAATATATGTCAGTCTGACTACAAACTCTGGAATACCTATTTCTGTAAGAGGCATAGAAGAGGTTTCAGAGAGGACAGATCATTTTTTTGCTTTGAGGAGGTGCAGGGGGAAGGTGCTGCTAAAGCTGTGGTTGCCCCATGATGCATGATGTTTGGGGCTGGCCAAACTACTAGACACTAGCTGTGGATACTGAAACCTTGCTATGCTTTGGCCTTATTTCCCTAGTTCAGGTCCACACCAGCACTGTGCCAAGTCTAGACTGGCTTCTGACAGCTGCTTCCAGATCCACGTAGTGCAGGACTGGTGAGGCAGCTCAGATGGTTAGGTTGCTTTGCTGGTTGTTCTGACACTTACTGGATTACTTGGCCTCTGTTGGCAGAGCAAAAACTGTTTTCCTGCTTCCCAGAACTCAGTGTTAGCACAGTGCCTCTGTTCCTGAAGAAAAACTATGCATTTGAGAAATCCGTTTTTTCCCCATATAAATGGCCAGTTTATGGAATGGGGCTGATGTTTTTCTTAGTATGGATTATGGTAGGATGCCTTCCATAGCTGGTGCCTACATGTGTCAGCTGCTCAGCTGTGGAAGGGTAGAACTGCAATTCTGTTTTTATAGGTGGCTGGAGAGACACAAGGAGAGACAGGGCTGGCAGGAAAGAAGACTATTGAGACCATCAAAGCGGTAAGGTTGTGTGGGTCTGCCAGTGTTGATTTGTGCCTTACCAATCTCTGCTGTAGGCGGGCTGTCACAGGGTTGGGGCTTCAGCTTGAAGAGTAACTCGTGCTGTCACATAAGGGCAGATTGCCTCTGCCTGCAAGAGCAGTCTGTCCTGCTCCATGGCCAACAGGGAGAGGTCTGGCTCTGGAGAGTCACACAGCAGGAAATCCTGAGATCTCTCCAGGGAATGAGGTGTGACGTTCCTGTAGCTGCAGCTTTCTTCACCTTTCATGCTGTGGGACAGACAGGGCTGCTCTTACCCTATGGGGTTTGCAGCTCAAAGGAGCACAAGGCAGCCGGGGTGTTTTCTAGGCATCAGGCCTCTCCCTGAAGGGCTGCACTTGGGGCAGTGGAGGGAATGTGGATGGTGTGTGACATCTTCAGGACACAATTGATGTGCTCAGGGTAGTGGTGCAGTCTGGAGCAGAGGCTGTTGGGCAAGATGCCCTGGGGTGCTCTGTGTCAGTCCTTCTGCTTCCACCTGCATTTGTCCAGTTGAACTTTGCTTTGGCCTGTCTGATGTCACTGACATGCTGTTCTTGTGTTGCACAGGCTGAGAGGATCATGGAAGCTATTGAGCTGTACAGAGAAGAGACGGCAAAACTCAAGGAACACAATGCCATATGCAAAGCTGCAGGGAAAGAGGTAAAAGATTGAGGAAGTACCAGTCTCAAGGCGTGCTGGGGGTATCCTTCCACCTCAGATGGAAAGGCTTAGCATGCAGATAAAGTCAGGATAACTGAAAACAGCAGACATTTGCTGAAATCTCTTGGAGAAGTAAGTGGCACCATATTTGGGTCATGGCTAGTGGTGTGTTCTTTCTTTCCAATGGTTTTTATGTTTGCAATGTAAGTTCTGTCCCTGGAAGAGTGTGCTGCTGCAAATTGTTCCCAAACCCTAGTCTTTGCCTTCATCTCGACACTCCCTGCTAAATAAGGGGCTGTGATATGCCTAAAGTGAGAGGAAAATACTTTACTGACAGGAATGAAGTCTTTAATAGGAGCTCCCAGGTCCACAATGTGCATAGACACACATGCCACCATAGCACTGGTACCCCTTTTTCAGTACTAACCAATGGATACATTCAATCCCAAAATAGTTTGTGCCCTATCCTGCCCCCTAGGCCTGCCCCTTGGAGCTTCTCCAGAGAGTTTTGGGCCTTCTCTTTATTGCTTTGTCTACTCCATATCTTGTATTCCCTCCACTTTCATGTCCCAAACAGGATAGAAATTGCTAGAACTTGTTTTTCCCCAAAAGAATGGTAAACAACATTTCACAGACCACGAGAAAGAGGTTTTGTACGATCCTAAATGTGAGAACCCATGCAGCTGTGCTAAAATCCAGAAATAAAAAGAATATAAGAAAAAAAATATAAGTGGGAAAAGTGACAAGAAGTGGAAGAAAATGCATAAATGTTTGAGTTAGTCATATACTTCTGAGAATAAGATTGACTAGTGGCTGTAAATGAGGCCTTCAGTGACATTCTGGGGAGGATGGAGGTGTGGGAATTGCAGGAAAACATTCAATAAAAGCTTTTTTCTGCTGTGGGTGAGAGTTTGTTCTAAATATGCCTTTGTAAACACACACACACACCCCTTCCTCATTCTAACCCATTCTATATATCCAGGTTCCCTTTCCTGTCAATCCCATCCTTCGTGCCTATGGAAATATTACAGTAAGTGGAATGTCTTTTCTCAGATTGAGTGGGGCTGGTTGATTTGCTAGCTAAGCCAAAGCACTGGGTTGCTTTGGGGAAGGACTTGGTTCAGCTTGAAAATTTCACGCTTTTGCTTGTACAAAGTGAACATAATTCGTTTTTTTTCATGATTGTGGGGTTTTAATAGGGATTTTTTATTATTTTTTAATATCTTGCATGTGTGTTACAAAGTTTAACCCTGTCATAGTTAAACAGGGGGAAATGAAATCCTGTGGCTCAGTAGCTAGCAAGTTCTTTGGAGGTGGGTGATGTTTAATTGAATCCACTGTACAGAAAAGGGAGTTTGGATGTGTTTCCAATGTCTTCGAGACACCTTCCCCTAAACCAAGTTGTTTGAAGCTGCATCTCAGTGCCAGAAGAAACAGCATTTTGTTTTCCTTCTAACTGCCTGTAATCCCCTTGCAAGAGCCCTTCTGTCCCTTCCTCCATGATTATAGGTTTATTTAATTTTAAGTTGGATGGGCTGAACAGAAGTGAACGAAATCCTATGTCTTAATAGTTAGAGGCACTTTTCTTTGGCAATTCCCAGTTCTGCTCTGCATCTGCCAAACACTTCCAACAGATTAACAGGAGTAGCAGGAATTAAGTTTTTGGGAGATGAGTTTGTGTAAGGTTTTGTATGTGCAATTCGTTTGTTTTACCAAGCTTTTTATCCAGTTTCTACAGGATTCATTGCTGTGAATTGAGATGATTTAGCTCGTTGAATATAAACTAGATTTTTCACAATATTGCTCACCAGTGTAGAATATCCTGAGAAGGCTGGGTCTGTGTTTTAAGGAGGGAGAACTTCTCAGACTGTGAGCTAATTGAAGCTGAAGGGATTTCCTCTTTGTTCTATTCAGTTTGGTCTGTCTGTCTCAGAAGACGTGATTGCATATTTTTAACTGTGTAGAGAGAACCTTAAAGCTTGTTGGTCTTGGGATATTTCTTGATAAGCACAGCTGGTGTCTTTCCCTTTACAGCCTTCTGCATATGTGCTAGAAGTTTTTAAGAAGGTCAAGTCAAGGTGAGTCCAAAGAGCCCAGATTTGTGGCTGAGTATTGGATTTCTAGACCTGGGCCTGCCTGGGGTCCTTGAATGGTCTCATGCTAGAAAGTCTGGAGTTACTTTTCCTGGCAGCCTCTTTTGGAACATGTGTGGAATTGGGGAATGGAAGTGGTTCCTTCTATGGGGAGTGTGGGTGAAGCTTGTGAATGTGGGTTTTCTGCTTCAAGATGCACATGTATGTGGAGAGCAGTTTGGGAATGGTGAGGGGGGGAAGGCTGTGTGCCTGCTCCCTGTGCCAGAAGATGCTGGCTGGCCTGGGTTGTAGTCTGTGGGGATGCACCATGAGGGCAGTGACAGACCAGCCAGGAGGAATGCTTAGCACAGCTTCTGTACCAGGACCTACCTCTATGCAAGTGTTACCTGCTTGTATGTAGCAGTGCAGTCCGTGGCTAAGACTAATGCTTCTGTCCCTTTGCTTTTTCTCTCAGTGAGTTGGAAGAGTCTCTCCTGGTGCTGCCCTTCTCCTACGTCCCTGACCTGCTCAAACTCTTCAATGAATATATTCACCTGGGTTCAGATGTTGAACTCCTTTGCAGAGCTCTCCTCTTCCTGCTCAAGTGAGTCCTTTATCTGCCCACACAGTATTTGGGCTTTACTACACGTCTCTGTGTCAGAAGCTCCTGGGAAGCTTCCTGGAGAATAAACAGGTAGCCTCTGCATGAGGTGAGGAATCACTGCAGCCCACAGTGAATGGTGTTTGGGAATGGATTGATTGGATGCAGAATGATGATATGCCCAGATGGGGTTGCTGGTCCTGGTGCCCCAAGTCTCATTGGTATGAAAGACCCTGCATCAGGTCTGAAATGGCACTGTTGGTGGCACAAAGTCATCGTAGAGCCTGTGTCCTCAGAGAGATTTTCCCCTTGCACCCTGCTGTATGTTAAACTTCAGAAAATAGCTTTTCCAGATAAATCTGTCCAGGCTCAGAAGGGCTTTCTGATGTTTCTAAGAACAATGCTGCAATACATCACTGCCTACTTTGTTCCCAGGATACATTTTGGGCAGATCACAGGCAACCACATGCTGGTGACAGTGATAGAAAATCTGAAGAAAACTACCATCTCCAGAGTCAGTGAGGCTCGGGTGAGTGTTGCAGCCTAGGCTGTTCCAGGATTTAAAACAACAGGATGGGCCAATGTTTGTGAGCCTGTGTTGTCTGTGGTGTCCAGAGGGAAAGCTGGCTGGGGATCCAAGCCCATTTAAACCATCCTCGTGTGCAAATAAGGTGCCTTTTCCTTACAGTCTTCCTTGTGTGAGCCTAGCCATGCTCCCTCCCTCATTTACTCTTGGTTTTCTGATATATGTGTTTTGGCCTTGGTTTGGTATTTTCTAAATATGTAGGAGGTAAATAAACTTTGTTTTTCTTTGGCTGTTTTGTGGGCTGCTATCTTAATTAATGCAGACTGGGCATCTTCCCAGAGGCAATTTCAGGTGCCTGCCAGCAACTTGTCTTTCAGAAAGTACAATGGATTATAGATATTCTTAATAGAATACTGTGGGGAACCGAGTGCAGGACTGACTGCTCTCCTACTCAGATAAAGTTTACATTTACATAATGCTGCTTTCTTTAAATCTGTGGATTGTTTTGTTTTTGTCATTTCTTAGTAGAGGGTGGCCAGTGCCCCCTAACGAATTTGAGATGTGCCTAACATCAGTGTGGTGCTGATCTGTCTCTGCAGGATATGCTGGGATTCAACATGGCAGGGCTCCAGTTCCTGAAGAGGGAGATCGAGGCCAAGGATGAGGTGACATTTTTTGCCGATGCTACTGAACGTTTTGAGGAGAAAAAGAGGAAGAGGAAGAAGAAAGAAAAGATGGTTCTTGCAGTGCTCTAGCATTTGCTGCCCAAGACCCAGAGCACCTGGATGGAGTCATGTAACCTCAGTGCTGGCCATGGAAGTGTTCTTGTGGCTGAACATCTGTCATGATGTCCAGTGGCTGGGACAAAGCCTGTCCCCTCCCCATGTGGTAAAACCCAGCATGTAAACCCAACTCAGAATGGTTGTCTCTGAGGTGAACTCTTTGTAGTCTGCTGCAAGTGTAAGCATTTGGACTAATTCTGAGGTGGCTGTCAAAGGCATATGCTCTGTCTCCAGTGGAATGCCCATTAGGAACTGAGTTGATCTGTCCTGTGAAAGAGATCAGCTCATTCTGGCAGCATTGATTCAATGGAATCCAGCACATGGGCTGCTGGTGAGACCATGCAGTGTCCAGGGAAGGCTGCCGGCAAGATTTCATGTTGTTTTGACACCTGCTTGTGGCCTGTGGACAAAACTCTGGGACTTCTGCCGAGGTGTAAGAACTTGGTCTACAGCCACTTGCTTTTTAGTGGGACAAGGAGAAAAAATGGCTGTACTCTGTTTAATGCATATTTATATGTACTCTATGAGACAGTTTTGTTCATGGTGTTTTGTCCTGATATTTCTCTGGTAAAGCCTCAGCTGCCTTGCCCTGTGTGTCAGTTTTCAAAGGATTTTTTTAGAGAATAAAATCAGAGCAAATGAAGAGCTGCCACCCAGGATTGTGCTATTCTGAAGAGCTGGCAGATTGAGTGTGTGAAGTGTGGGTTGTTTGCATTGTACTTGATCCAGTTTTTAGAAATTGCACTGGATTGTTGCAATGTTGTACTTATCCTATATCAGATAAAACGATTTATTTTCACAGCGGGGGCAGAGAGGCAGGATAAAGTGAGCAAGGCTCTGTGGCTGTGGTAAGTTATTGGCTTGTAATACGTGCTGGTTTTTACAGTAATCACAGGTTTGGTGGATGTGGTGGGGGCTGCTTCTGGGTAGTTTGCTGGCTTGGACTTGAATATCTGACTTGGGTACTCAAATCTGGACTTCTGTCTTCAGTTTTGTATGGATTTTTTAATTGCATCCCAGTTGTTGCTGACTGCTGTCTTTGACTTAGGTTCTCTTATTACTAGCAGTTATGCACAAGGCAAACTGGTTGGTTTGTCTTTAGGCAACACCTCAGGCATAATAACCACACTTATCAGAATAACTGTTATTAGTAATTAAATTTGTTGGGGACTGCCTCAGAGTCTGGGTAATTTACAGGAGCATATCATGCTCCAATTCCAAGAGGTGAGTCTCAGACTCTTTATAGAAGTAGCAACCTTTATACAGGTCTTCCAGTTGTTTCTGGGTGCCTGTATAATTTTATATTTATCCAGATGTGGATAAAAGTTTTGATCAAACAGCTCTGCTTAAACATGTCTCCATCCTGACCTGTTCTGTTCTATTTCATCATATTCTGTTCTTTTCCTTTACTCCTCCCAAAGTAGACCCTCATAAGAGGGATTACTGCAGTGGGAGAAAGAGGAGGCACTGTTGGATGGTAGATTTTTCTTGGTAACCTCAGTTGGCATCTGATATCCATGTCAGCTGCTGCTGAAATGGGCTAGCCCACTGGGAAAACAGAAAAATGTTACAAATGGAGAGGTGGCTTGTGACAGCACAGTGCACCCTCAGCCAAGGTGAGTGAGAGAGATACCAAAACCAGGTACTGAAAGGGGATGCCCTGTTTACCTCAGTGACAGGGAGACAGATGTTATGGAACCTATATTGTGAGGTGCTGTTTGATGATCCCTTGGGAGGCCTGGGATAAAAAACAGCCACAGGTGCACATGAACTCAGGGACTGGTTTGAAGAATGTAAAGGTAAAGAAGAGTGGCTTGGGTCACAGAGTCATAAAGATGACCAAGTGTCTCCTCTGGTCTGAGTTGGAAGAGGGGGAATTCCTTCACCTTTGTCTCCATTTGCTGTCACTAGCTTTCACATGGTGGAAAGTTGTCCTCATAGCTGCTGACACAGGCCTCCCCATGCACTTTGGTTCTCTGGTTTGTATCACTTGTGACTGATCTGTACTAAGGCAGTACTTAGGTGGCTACTGAGAGACCTCAGCATAGGCTTTAAATGGAGGAGGTCTGTCCTGTGCCATCAATCCACTGAGACAGTAGAGTTCTGATATCCTTGGGTACATAAACCTACTTTCTTGGGTGAAATTCCCTGGATTTGCAAACCTGAGCCAGGAAAACACTTGCAAGTACGGGGCCAGATTAAATCTGTATCAGAATATGTGTCTCACTTAGCAAAAACTGTTCAAAACTGGCATTCATATTTCAAACTGGTGAAAGCTATTATTAAACTCTAATCATGGGATTCACAGTCACTGAACTATTGAGAGAACAAGTTATCTGCATGGATTGAGAAAAAGCCCCCATTTCTCTCAGTGTGTTGCATGGTGGAAAAGGGATGAAGCACAGGAAAGCACCTCACTGGAAATGAATTTGTAAACTGGAAGCAGAGTTGCACTTGGATACACAAATAAGACGGTTCACAAAGAGCCTGAGATGTTTTAGTCATTGCTGTGAGTAGGAAAAAGAAGGGGGGAAAGGCCATCTATCTCTTGGCTCAGTCTTCCACTATGAAGAGATGAGATGAGCATTTGAAGGTGCTCGTGTCTGATTGTGAACAAAAGGATGTAAGCAGAATCCCTCTCTGTGAAGAGTAACTTTGTGTACTCATAAGCCCCATCTGGTGTCTGCAGCTAATTTACAGTAGGTGAACACACAGAAATTCAGCCTGATTGTGACAGCAAACAGACACTTAAGAATTAGAAGACCAGAGCAGGTCAGCAGCTCTTTCCTGAAGAATCATAGTTGACTTCAGTGAAATCTGCATGCTTTGTACGTGAAAAATATTTCAGTTGCCTCAGCACAGGTTATTGCAAACCTAATCCCTTTTAAAAACAAAAACCATTGGGAACCATTCAGAACTGCTCTGTAGTAGGGTTGAAATACAGTAATCTTTCCACTGTTTGCATTTCAGACAGCCATGTCATAAGGTTGTGCAACTTCTGGATCACCCTTTCCATTAATAGAGAACAGGCAAAATATTTATTCACATTTAATCTGATTAAGTAAATGAAGTCTACATTGAGATGTTTCTGTAACGTTGGATGGAAATTCAGGTATTTCAGTTTTGCTGATCCTCATGTTACTTTTCTAGGGCTCCAACCTGTAGTGAAAGAGGAGAGAAAATTGACATGAAAGGAAAGAAAAAAAAACTCAATAAACCCCACCTCTACCTTTGTACAGTTGTTGAAGCAAACCCAATAATTATGCTCACATTATTTGCAAGTGTTGTGTGAGCACTGATTGCTATGGACTGTCTTCAATAGACTTGTTCTCTTGCTGTTGGAAGGGAACAATGTGAACATGAGTTCTTATACAGGCTTCAATTAGATTAAGAGTTTGCTTTTCTTGTGCAAATAGAATGGCACAAAAATGAATTACCCATTCAGGATAGGCAGTCTACTTAGAAATACTGAAGACTTTCCTGGGCAGATTCCTGTGCAGTATTTAGTTCTGAGTACATTAAGAGAATCGTTGTGAAATATTTTAAATATAGATGTGAAATAACTAAGAAGATATAAGAGAGATGTAACTAAGTTTGGTCAGAGATGCTTCAGCAGTGATTTTTTGCTTGTTAGGCTCTACTGGGAGGTGTGGCAAATTTGTGATTAAGTCTAATATTGCAGGGATGTTTCCAGGTTTCAATGGAGAAGATCATTGGCTCTGGTGGTAACCACCAGGGAAATATGATAAGAACTTAGAAAGTTGTCACAGTGCCTCTGCAATGACTTAACTGTTTCTATTCTAGATGGCTGAACAAGACTAATCAATTACACAACTTACTTAACCTAGGAGTGTCAGTGTTTCATGTTCTGTGAGATTAAACCAACTAGTTCAGACATGTTTGAGGTGGATATGGTTTTGAGTCCAGGAGATGTTAGCGAGAGAATTGTTCAAAGTGGCATTAGATTCAGGTGTTTGGGTAGGATAGCTGTAGCTAACTTCAGTTGGAATTACCAATCCATTTACAAAGGGACATTGTCAGAACAGAAAAGAGATTTGGCTATTGCCATGGCAGCTGTGGTTTTCTGGATTAGCCATGTAGGAGGAGAATACCATGCAGTTAATTTCTCTCCACTTGGCACTTTTCATGGGAAGTGACGCTGTCGGAATTTCTCTTGGGACAAGAGGTGTCTCACTAAAATATGAACTGACTGGGTATTTCTCTTCTATTTCAACATGAAGTGAGGGAAATTCGTCTAAACTGCCTTCATGATGAGATCCAGCTTGTAAACCCCTAAGCTGGAAAGCATGAAACTGGCTATTTTTCTAGACTGTAACTGCGTGTTACTCTGGGGGTAGAATTATACACTCAAAAAGATATCTAAACAGGAAAAAAACTATATTTGATATAGGGTGGGCAGTCCTAGAGCAGATGCAGCTGTTAGAGGTACATGTCTGTGAAGTTTTAGAGAACTCACTGATGTGGTCACTTTTTCTCCAGAGGCAAGGAAATGAGATGCAGCTGCCATTTCTTTACTGATTTGTTAGATAGCATGGCAGACTTACAGATGTTAAAGTTGAAAGAAAAAGATGATGTCAGTGTTACACTTATGAAGCAAATGGGGACTGTTGAGCTGAGAAGAAACATCCATAGGATTCCTGTTTGTGAACTGTCACCATCAATTGTATTGTAGAGTGTCTGAGTTCATATGGGTGAGATGAAACATCAGGCTAATGTTGAACATGTTGACTGGTGTTTTAATGAGAAATTCCCAATAAGGCTTTCTTCTTGTCAGGACTGACTTACTCATTCTCAGACACTATTAGTGTGCAGAAGAGGGCAACAAAGATGGTGAAGGGTCTTGAGGGGAAGCCATATGAGGAGTGGCTAACATCACTTAGTCTGTTTAGCCTGGAGGAGACTGAGGGGAGACCTCTCTGCAGTCCACAACTTCCTCATGAGTGGAAGAGGAGGGTTGGTAACTGATCTCTCCAGTGATCAATGACACGACCTGAGTCTCAAGTTGACTCAGGGGAGGTTTAGTTTGGATATTAGGAATAGGTTCTTGCCCCAGAGGGTGGTTGGGCACTGGAACAGGCTCCCCAGGGACGTGGTCACAGCACCAAGGCTGACAAGAGTTCAAGAAGCGTTTGGACAATGCTTTCAGATACATGGTGTGACTCTTGGGGATAGTCCTGTGCAGGGCCAGGAGCCGGACTTCGTGATCCTTGTGGGACCCTTCCAACTCAGAATATTCTGTAATTCTCTGCATAGACTGATCTCCAAGGCTACAGAAGTATGCTGTATGAAACAGTGTGTGCAGAGGGTTATAATATGAACTTCTCACATTAAGGTTGCTCTATTTGTAAAATTCTTGTCCCTTATTAGACCTGTGACAGCGTCATCAGTAAGACTAGGTTTTAGAAAGGGAAGAGTGTTGAAAAGAGGCTGATTTATTAGGACTTTACTGTAATAAACCCAGCTGCCAGGAGGCACAAGGAGTTGTTTAATGTGGAGACAGTAAGTGAAGGATTTGGGACAGGACTGGGGAGGCTCTTTTTTAAGTGCCTCCACTGAGCTGAGCAGCTGTACTCTGCAGATCTCTTGTAGTGAGTCATTTTGGTTGATGTCATGCAGCAGTTCTCTCAGCTCACTGTGTCATTGTAATGGTGCATGACAGCTTTGCTGTCAGTTGTGTTAGGTTTGTTCATGGTGATGATGAAGCCAAAAGGAGGTAAAACAACTGTATTTTTAATTTACAGCTGGTATCACTGCATCTAGTACTTACATTAACTAGAAGACTTTCGGGGTAGTGTAATCCGTAACCGTGGCTTGGGGCTTGTAGGAATTGCTTGGACTGTTGCTGCCATCCCTCCCTGAGGGTATCCTTGTGGGCGGCACTTATAAATGTCACTGGTTAACACAGGTGAAATACCATGTTAAGGATCTAACCACTCTGGTACATTTATTTAACTAAAATAGTGTGTGTGGAGGCTGGAATGAATTCTGGAAATGAGGCTGGGCATATGTTTTGGAGGCTGGTCTGAGGACTGAGTGAACGCGAACAGAACAGCAGCAGGTTTTGATGCTGTGGCACCAGTTCTAGCTCAGCTCTGAAATTACAGACATGAAAAGTTTCTTCAGGTCACTACAAAGTAAATTTGGGAAGTTTTAATCTTGTGTCCAGAGCATATAAAGCTTTAATGGAGTTGCTGTTAGTTAGCACTCTGGTCAGGCTCAGAAGACCCTGAAGTTCTCTTTTGGTAAGGGTGGCCACTACTGTGAATGAAGTTTATGGCACATTTGGATGTAATTTGCTGTACTATTTCTTTCCAGGAGAACTCTTTTCCCAGGCTTTGAGTGTAAATTTGATTAAAAGTCAAACAGAACTTTACCCTTCTGAACCTGCGTTTAAAAATGAGCCTATAATTTTATCTAAAAAAAAAAAATCGTAGTTTCTGGAGCACAAGGGAATGAGAAATATTAGTTCTTGACTTTGGTGTTTTCTTTTACTCTACCCTGGCCTTAGTGAAACAACTAAAAAGCACACTGAACCCACACTGGGCTTATTTCTGACAGCATTCATGCACTTCTGTGCTTGCATCTTTGCTGCCACAGGGATCATCTCATTTGTCTGTTTAGTATCAGGATGATACATCCATTTGTTGCTCATGAAGTTGTACCATAAGATACAGATTGTACCATATATTCAAAGATGTAACATAGTGTTTTCATGAGGGGTGGTTGGAAAGAGTTCTTATTATTCACATTTATTTTTTAAAAGCCACATCTTTTTGAGTTGCTGTTCTTCATTTCTCCACTTTTCAAACCCTTGTTATTTTGATTTAAATTGCTTTTGGCATCAGAATCTTAAACTGTTTGTTGTGCTTTTTAAACATCCATTTGTGCATCTCTGAATAGGACAGTAAAGCCTACTACTTCAGAAGCCTGCACTAGAAACAGTGTTCGAGGCTCCTGACAGGAAGTTGGTCCCCAGGGCTGATGCTACAAGGTGTATGTATGAAATAAGTCAACAAAGGATATTTGCTCTCACAGGCAGGAGAAGAGTGTCTGTTTCTGTTAATATTTCAATATCATGTGAAACTTCTTCAAGGCCACCAGTATCTCTCCCTTTGATTACCATGGCAAAAATCTCTATCTCCAGTTCAACGTTCAGGCCTGCTGCCACCTAGGAGAGACAGAGGTAAAGGTGCATGTTTCATGCATGATCCCCTCCAGCAGTCCTTGGAGCTGATGGTTCTACAGTATTGTCTAATGAAATTTAAGACTCACTGCCCAGCACACATGACTGTACTTGCCAGTTACTTGGTTGAAGGTGTGCAGAAGGACAGTGGAAGACAGCAGCAATTCAAATAACTTGAAACAAATTGTGTACCCTCCCAGCTCTATTCCCAGACAGCTGGTGTGACAGGACTCTTAGACAGCCTGAGGGCCAGAAGAATCTAAAAAAACCCCATAAGATCCCCTATGTAACCTACAGGTCCTGGTGTGTACATCACTCTCAGTCCTGTGTGTGGAGGTGGCTGCTTCACCCGAAACCTGTCAGAAAGAGAAGAGAATCAGTTTGACAGAAACAGTTTCAGCCAGGCAGCTGTCACATCTAGGAAGCAGGCTGGCTGTTCTTCTGCTTTTGTAAATGACAGCAGAATTTGTTAGCTCACCCTTTCCATCACAATGTACAACTTGGACTACAGTGATAATCATGGGCTTCTCACCAAGGCTCCAGCTTCTAACCAAAAAACCTCCTGAAGTAAGCCTTCAAAAAGCTTATTAACACTGCCCAGTTCTTAGAACAGAACGTGAAACATCTGCATTATAAGCCTGCACATGCAGAGGAAGCTGAAGTACAAACATCTTGGCAAACACCCGTGTGTTGCATATCCAAAAGTCCTCAATGATCTTTATTTCATGTCCTTTGATATGATTCTATTGCAGAAGGCATGATATGAATGGTATGAATTTTGTGTAAATAAATATTTAATGATACCAACTAAAGCAGAAGTTTCACTTCCTCATTTCTTACTGATAGTTTCATATCTGAGATTGTTCTTTTGTGCATACAACCTCCACTGTTAAAGATAATTAAATCAGATATGATCTTTACTTTTGCATCGCTCTGGAATTTATCCTGTGGATTTCATTTCCAGCTGAAGAACAATTACCAACACCAGAAGCTGTTAAAGGGAGTAGAAGAGTCATTCCTAGTATATGGCTCCATCTTATGGAATGCCCTGGCAGACTTAAAAACTAGCTGTCAGAATTCCTGTGCTTTCTCTGGAGTGTTGGCTGTTATGAGAAATGGTACTTGATTTTTGTCAGAATATATTTAGACAGGTGAAAACCAGTGTAGTAAAAATTCAAACTAACCTTGAGAAGTTCACACCAACATTCTTCATGATGACAGTGGTGGAATAGGTGCAGCCTTCCTCCAGCACACCAAATGTCACTCTGGGTGGAATGAGATGGAAGTCATTAAGATCCTCTCTTGTTGCAACAGAAGATGTGTTGACCTTTCCTGCGACAGGATCTTCTATCTTTGCAAGGAAAATGTCGGACAAAAAGAAGGTTGGTGGCCATCAAGGTGGGTTCAGTTACTTAACCTAAATTTGACTTCTGTCCACTCATCCCACAGAATTACAAAAAGAGATCCAAATTTGAGTAAAAACTGAAGAGACACCTTTGAATATTGTCTGCAAATTTATACTGGCTTGAGTTTTCAGACATATTAAACCATTGAGCTTTCATCTGGGCCCCTAGTGAAGAATGAGTTTGTCTTAGCAGTTGAGAGGAAAGGTACTTCTAGATCTGCCAGTAAATATACATGACTTGCCATTGCCATGTTTCAGTAAACACATTCAAAATACCTTCTAGTATCGCTTCAGAGCAAAGATTTTATGCAAAAGAGATGACTGAGAGGGTATTAACAAAAGAGATGTTATTTTACCTTTTTATTTGGTATGGCTTTTGGCTTTGTCCCCTGAAGAGATGATGGTAATATTACTTTCTTTTTTCTTGTCTGTCCTGCAGCATTCACCATCAGGCTTTGAACTTTCTGTCGAAAGGGTGTCTCTTGTGATCTTGCAGCCTTGTTTAGGTCTGGAAAGGAAACATTTCCAAAAGCACAAAAAACTAAGCATAATAGGTGGATTTAAATTTGTATTGCAAATACTTTGTCAAAAGTTCTCATAAAAAGATATTAACCTGCTCCAAACTACATTCTGGAAGGTAGGTTTACCTGTTGTGCTGCTGGAACCTTCATTTTGTTTGGAAGGAGCCTGAAGCAGATGGCCAGGTGAAAGTGGTGAATCACTCATGGTATCAAGAAATTCAGCTGCTAAAGGGAAAATAATGGAATACTGAGACATTTTTCATGATTGTCATAATTTTCATAAATGTGAAACAAATCACTAAGTATTTGGCACTTTAATTTAGACAACCCTGGAAAGCTGTCATAAACATGAGGGGCTGGGAAAATTTGGCATGTGTCATTTGTTGCACTGGACCACACAGATCAAAAACACCTATTGTGTGATTAGTCATTTCTTGTTCTCTGGCTAACTGAGCAATAAGCCATGAAGGGCTAAAGCACAATCCAAGACAGGTCTTATGGTGATTGCAAAATGAGGAAATATGGGAATTAGTGGTGGTCTGATAAAGCCCAATGGAGGACCGTTTTCCTGATATGAATCTTTGCTATGTATGACTTTCAATCTCAGTACATGATTTCAGTAACTTGTCAGGGCTGCTTTCCAAACAGAACCAAAGTATTCATCTCAATTACGTAAAGCTCAAAGCTAAGATGACGATTCTTTCTTTCACTGCTTCCTGCCATTTAGTCACTGCTTTCCTCCTATATCCTCCAAACTATCCTTAGCCTGTATGTTTCCTATTCCATATTGCTTTTGCATCTGTTCTCTCTTACCACTGAGCTTCAAAATTCAATCTCCCATTTTTTTCCTACAGTCATATCAGACTTTTTCTAAACTTAGCCTCCTTCCTTTTTGCTCATCTACTCCAACTATTGTTTATTCCTTTTAGGTTTTTCTTGAGCATTTTGCATTCATCCACCCCCTATTCACAGCACAATTATTCAGCTTTGGATGCAAAGCTGATGGTGCTTCTGCATTCAATGATGTCTCCAAAGGCTTCTTCCTCCTGAAGAAGACACAAAAATGTTGCCAAACAGCAGATTACCTCTACTGTGTTTTTTAATTGTCTCTAGAGGAAAAGTCACACTTTCTTTTTTTTGAACTGGAGGAACTTCCATAGACAGTGCTTCCACATCAGGAAACTAGAGAAAAGCAAGAAAGAGGGCTTAGGTTTCTCAACTAAACACTTAGAAAAAGCAACCAGCAGAAACTCTCCTCCCCCTGAAAAAGAAAAAGGGGAAAAAATAATAACGAAAAGGAGTGCAAAGGAAACAAATAACAAGAACTAAAGTGGTAACTATAAAAAAGATATACATAGTTGCCTCTAACCATGGTTACCAGATTCCAATGTACATTTTTGAGTATGTTTGATGTTTTACTAATTCCCTTTCTAATTAGCAGGCAGAGGGTTTTGAGTGGTAAGCGAAAAGACCTGAGATTCAGCTTTGCTCTGAATCAGATTCTCTCCAGAGTTGATAAAAGGAATTTTACAGAGTTTGTGCTCAATAAACACACACCATTCTTCAAGATATGTTTCTTTTGACAAGGGCATATAATTCCCTGTATTAATTCTGACACAACTCTCCTTTGTAATGGTTTCTTGAGATAAATTGAAGTCGAGATAAAATAAACCCACAACTGCCTGTGAGAGTAGGGCAGATAATACCTGGCCTAACACAAACTCATCCAGCTTTCAGCTGTATTACCTGTTTTTGGAAAAATTCTTTGCTGAATTCTGATTCAAAATATGGAAGAAACCTTCTGTTTCTTATTGCCATTAGGGTCTCCTTTTCTTCATCAAGTTCTTTCCTAAGTAATTTTTTTTTACATTATTGGTAAGGGAAAAAAAGAAAAAAAAGCATTATAACTGAGTTCACCCTGTTTTTCAGTATTAGACATTGAAAAATGGATTTGGTAAAAGCAAGTGGCATTTTTTTTTTCCCTGGTTAATCACATGGAGTGATATTCTTGTAATTGGCAATTTTCTCAGTGGTGGACCAAGAACGGGCTGGTCTGATTAAAATGCATAGAGACAGTGAGTTGGCTGCTATGAAGAGCTCCTCCTCAGAACATGCTTCATTGCTCTAAATCTTGTGGAATGTGTCTGGGACTGCCAGTAGTGTCTTTCCAAACTTCCAACAAACATTTAAAGCTCAGAATTGGTATTTCAGCTGTATTGCTGAAATTGTGAACACAAAATCAATCTAAGTTCCTTATTTTATCACAGGAAAACTTGATGTCTCTGTGGATTCAAAAAAAGCTGTTCAAACTTCTGAAGGTAAGATTCACCAGAGTAAGGACCAGTTATATTTTCAGCTTGATTTAGCCCAGTCTTACACCACCAGGGTTTCGCTGACTTGCAGGGTCTAATATCAGCTATGAAATTATCCCTCTTAATCATATTGAGAGTTTTAACTCTGCTTTTAAAGCCAGAATTGCATATGATGTTCTTGTGTGCTGGCTACTCAGATATACATATTTAAAGTAATTTTTTAGTAGTATGCAAAATAGTGTGAAACGCTATATTAAAATACAACTCTGAAACTCTAAAAGGTTTTTTTATTTCTTGCAAGTCAGAAAGTAATTTAGTAGCAATATGGAAGATAACTTAGCTTTCAATTGTTATTTAACCTTTTACAAAATACGAAAGAAAGAGCAGGTTTCTGATCATAATATTAATCATCACCATTTCACATTGTTCTGGTTAATCAAAGATATAGTGAATTTCCTAAATAGCTGTCAATATAATTATTTGAATTCCATTGTGAATGAATGTATGCTACTGATAACTTCCTCTACAGTAATCCTAGTTCATGTATCAGGTTTTTTATTTCAATATAAATACATATTTTTAGTTCTTAAAATTTCAATAGTCCTGCTTGGATTACACTGAAGAATTTGATGTTCCATCACATTCACAAAGATCTTTCCTCTAGAAGTGAAAATGGTAATGGTTTTAATGCACAATGCTTAAATGAGAAGTATACAGTATTTTCCAAACTAGTGGCAGAACTAGAAAACAAAATGCAGGGCTTCTGACTTCAGCCTTGTTTTGAACAGTCCAAGTTAAAAGTAACACTGCTAAGTTTGGGTGGGGGTGGGGGGGAAAGAAAGGAAAAAGAGAGTTTCAAACGATTTATTCAGCATTTCTGTTGCAGAAAATGCCCCATTATTTGATAGCAAGTCCCTGGACTATTATCCAAGACACAGTGAAATCAATAACATTCTTTACAAAAGCAGATTAAGCTGGCTCATAAAATAACTTGATCCTACTCATACTATTACCTGTGCTGTTCTAGTCTGCTTTGCCACTTGGACATTGGTGTTACTCCTTCTGGGCTGAACGATCAGGAAAAAAAAGAGAGAGTAGAGGAAATGAAAAACACAGTATTGCATTCTATAAGCTCAAAAATATTTACAAGATAACCCTGGAAAGAAAATGCTCTTTATGAGAGTATGTTAACACCTCAGGTGACTCCTGACTTGGACTTGTATGGTTTGCACAAAATTGTTTGCTCATATATGCATTTTTAGTAGATTATTCAATCAAAGAAACATCCAAAAGCCTGTCCCAAAATACTTTTAAGTATCTTTCAGATGAGAAAAGAGACAAGAGAGACAAAATAATCATAGGACAAGGTAGTAAAACATTGTGACAGGTATCTAGAGATCTAGGTCCCACTCTTTAATGACAGTCAGTAAAGTCCATTGCCTTGCCTGTGTGCTTGGCTCTATCCTCTGTATTATTTATATTTGCATCAGTTCTCACTGCTCTGCCCTACCTTAACCTCTGCTGTTGGTCCTCTCCTGGTGTAGTGATTGTCTTCTCTGTATGAGCCTGGTGATGAGAAGGCTGCTCATACAGCTCACGCACATAAGCTGCAAAGTAAAGAGTATTACTGAATGTGCATGCTCTGCCAAGCAGTGCTAAATGCTATCAATAAAAATCATTGAAGGACATATTATTAATGCATCTTTCTGTTACTTTATGATAATGTAACAGAGACCTTGTTAGTGTGGGGAAAAGGCAGAAAGATCGCCATTCCAAAATCAAGTTCAGAACATTAACAGATAAGAAATTAATTGACTTCAGTATAGAAAGGACAAGAATCAATTAAGTTCACACTCCAACCCTGTATTTCCTGGAATATCTTTATGTTCTTTCAAGATACAAATCAAATACCTGTGAAGACGAAAAGTTGCTGACATTCAGCCACTCTCTGACTGGGGAGCAACATTACAGGTCTCTATCTCCAGCTGGAGAAAATAATGTGGGCTTTCAGGGACCTTCGTTACATTCAGCTTGCTTAAGGTGTGCTTAATTGTAGCTGTGAAGCAGCCATAATCAACATTCTCATGGAAGGAACTACTGCTTCAATATGTATAATGGACAAATGCCAGTCTTTCCATGTTTAAAACTGTGACCAGCTCTGGGGCTTTAATAAAGAGTTGCCCTGTCTACTGACATATTTTATAAAATGTGTTGTTTATTTGAACCTAAACCATGAGTCCAAAGAAATTTCCCTGGCTGAAATCAAACTTCTGTGGCAAAACTTAGGAGATCTGAGAATTTGAGAGATGTGACCCTATTAAACTATAACAATATCTCTTAGTGTTTTGGGAATTACATAAGTTCAAACTTCAAAATGTGGGAGGTTTTTAGGGTCAGATTTTTCACCATAAAATACATTTTTCTGCTTTTTATGTTTTAAAGAGCTTTTCTTTCCTACTATCTTCTTCATTAATAATGTTACATTAAAGTTGCACCTCCATTTAAATCAAAGAAGTGTAGCAAGCATTTGTTACAGCAATTTCCATTTACTTTGCACAGCATGCTGTTTTTTAAAAAGCAGAAATACTCTTGACAAGGTTGGAAGGGCAGAAAAATAACACTTTAAAGACTACTATCACTATGGGATAGAATGTTACTGATTTTTCCATGGACAAGGCTGCTGGATTTTAAAAGAAACAAGACATCTTAATTTTTATTTGTACATATTGAAAACATTAATAAATGTTAATAAGTATCTTATGAAAACTTTTAACAGAAATTCACCAGGGAAAGCTAATATATTGCTCCATCTTTTCTTTTAGGTGAGGTTAATGTAACCAAAAGACATGAGGTCAGATTTTCCACTGTAGTAGATAACCGGGATTTATCTAGTTGCTTTGAAAAACTTGTCTGAAAAGTTCATATTTGTATAAAAGTAGCCAAGTGCTTATACTTCTTATACCTAAGAAAACTCACTACATGTGTAAACGTGAGTCAAAATGTCAAATACACGTGCCTAAACACAGGAATTGTTTTTTAGAGGTACTGAATCACTGATGCTAACAAGTTCTAATCACCTGTGAAAAATCACATAGAACATACATAGCACACAGACAACTTCACCATCATATTCCTTCTTTTAAAATAATACTACAGTACTTTAAAACTTACTATGATATTTTACAATTAAAAAATACAGATATTCAACTTTTATTACCTCTATCACTGAGATTTTCAATTGACTTCTCCCAATTAGGGAAGGACTGCAATGAAGAAGGAATAGCTGTGACCATGTGAGAAAAAAAAAAAAATCACAGCAGCAGCATCTTGTTCAAAGGACTTCTATCCTAAACAAGGGCTATCTTGTTACCTGACAATGTGACTATGAAAATGGAGAAAACATGACCTGGGAAAAAAGGAAATTAAGTACAACTTCCCTGGTCTAAACAGGTATGTGTTTCCTTCTTGATGACCTGCTTCACAGATGGCTTTGTATTTCATAGGGTTGCTCTTTATTAAATCAACTAAACTAATTCATAGCCAAACTCAAATCCTTCTGCAAAGGCTTTGAACCAGATCTAAAATGGTCACAAGAACAAGTCAAATGGAAATATGTTCAGGAATTTGTAAGCTCTGTTACTGAGGAACTCTGATATGGCTGGTTTACAGTAAAGTGAGTGAGGGGTAAGCGTGTTTCCTTTATTCTCATGCTATCTCAGAAGTAGTTAACTGGAAACCAGAGTTCCTGTGACAAAGCAGTCTAGGTTGTAACAGAGCTAGGGAACATAGGAGACTTGGAAAGAGGGTGACACTGATTCCTGAGTCATAGAAGGTGCATAGTGAGACTACTGCTCAGAAAAAGTTGTCCAGTGTGAAATCTGAACCTGGAAATGTGCCATGTCACAACAATCAAGAATAATCAGTCACTAGACAAGTTCACTGGAACTGAGCAGCATGTGAGAATTCAGCACTTGGATCACATCAAAGCAAATAAATGTTTGTCTAGAGTTCAGAGGCAGATGGAGTTACTGACAGATCATTTCTCTATTCTTTTCAGAAAAGTTGTGATCCTCTTCTCCTGTTTACCCACCTTTCCCATTACCTATTCATCTCCTTTTTTTCCCTCCATGCTCTAATTATCAATGCAAATTAGCAGACTACATTTAAAAAAAAAATGCTGCTCAGCAGTAATAATAATATTCCTCCAGATTGTTTTTGTATTATCCCAGAAGCAGGGTTTAAATTCTTACTATAGAGGTGTCTGTGGTTGAGGTAAGTCTCTCAGGTGCAATAACAACAGACTGGAAATATTCTCACCCTAAGGTTGAGGGATATACACATTTCTGTAATTCTGGTCTGTGTGTTTGGAAATGTATCTTTCAGTAAAGTCAAGCTCCTGAAGTGTTTTGAGCATTGCTTCCAAATGGCAGTAGTACCATTCACTACTCCAGCTGAATGCTGAATGTGGCTTTGCTTTAACATTAAACTACAGCAGAGCTGGTGCTGTTCTTCTAAAAGTTACTGTTTTATTAAAGGATAATGATGTGTTTTAAGGCTCACACTTCCAATGCAATACAATCTTGGGAAAGCAGTTAAAAATTGTGTTTTTCTCACTGTAACCAGTTCCAGGAGACTTGCAGCATTCTCCTTTTCCTCTTCTGTTCTTGGTTCTTTCAGATTCATTTCTTCCAGCTCATTTTCCTGCTTTAAAATGTTGGCTATATATTCCTGGTGGAACAACGAAAAAGAGCAAGAAAGATGCAGATGTTTTCTTTGCAGAGGTAGACTTCAGGGATACATAGACACATACAGAGTAAAGTCTTTGTAGAAGTAATCACGGAATGGCTTGGATTGGAAGGGACCTTGAAGATCATCCAACTCCAACTCCCCCTATCCCCTAGGGACACCTTCCACTACAGAAGGTTACTCAGAGCCCCATCCAGCCTGGCTTGAGCACTTCCAGGGATGAGGCATCAACAACTTCTCTGGGAAACCTGTGCCAGTGTCTCACCACTTTCACAGTAAAGAATTTCTTCCTAATACCTAAACCTCCCCTCTTTCAGTTTAAAGTCATGCCCCCTTATCACTGCATGCCCTTATAAAAAGTCTCTCTCCATATTTCTTATAGCCTCCCTTTAGCACTGAAAGGTGCTGTTATATTTCCCTGCAGACTCCTCCCTTTCCAGGCTGAACAAGCCTCTCTCTCACTCTGTCTTCATAGGTTTCTTCTCGGTGTCATAAAGGCCCCTTCTGTAAATTCCAGGAATGGTTTATATAGATATGTAAAGGTTTGCATGAAGAAATAGTTTTTTAGAAACCTAAAAGGTCAAAGAGAGAAGTACATGCTGAGAAGGTAGCAGGTGAAAGGTAACCAAAGATTCTGAACACTAGTAAGACTGCAAGAACCAATTTACTAAGGACATTGGAGTTTGCTGAAGCTCTACCAGGCCACCGACACATATTAGCACCCACAATGAACTGTGTGACTTGGACTACATCCAGCAGCCACCTAAATGCCCCTGATGTGCCAAAGTGACCCTCTGCTTCTTAGTAGGCAGGTAGGTGTGGCCTCCCAAATGTTGCACCAGTTAGGCAAATACAAGTGAGAGTGCAAGTATCTGAGTAAACTATGTGAGCAAATAAAGGAATGTGTTGAGTAAATAGCTGCTATTACTAATAATAAATTATATTATTAAGATAAGCTTAGTAAATAAAAGGTGTTCTAACAAATACTGTTTGTGATCTGCATCTCCCTCCTGTTGAATGTCCTATTAGGGAAAAGGAAATGTATACAACATCTTAACTGAAAAATTAGGTTCAGACAAAAATCTGGAACTCTGTTTTTAAACAAATATTTACTTTGCCAGAATCGCAGTGTGTGCTATGGAAAACAACACTTTTCCCACATTTTTTTATGCTTTAGAAGCTCTATTAGATAAAAAAGTGTCTTTACAAAAGGGTACTCTAAACAACATCCCTCTGCTAGAAGGCTACATGAAGTGCAGAGCTTTACAAACAGACAATGTTTGCAGAAGCAATTTGTTTCCACTTCTAGTTTTTTTTTCATTTCTTTCTATCTCTTAAATCTTACAGGAGATGGAGAAAGGAAAATTCTTTAGATCTTAATTTAATTTTGATAAAGTGAATATATGGCTAAGGATTAAAGATACCTTGTTCTGGAAAAATTGATTATATATTGATATTTCAGCAATAAGGATATTTTCATTGCACATTAATTCAGTTATTACATATGTGTTGTTGGTGACAATAATTGCAGTTCTTACTTCACAATGTAACAAACAGGATCCATCTTTCTCTAAAAGTCAAGAACAAATCTGGTCGATGGAGAGACTTCCCTTGCCATTGTAGTGTGGAACTTTTCTTACAGCCTTGCCTTTGAAAGATTAGTATGCAATTCAAAGAATAATTTTTATATATTTATAGACCGTAAAAAAGGGTAAAATTTAATTCTGATAAGACTTGCATGTCCCACATGTGTTTGGGGTGGACAGCTGTCAATATTCTTCTTTAAAATGTAATGTGGAGGAAAAAAAATCTTAACTGGCTACAATACAGTACTGTTACTTTCTGATATTTCACATTCTGTTAACTTTAAAATTCAGTCTGCAATGCCATCATCAAAATATGTTAAATGAAAAACTACAGAAAACTTGTATTATGTTATTTTCTAATAGTTAAGTAATAAAGCAGTTTTAACTCTAAAATCGTTTCTAAGAGCATCTTAGAGCATCTAAGAGCAATGTGAATTAAATAAATTGATGTTTTACACCAATGCTGAGAAGTGTGAAGCAGCTAACAAGGATCAGCTGCAGAACTTTTTAAATTCCATCTTGGAACACTTGCACATGAGGTCTAGCTTGCAGCTTGCTATGAACCAGCCACTAATGAGGGATGGACACATGGACATGGATAGAGTGAGAGAACTCAGACTTGAACATTGAAATGTTCTATATTGATTTATGAAAACAAATACATAACCAAGACTAGAATGTGCCTCAGTGACCAAATTAACTGTAGAAATGTTGTGGGTTAGAAATTCTTGTACAACTTTATAGATTTAAATTTTTAAGACTTTGTGAAGTAAAACAAACCCTAAGCAAAGTAAAAACAAAGTAACAGATATCAATATTGACAGGAGGGAAACAATCTGTTAGAGTTCTCTCTGTGATGTATACTGGACTGAATCCCATGTATTTGCAGAGAAAACTAAGTTTCAAAAGAGATAAGTGAAAGATTGAGCTGCTTTAGAAACACACTTTTCCTAGAGCACCTGTCTGTGTATGAAATAACTGTTCTTCAAACACAGTAGATTTCTTTTTTTCAGGTATAACCATTTGTCTATTTGTCTATTCTCTACTGCTTCATGGAAGAATTAATAAATGTGATTGTACTACCTCGAGAGAGAGCTGCAGCTTTTCTCTTAGTTCATCACTGAGTGGCTTATACTGGAATAGCTGACGGATTTGCAGTTTATTAGGACACTTCCGCACAGGTACTGGCAGGCACGACTGCTCTTCGGATCCAATGCAGAGGCCCTTCCAAACACACTTGCTGACTGAGGGACCAGTGATCTTCCTCTAAATATAGAGAACAAGCAAAAAGAGCAAGAGGCTACTTATATTACTGACTAAATGCAGATATTGGCAATGTATGTCTCAGATGAAAAGCATATGCTTCCCTTATAAAATCATGGATCTAGACAATAAAGCCAGCAGATTGCCAGGAACAATTTATCCTAAAACCTCGCCATCTGGCAAGATAAACTCTCTTTAAAATTGCAATATCCCCTCACTGACTGTTAAAGAAGCCCAAAGAGACTACACATTCCCTGACACAGCCTACCCCTGCTTAATAAACTGAACTTAACATTCACATTGTTTAGAGCTCCATTTCCCCATGGAAACAGACGTCTATTGGTTTAACAGGACAAGACAGTTTTGAAACAATTATACCTCAAGAGGAGAAAATGCTTCCTGAGTCTCTGACTGAAGATTTGGAGGAACAATACTCTCTGGTTCTTTCTTCATTACCCAGGGGGAGGCTTCAGCCATAGGGTGGAGGACAGTAATACTTAAAACACCTGTTTCAAAGACACATTTTGCTAAGAATCAGATCAAATTAAAAAAATTACGGACAAGTGCCTCTGACCTAAGAAAAAGTATAAAAAAATCTTATTATCAATTGATAAAACTCCATGTATCCATGGCTACAGATAATATCAGATCACTGAGTTGACTATAGAACAGTTGGACAAGTTCAGATTATTCAGATCATGTTTAACGATAGACTGCCTATGCTGCTTGCTTTGATTCTTAGGTAACAGCTCAGTTGTATAGTGTGTGGAGTATCCCAAACAAGGAAGACCAGATCAGTGACCCACATTTATGCATATTAATCTCAGAATCACTACAACATATTCAGACCATGCATAATTCTTCACTTCTTCAAAAATACTTCACAATCTGATCACTGCGTGGAATCCATTAAAGATGATCTATTTCTATTATCTGGATAAATTTTAATGTTCTTCAAAGTATTTTTTCTGGCACAACCAAAAATCTACTTAACCTACTATTATCTGTCCCATAAGTGGCCTTCAAAATAGGTATCACCACTGAGGAACTTGTGACACAAACGACATAAAACTGTGAAGCCTTATCAAGGCAAATAGAGCTGGTATTCTGAAAGGTGGACCATGAAGTCTGGAAAATCAGATGTGTTACTTCTACAAATGACTGCTGGTTGTAAGCAAGTTTTCTTGACTGGGATTTTCACTGGGTATATGTGTTCTCCATTTTTCTGATCTTTTAACCTTCTTCATCTTTCTGGCTCCCTCAGTGCCCCTTATTTTTTCCTTTTCCCATGGCAAAATTATTTCATCAGTTTCTACAGTGGGAAACAGCATTATCGTGAACAGAAGGAGATTTAAAAATGTGCAACACCTGATAAGAGTAGTAAGTGAGAAAGCTGTTTCCTATTCTTATGACATAAATCTTTGAGAAAAATGTCTTAGTCCTGTATGGGTTGAAGCAAACTACATTCCTTCTATAGTCACTAAAGTTACGTTTTTTTGTTAGCATCTATCCGCTATGCCACAGTGTATTTTATAGAAACACAACTATCTCCAACTATATCTCCAACTAACTTTACAATTATAACCAACCATTTCAAGATGTAACTGCTTGCATTGCTACTATAAGGTGGTTAGTACCACTTACTACTGGCATCCCCTACTTCAGTTGTGTTTAGCTTCTTAATATGCAACCTTTCCAACAGCCAGACTAAGGGTCATCATCAGGGCATCACTGACTTCACTTCTATACTGTTAATGAAGACTGTGATATGTCAATTTCTTTTAAATGGTAAATACAGAGAATAATTCTGTTTGTGGATAAAGATATGCCATTTGTTTGTTCACTTATCCCCTAACAGCATCCTTCAGTTAATTCTCTGCTTCCCAGAGTTTCCCAAAAAAACTCCTTTCCCATGCTTCATTGCCAGAAGAGTAGACAGTCGTCTACATGGGAAAAAACATTTTATGTCCAAATAAGTGTTTTGAAACTTCTGACTCCACTTTGCAATTCTTTCCATTAGTAGTCTGGCGGAAAAGAAAAGTTTTCTACCTGGATGTTCTTGTACAGGATCCTGCAGGATTACAGTGGCAGGATCACCACGTGCCTCAGCCAAATACTTGTGTACATCCTGGGTCCGCAGGAGCTCAGTTCCAGAACCATCCTCACGGATGATGAAAAACCTGCACAGCCAGTCACACACATCAGACTGTACCGAAAAACCAACATGATGACATCAAATGTGCAATTACAGAGCATGGAACAAAAGAAGAACAAATCTAAACCCCGGTACAAATACTGTGTAGTGAACAAAAAGTGTTAGCAATGCAATGCAGTTTACCTTGGGGCATGCCCATCAGAAGTGACAGGTTTGTCAACTTCTTGGAGTACTGCTGCTGAACTTCTGTCGTCTTTGTCAAAGCTAGAAACGCACACATTTGTGCTGCCATCAGCCATGACCTATAGTAGAAATTATATAAAATTGCTTGAGTTACAAGATATTTTTAAAACAATAACTTGCTGCTGAACTTTTTTATGAACTAGCCCAGTGAAAGCATGTTGAGCAAACTGAAATGCACAGGAAGAAGAAATGAAGAGGAAAATTGAAAAGAGTGAAAAAAGCAAAACATTTCTAGAAAGACCTGCTGTATCATAACTACTAATACCACATGCTGATATTTAATAAATGCCCAATGACTGTTACACAAAAATATTCACTCACTGGTCAAGCTGAGTAACTGTATACTTGAGTCAGCCCCTGATGCACCCCTCCTTGTGAGGTATACATGGATCTATGCATACACACCAACACACAGACATACATGGATACACAGAAATGTATATATAATTATATATGCCTATATGCTAATATATTAGTTAATAATCCCATAGTACATACACATATACTCCTTAGTAAGTGTATACATAAATATAAATGTGTATATACATATGTACAAGGGTGTGTATATATAGATAAATGTGAATATATACACATCTATATACATGTTGATATATGAAGAAATACAGATACAGATTAGATATTAATATCCATCTACATAAATAAATAAATAAATAAATATATATATTAAAAGTATCTCTTCACAGAGGGAGCCTTTTTCAGGCCTTCAATAATTTTAAAAATACAATCTCAGATAATCTCATGACAATACTGAGTAAATTCTACACCATTTTCCTTCTTGAAAATACTATGTGATGATTAACTAATGTGACATTAGCATATTCAAACAAGGTAACTAATAATGAATGATGACTTAAAAAGGAATAATAATGCCTTTATGTTTAAATGAGAATTTAAATGCTGAATAGTTTAAATGAGAGTGATTCAAAGGGCAGTCTATGAATTTAATCTGATGCAGCTAGTGCATTTCCTTTTTTGTTGTAGTTTCAGGAGTCACTAGCACAGAGGAAGAACTTGCACCTGGTTGCCATTCCTACCGACCATGCAGAAGATAAGAACTGGAGGAACTGGATAACAGCTGATTGTAACAGCAGGCAGGACCTCCTATTATATATGTACACAAAGAGAAGCTTAGATTCGTGAGTTGTTACTCCATCACATAAGCACTTATCCAATGAAAATAAGGTCTTAAAATTAAAATAGTGGCATGAATAAATGACATGCTGCTATCTGAAAACCAATGAAATCTCGCTACAGTTTTTCTTTATGTATGCATCTTCTCACATTGAACTATCTCATCTTTCTTACTAGAACCCATATCCTCTGTGATTACTGGTCTGAACATACCTTCAGCTATCCCACAGCCTCCTCAACCTCCTTCCTTTGTTCCCTGAGTATCAGTTGAGAAAAACAATGGTGTGCTGCTGATGCCAAAGCCAAAAAACTTCTGTGAGGCTTTGAATTTTAATCATTTTCTAGGAATTGGTATCTTTGAAATTTCTATCCCTCTAGTTTATTAGTTAAACAATTGTAAGGGAGAGATTGATGCATAGCATAGTTTTCTATAAGCACTATTTCTTCAGCCAAATTAAAAAATGTATTCTAATGCATATGCCCAGAGGAACCCTGGTGTTGTTTTGCAGGAAATCTGGGAAAATGGTAATGACTACAGTTGCAACAACAGAGAGGATACTCTAAGGATGCAACATTTAGAATATTTAGTTAGAACCTTAATTATAAGAGTATGCAGCTCACAGACACTTACATGATGTTTCTGCAACTCACAACTAAGCACTAAAGTAGTGCAAAACTATGCCTTAGGTGTGAATGGACCACAGCACAAATAATATGACTTCAGAGACTGAATAATTCCTCTTAACAAGAGTTGCCTTACCAGGCTGGTTAAGAGTGTTTCTGTAGACCTTCTGAAAAGCAAATATTCTCTCACATTTTTAATCCTCACTTGCAGAGCTGAATTTTTGCTATTATACAAGTCATGCAAATTAAGCTAACTTTAAGGATGTTGTTAGGTCATGTAGAAAAAGAATTAGGGAAGTGAAGGCCCAGTTTGAGCTAAAATTGGCCACCTCTGTTAAGGATAATAAAAAGTGTTTCTATAAATACATTAATGGTAAAAGGAGGGATAAGGACAATCTCCATTCTTTATTAAATAATGAAGGAAATATAGTTACTGAAGATGAAGAAAAGGCAGAGGTACTCCATACCTTCTTTGCCTCTGTTTCTAATAGTAAAACTGATGGTCTACAGGAAAAGTGCTTGCTCAAACTAGTTGACATGGATAGGGAACAGTGTAGCCCCACTATGATCCAGGTGGAAGATGTTAGAGACCTGCTGTCCCACCTAGATCCCCATAAGTCTATGAGACCTGATGGGATTCATCCTAGGGTGCTGAGAGAGCTGGCACATGTGCTTGCTATGCCTCTTTCGATCACCTTTCAACAGTCTTGGCTTACTGGAGAGGTTCCAGATGATTGGAAGTTGGCTAATGTGGCACCTATCTATAAGAAGGGTAAGAAGGAGGATCCAAGGAATTATAGACCTGTCAGCCTGACCTCAGTACCAGCGAAAATTACGGAACGAATCATCTTAAGGGAAATCATGCTGCACCTACAGGATAATGAGGAGATCAGATCTAGTCAGCATGGATTCAGGAGGGGAAGATCCCGCTTAACTAACCTAGTCTCCTTTTATGATCAGGTAACTCATCTGATCGATGAGGGGAAACCTGTGGATGTAGTGTACCTTGATTTTAGCAAAGCCTTTGACAATGTCTCCCATAGTAAACTCGTAGTGAAACTGGTGAATTGTGGCTCAGACAGTTTTACTCTGTCCTGAGTTAAGAATTGGCTGGATGGCTGAGCTCAGAGAGTGGTAGTGAATGGTGTCATGTCCAGTTGGAGGCCAGTCACCAGTGGGATCCCCCAGGGTTCAGTGTTGAGGCTAGTTTTGTTCAATATCTTTATTGATGACCTGGACGAGGGGATGGAATCCATTATTAGTAAGTTTGCGGATGACATCAAGCTTGGAATGAGTGTTGGTCCATTAAAGGGTAGGAAGGCTCTGCAGAGAGACCTTGACAAGCTGCATAGATGGGCTGAGTCCAATAGTATGAGGTTTAATAAATCTAAGTGCAGGGTTTTACACTTTGGCCACAATAACCCCATGCAGAGTTACAGGCTGGAGACAGTGTGGCTGGAGAATGGCCAGGTGGGAGGGACTTGGGAACTGTTGGTTGACAGGAAACTGAATATGAGGCAGCAGTGTGCTCAGGCGGCCAAGAAAGCCAATGGCATCCTGGCCTGCATCAAGAATAGTGTTGCCAGTAGGACCAGGGAAGTTATTCTTCCTTTGTACTTGGCACTGGTTAGGCTGCAGCTTGAGTACTGTGTCCAGTTCTGGGCCTCTCAGTTTAAGAAAGATGTTGAGTTGCTGGAATGTGTCCAGAGAAGGGCAATGAGGATGGTGAAGGGGCTGGAGCACAAGCCCTGTGAGGAACGGCTGAGGGAGCTGGGGTTGTTCAGCCTGGAGAAGAGGAGGCTCAGGGGTGATCTTATCACTGTCTATAACTACCTGAAAGGAGGTTGTAGGCAGGTGGGGGTCGGTCTCTTCTCTCAGGCTCCCAGTGACAGGATGAGAGGACACAGTCTTAGGCTGCGTCAAGGGACGTTTAGGTTGGATATCAGGAGAAACTTTTTCACAGAGAGAGTGATTTCCCATTGGAATGGGCTTCCCAGGGAGGTGGTGGAGTCACCATCCCTGGATGTGTTTAAGGATAGGTTGAATGATGAACTTAGTGACATGATTTAGATGGTTTAGATGATGGATTGGTGTTGGATAGGTTGTTAAGTTAGGTAAAAGGCTGGACTTGATGATCTCTGTGGTCTTTTCCAACCTTGTTAATTCTGTGTAATTTTGCGTACAGGTGAGGTAAACTGTAGTCTATGTATTTTATTTCAGTCTCTGCAAAAAGGAGAAAATATCAAAAAAAGGAAATCCATCACTTAGTCAAGAACATATCAAAGACCTGATTCAGTAGTTGTTGTCTTCTACTTTAAATATTACAAAGCTGTAATCTGACTTTAAGAGTAGTTTAGTAGATAAAATTACTTAAAATGCAGAAACTTGTCTTCTTCCATGTATTTTACCTTGAAAATATTTCCTTCAGGATCCACCATTTCACAGACAGTGCTGGAAGTGTGTTTCATAATGTACCTCCCTGCTTGTTTCTCTTCTTTCTCATTGACAAAATCGTAAACTTCATGGCTGTAAACTGCTGAGCAATCTTCATTAATGAAAAGACAGCCTGTCTTCACAGGTAAAATCTATGATAGCAAAAAGGGAAGAGGTTCAGCTGAAAGGTGAAAACTTGAGTTTGGAGGTACCAGACAAATCAAGAACAGCTTTCAGACCTTTAATATTGAATCATCCAGTTTAAAGAGACCAAAGGGAGAGAAAGAAGGAAGATGAGGTCCAGGAGGTAGGCTGGCCTTAGTCCCTGTAGTGTTTAACGTCAGAAAATGTAAGACTGTGATTTAAATACACTATACAGTTGTGAGTAAATATCTAAATATTGGCAGATTATGAAAGGGATGGAGTCACAGTGATGCCTTGAGGAGTATGCTTAAGATTTTGGGAATTCATTTTAGTAAGGTGGCTGGATAACTTGGAATATTAAAGGCCAAGAACAACCTGTGTTCAAAATGTTTGCATTCTTCTGGATAGATAAGAGGGGTAGTAAGTCAAAACATAGTTAGGCTTCCAGGCCAACCAAGGGGCAGGTCTAGGGCGGTGACAGGTAACAAGGGACAATTCTGTTGGATGCTTAAGGGACATTATAGTAAGGTGGACTTTAGTTGGATAATATGATGGGTGGGCACTAAGAAAGTCATAAAAATGAAGAGATTGTTATGCTTTTTCTCTTTGGATCATTGGACATCACCAGCAAAGCTGCTTCTCCCTTCACCTCTGCAAACTGTGTATTTGTCTCATTTTCTTATCTTGCCCAACAGTCAACAACAGGATTTGTGAAGACTATAGGGGAAGGGAGTCAAAATAGTCAAGGGAAAAGCTGCTAATGGCAGGGAACTTAGAACACAAAGATAAAATTTCACTGTCACAGACTGAAAATAATTCCTACCTGGTATGTTCCTTGTGGCTTTGCTAGAACAGATGTGCCATCTCCAAAAATGGTACAACAGGTACCATCCTCACAATTTGTTATAACAGTAGCAAACTCAGGATTCTCTACTCGCACACACTTCACCTTCCTTGTGGTGGCTTCTGAGGGTTCATTTAAGAATTAATACAGAATAGTCATATAGAAGCACATGAATCAAAGAAATGTCTTAGGATTCAATTTCTTTTTTCTCTCATAGTGCTGGATCTTTGTCTCTTCAGTACAAGACCCTCATGAATTTCACAGCATCCTTTGTTATGTAATTTTATGTTATGTAAACAATACATAACACAATTCTGGACTGATCACTCAATATATGCAGATTCAACAGCAAATAATTTTTGCAACCATCTGTGGCTGACTAGAAAGTACACTGTTAAGAAGTACCACACTAACTATCATGATCTGAATATTTGTAACATACAAGTTTGATCACTGAAATTCTTTGTGCTTGTAATACAAGCTCTAAGATGTGAAGAAATTCCTATTCAGCAGCAGAAATCTTGGAAAACAAATCAAACAAGTATGTTAATTTTGTCATTGCCTACCCATTGAAGAGACAGATCAGTTCAAGGTCATATTGACTTTTAAATTCCCATAGGGACATGACATTCCTGAACATTTCCTGTTAACTCAATAGTGGTCTTTTCCCACATAGCCAGAACTTCCCATTTTGTTTGAACAGTCCAGAAACCCACACAGTAAATGTACACTTCATGTTAATTCAGGAGGACAGGACTTGTCTAGCAAATGAACAAAGCATATGGAATACAACACTAGCCTGAACAAAGAGGGATGACCATTAGCCCCACTTATTTCAGGCAAATGTAAGTTTCACTTTTCTAGGCACGGCATTTTTCACAGCCATATTCAGATATTCAGTACCTCCAAGGTTGGTGAGTCCATGGATTCTCTGGGGGAGTATAAGGATGCCCTGGTTCTTATATATCTCCTCAGTTAAGACTCAAATCAGTCTGCCTGTTAGTGTTAGGGCAGGTGGAAAGAGGGCAATGAACATACTAGAACTCCAGCACTATGGTCTTATGGTAAAGGAGGAACATGTAAGTATATGGAAAGAAGGAAATTGGTTTGCTTGTCACAGGATAACTTCTGCACCAAATATTACTGAAAGAAAGTGGACAAATTAAGCCTAGAGTGCACTAGTGGATCTGTTATCTAGGCTACTAGTATAATCTACCATTAGTATATATTTTGACAATTTTCTGCTTCACAAGATATAGCAGAAGTAATGCTCCCTTTTTGATTTTACCTGTTTTCTCACTACCCTCTGGTACAAAATGGCCTTCACATTTTTTATAAAAAGTTGTGATCCTAGTGTCATCAGCATGATCTACTACTCTGCTACCATCTAGCTTCTCAATAATTGTCACTTCATCATCTCGTACAGTCATAACCTGAAAGAGAAAGGAATACTCATTTATATTAACACTGACACTTGCAACAGCAACAACAACAATAATATAAAGCATCAGGCACTGAAACTCTGAAGAAGCTAGACTACAGCAACTTCATCTAATTCAGAGACTGAGGAATCACATTTTCTTCAAAATCTAAAACTTTTGCATTTGTAACAGTGTAATAACACAACCTGCAGAATGTTTTCAAAGAACAAATCCTACAACTTATATGATGGTAGCCCTGTCTTAATAGACAGTGCTGTAAAAACACAAAAGCAGTGATACCGTTCCGTCAGCCGGGTCTGTTGCCTGATACATGAAGAGTGGCTTCAGATCCATTCTCTTTGCACCTTCAGTGCCCACTCGAATGCCTGATGGAGTTGTTGTTATCCAGGTTCCTGCCTTAGGTTGCTTAGAATTAACCAGATCATGAATAGTATTTTCAAACAACTCATCCTTGCTTGGGCTTTTGTCACCATGTTTTCCTGCAGAAACAAAAATTTCTGTATCAGGCTTGGTATTCTCTAAGGCAAAAGACAAAACTAGTAAAGTGGAGTTTGTGAGCACTGGTTTTAACAGAATTGGAAAAAGAACTGTTTCAGGCTAGAAGAAAATTACAACTCCTGTTACTCAAAGGCGTGCTCCTGAACTTATCTAATGTGTTCCTTAACGACACAGAAAAAGTAAACAGCATGTGAGAGAAACATTTCTGAATACAGAGACTAAAAGGTGTGTAAGACAAAATCAAGGATTTAACACTACTGTACTTACAAGGATTTCTTTTAAAAGACTGTGTTCAATCACCCTGATACCAATGTAGTTCTTACCTTTTGACTTACTAGAATCCTAGCATGTTAGAAAAAAAGAAATCTGGACTAAGAGAAATTATTTGCTTTGAAGTTAATGTAGCAGTGTGCAGAAGCTGAGTACAAATAAAATTGCATTTTCACATTGGCAGAATTTTCTGACTAAAGAAATATGCCCTCTAAGTATCCTAAGCCCCGCCAACTTTCCCCGAAACACAAAAAATGTTACCTTTCTTAGTCCTGGTCTCGGGTAAAAGCTCTGATTCTGATAATGGTTGTATGTTATCTGGAATTATAGTTGGTGGTAGGACGGGACCAGAATCAGGACTCCTACTCACTGTACCATCAGCAAACAGAATCTAGAGAAATTAAGGACATACTAGAGGTCAAAATTGATTCAGACACCACTAGAAAGTCTCAAAAGAATGTTTCACAAATGCAATAGCCACTAGAACACTGCAGATTATGGAAGAGAAAGAAGTAGAAACTCTCAAAATGAATACAAGAAATAAAGAAGCTATCTTAAAAAGAATGAATAGAACAGACTATTTCAGTTGGAAGGAACCTTCAGTGATCATCCAGTCCTGCTGCCTGACCCCTTCAGGGCTAACAAATTAAAGTATGTTGTTAAGGGCACTGACCAAATGCCTCTTAAACATTGATAGGCTTGTGACATTCACTCTCTCCCCAGGAAGCCTGTTCCAGTGTCTCACCACCCTCTTGGTAAAGAAATGCTTCCTAATGCCCAGATCAAACCTCCTCAAGCACAGCTTTCAGCCACTGCCATGTGTCCTGTCAATGGCTCCCAGGGAGAAGGGATCAGCAACTCCCTCTCCTCTCCCTTCTTCCTCAGGGAACTGCAGAGAGCAATAAGGTTGATCCTCAGCTTCGGTCTCTCCAAAGCAGACAAGCCCAAAGTCCACAGCTGCTCCTCACAGGACACATATGTCAGCCCTTCCACCAGCTTTGTTGCCCTCCTCTGGACTCACTCCAGGACCTTCACATCCTTCTGAAATGATGGAGCCCAGAACTGCACCCAGCACTCCACGTGAGACCACACCAATGTTGAGCACAGCAGGATGATCTCCCTTCTGACCAGCTGGTGATGCCGTGTTTGATGCATCCCAGGACGTGGCTTTCCCTCTGGGCTGCCTGGGCACACAATGCTGACTCAGACTGAGCTGCTGCCCACCAGCCCCTCCAGGGCTCTCAGCAGGGCTCTCCAGCCACTCCTCTCCCCATTTATACTTGTGCTTGGTGTTACTCTGTCCCATGAGTAGGATCCAAAATTTGGATTTGTTAAATTTCATCCCATTAGTCATTGCCCAAAGGAGTGGTAATTGCTGCAGTGCATGTATGCAATTAATGAAGACTCTATTTAGTATAAATAGGCATTATAGAAATAAACAGTAAAGATTATTCTCTGACTAAATGGGCAAAAGTTAATGACTTTTTTTCGTAGCAGTGAAAATGCATCTGTATTGGCATATTAATCTGAACTGATGTATTCCACATGCCTAAAACTGCTGTTAACCATCAAGATAGGTAACAAAAGGAAGTCTTGGTAATTTATCTACTTATAATTGGTTTCTAAGATCTACTGTCCATTGCTCTGAATCTTGACGTATATGTTCTCTGTGTGTCAGATAAAGCCTAACATTATCTCAACCATCCTGAATTAATTTGTAAATATAGTACAATGTAGAAAATAAGTGGACAACACAAAGAAACAACTCTTGAGATTGTAACTGGAAGGAATTAACTCTTTCTTATTTTTCAATGCTTATCATATGTAAAACATTCTTGATGATTCAAAGACTTTAAGTTAATATTAAGAAGGATGCACCTATAATCTGTATGTGCCAAGACTACTGTAAAATCATGCTAGGCACTTAAGAACTACATTTTTCTGTCTGGAGACAGTATGTTGAAAAAATATAGACACAGAGCAGCTAGCTTCTTTGTATACTTCTGAAATGGATATGATTCTTAGAAATCCTGGCTAAATGATTTCCCATCTAATGTAATGAACAAATGTAAAGAACTTATACTGGGAGTCGTGGTCTACTTAGACAGAAAATATTTTCAGGAAATAAGGAACTGTTTTACCAGTTTCTGAGTCAAAATAGATGACTCCTCTTTTCATCTGTTTGCTAATGACACATAGAGATTTTGTAATTTGCAAAGATTTGCAAAGATGGTATCTAGCCTATAGCACCTAAAATGTACCAGAATTACAGGCACTCTAAATATGTATAAACGAAATATGTACTTTGTTAGGAATTATAAAGTCCTTTTTTCCTGAAAATTTTAGGAAACCTAAGGGGTCTGCAGGACTGAAGAATTTTTCAGGTCTTTTCTGGATACTGTATGACTTTCAGACTGAATAAATATATGAATGCTTTCATATTCCCAAGAACTCAAAGCCAAACTAATGCACACTTCAGATGCTTAAGTCCAGGAATATAGTTCTCAAAATCATATTCAGCAATTTCCTAATCCTAAAGTTGCCTAACATTTTCATATTTAAACCCCTCTAGGTGTCTTAAGTTCTGACTCTGAACAAAGCCCACAGCATTTTCGTCTTGACAAGGCTGCATAACTCAGTAGTTACTTAATGCCTTCATCTACAAACTGAACACTTTTCTATCTCGGTAGACAAGTACACATTTAAGGGTAATCACACATGCAAGCTACTTACAATGAATTCTACTAAATATACCTGAGTAGATCCATCCATCAGGTACTTTATGACAGTTCCTTGACTAGTGATGACTCTTGACACCTCTTGTTCTGTTTGCCACACCACAGGTGTATAAAGATGAGCACTCTTTACCTTTTGGGGATAACTCTGTCTAACCAGAATTTCCAGAGTAGGCTGCTTGGCCTGTTCAATTTTGGTGTCTTTGTGCTTTATTTCACCTTCTGGAGCCTCAGGTTCCTTCTCACTGCTTTCCATAACCTCTTCTTCCTTTGCTTCATCTGCTTTGCCCTCACTTTCCTTTACCACCTCTTTCCCTTCTTTGGTAGTAGTGGCTTCACCTTTCAAATCTGAAAACAAACTTTGAATTACTTAATACTGCATAGCACACATTTCAACAGGGCTAAACACCCAGCATCATGGTGACTGCAGAAGGCATGCAACTATAGGTAAAAAGGACTAACCCTCCTTGGTTTAGTCTGTAATCCACAGGGTAAGGGACAGACTCCAATTTCAGAAAAAAATTCAAAACAGTCACCTACTCAGAAAGTCTACATCCTTCTGTAAAGGTGGCTGTCCTTCCAAATGAAAACAATGGAAATTTGAAGATGGATTTATTATGGATGCTGAACTTTTGGAAGGCTAACATTAAGTGAGAGGAATTTCCTAACTCCCTATAAAAGTGAAAAAAACTTACTGAGTTTCACCAAGTTTGAATATATTTTGTCTACTTGAATAAGTAGGTTTTTCAGATTAAATTATGGCAGTGTGTCGGGCATACCAGTGGGTATAATTATATTAGCTGTGTCAATAGACTACATGTTATACGTCTGTAATTGCTCTTTTCACCTCAACTATTCAGCATTTCAACTTATGCTCCCTGCCAAACCATGTAAGTTTGAAAACCCTCTGCACGTTCTTTATACCAGATTAATCACAGCACATTTTCTGGGTTGCACCAATTTACTGTACACAGGTATTAAATGACACCTGTATGTGGCTGTTTTTAAATTTGACAACAAAATTCACATTTGTCTTCTTCAAAACCTAGTGGCATGACTGAAAACCCCCCAAGATTTATTACAGTTTACAGCACGCAAAAACGAACCTCACACTGATTTTCAAAAGTACTTGAAAACACAATGAGGGAAATGTTAGGCACAGAAAATGCTACGTATCTATATATCCCATCAATCTTCTAAAAGAAATTCAATGATAAGGGCAGAAAGGCTTATTATGAATGTCCTCTCTCTATGTACAGGATGGCATAAATCAAAGGACTTCTGTGAAATAATTCCTTCTTGGAACTGCTTGTAGCTTTTAGAAAGGCAACAAAAAACCTGTTCTAAAATACCTGGTAGCAGAGAGTCTATCACTGCCTGGATTAGTTTTGTTAATCATTCTTACCATTAATAAATGAGTATAACTTAAATCTAGTATAAAGTACTACTTTTCAGATTCAAGCTCATGAAAATTTTGATACTTTTACATGCTGTGTTTACAAGCTATCACCAAAATTCTGTTTCCTTGTACTTCCAGGCAGACACCAGTTGCTCTTTTGACCTTCTCTTTGGTCATTAAATTGAATTCTCTGGTGAAATGACCTTATTATGAGATATATCTTCCAATGCTTTAATCATTCTTGTCTCTCTTCCCTTTAAAATATTAACATTTAGTCTTGTGGACTTAAATGCATACAATTCCAAAGAAGGTGCAGATATGGGTAATGTAGTTACCACCTTCCTGTTATCATTCAAGATTCCTCAACATATATGCATTATTAATTGAATTTGCTCATTTTTCTGTAGTATTCCAAAATACATGCACATTCAACTGACTATCCAACATGATCTGCAATGGTTTTTTAGGGTTGCTACTTACCTGTCCTCAAATTTTTTGTCCAACAATATGTAAGTCTAGATCTTATATTTGTTTGAAAAAACCTCACATTATATATGTTGCAAATACTATTAAATAGCCACTATGACAAACTTAGCATGTTAAAAAAATCATAGTTATATTAAACCCATCAATGAAGCCATATTTTTTTTCTGTAGTTTTAACTTCTTTTAAATACCTTACTTTGCAATGGCTCAGAAAACTAACCTTCAAAACTTTCACCAAGGAAAGTTAAAACAAGTCCATTGGGACAGGAGACATTCAAACTTGGAAAAGCAAGAAAATCTGGCATCTCTTGAGTTTGGGGAGCTGAATCTTCAGTTTCTGTCTACAGAATGAAACACAAATTAGCCTTATTCCACATTTTAAAATAATAAAGGAAAAAATTAGACTACAGATTTCAGTTGTAACAGTAATTTTTTTTAAGAAAAAGTGCTGTCTACCACTCATTTAACATTTTGATAGTTTATGGATTCTGAAGTGGAAATGTTAGGTAATTTTAGTTGATTATGCCATCTTTTATCATCCACCTTGAAGAACAGCCCTCCTCAACTGTATTCATTTTGTTGAGTCATTTGCTATCTTGTGCATAGCATCGAGATGAGGTGACAATAAAAGGATAATGTGAGACAGAAGAACATGAAACAATTATTGAATACCAGTTATTTTACTTGTAATCATTAAAAGAATGCAAAAGGTTAATAGCGCAGTATTTCCAGTCTGCTGCAAATACAGCACTGACTCAAGAAGGGGACAGGAAGGAATCTTTGGCAGTAAAAATTTGTAATCCTCTTTGCACTGCTCGGCAGTGGAAACTCTTCTGATGACTAGAAAAGATGACATTGACCTAAGGAATGTCTGAAGGCCCTGGAATATTTGCAAAAAAATACAACAGACTCTTAAATGTCATCCTCTCAAAAACCTATGTGAGAATGGACTACACTATGCCAATAGTCATAAGATAAAAACAGTTTTGGATTGCAGCAGAGGTAAAAGAGAGAATTTGTCCTGGTATTACCCCATATACTTGCTTTTTAGGAACAGAAATATAGGTGGGAAATCACAGATATTTTGTCACCTGCTTTTCAGCATAAAGAATGCTGTACATTTACGATTATGCCACATAATATTGTTGTGTAATTAAGGCTACTCTCAATACCCTAAGATTGTAGTCATAGGATCATGAGGTAGAAGTCACAGAATTGAATGTAAGTAACCCTCAGTTGTGATCTACCTCTCCCCATCTAATGGTAAAAAAAACTATTCAAATACACCAATATCATTAGAGAAAACTTCTAAAGTAACCTATTCTAAAAATTTCTAGGGCTGGAGGTTTTCTGGTAAACTATTCCAGTGCTTTACCTTCATTAACTTTACTGAACTTTTCCTACCGGTTAATCTGAATCACTATTACAGAAAATTAGTTTACTTCTGATTATTTCTGCTGATTACATGGGCTAGCATAAGAGATGAAAGTGTCCTTTTAACTCTTTACAGAAGGCTATTCTGTCTTTCAACTCCAGAACAAACAACACAAACCAAGTCCCCACTGGTCAAGTTTTCTAGAACTCTAATCTTCAAGCTTTCTTTAAAACTCTCACTGTGGCCCATATTTTTTCTTACAGTACAGTAAATAACTTTCATTACGGTACAGTAGATAACTGGGCACAATACTTCACCCTGACACCCTACCAGCGCTGAATGGAAATTAAATTACATATTTAGCAGGTTATTCTCCTCTTTATTCATCTCAGTGTGGTCTTTGCTCTTCTTACAGGAAGATGGCATTGTTGACTTATGTATAGCTTGTGATCCACGGCAACTCTCAGACCTTTCTCTATAGAACTGACACACACAACTGTTATCCATTCTGTAGATATATATTGATTATTTACAAGCAATTGTAGAACCTAGCACTTAGATTCTTAGTGAATTTCATCCTATTTTACAGACCATGTCTATGTGAATTTGTAAAGTCCGTTTTGGATTCTAATCTTGTTCTCTAAAATACTTGCAGACTGACACAGACAGGTGCTATATGCACTGATACGGGTACTCTCTATCTGAAGTAACTCTAAACCAAATAGTTAAGAGCCTTTTGGCTTAGAAGTCCTCCTGATAGATTTTTAATGATAGGACTATTCATTTCTATAGGGTTCATTTGTGCCACACTATTGCTGTATGTTATACTGTGTAGTGTTTGGCAACTCTCTACACCACTTCCTATGCTCTTTAAATAACAATCTAGACTTCTGAATTAGGTAAGAAGCACTTCTTGTGGATATGCACAGAATGCATGCTGAAACAAGAGCCACAGCATTACTTCATCCACTAGATACTATTTCACAACAGAAATGCAGAATCTGCTTTTAAAACGTCATTTATCCTTTCCAAAGACCTCCACTGTGACAGAAATACTTCAGTTATAGCAAAAGTAACTTCCTCAAATTGCTGGTCCCTGGCTTGTGATTGGCTAGAAACACTAAACTATAGAGTAAGATTTTGCAAAACTGTCTCCACTAATTTACTGGTTGGTTAGACTTTCCAATATAGGTTTTGGAAAGCACAGAAAAATTCTGCTTAGTTAAACCAAAAACTCAGCAGTTCTTGTAACTGTGATATTAATAACCATAGAATGGTTGGAATGGACCATAAAAATCACCACATTCCAACTCCGCTTCCATGGGCAGGGACACCTTCCACAAGACCAGGTTGCTCAAAGCCTCATCCACCCTGGCCTTGAACACTTCCAGGGATGGGGCATCCAATCCTTCTCTGGCAACGTGTTCCAGTGCCTCACTACCCTCACAGTAAAGAGTTTCTTTCTAATATCTGATCTAAACCCGCTCTCTTTCAGTTTGAAGCCATTCCCTCTTGTCCTGTCTCTATACATCCTGGTAAAAGTCCCTCTCCAGCTCTCATGTAGCCCCTTTAGGTACTGGCAGGCTGCTATTAGGTCTTCCTGGAGCCTTCTCTTGTCTGAACAGCCCCAACTCCCTTTGCCTGTATTTGCAGAAGTGATCCAGCCTTCTGGCGATCTGCAGCGTAACAGCTGTAACAGTAAAGCTGAAACTGAAAGATGTATGTGGACCACAGAAGACATGCCACTTCACATCATGCAGTCATAAAGGCTAGTAGCTTCATTAACAGGTACATCTGAGAAAACTGAAAAAGATATCCTTAGAATCATCAGAAATTGTTAGGAATTTGTAAAGGCACAGCTCAAAAACCTCTGAGAAGAATGTTTCCTTTTCATAAGTTCATGTATTTGAATTTTTTTTTTCATTTCTTTTAATTGGATAATGTCTATTCTCTCACCTTTCCCTCTTCTTGCTTTACCAGGTTATCAGGTAATGAAGAGTCTGTTTTGCTAAGGTTTGCTTTCCCAGAAGACAGAATTTTTTCTGATTTTTGTCTGTCAGATTTATCTTTTTTTCCCGTAGCTGGTGTATTGGGAGATATTACCGTCGGAATTATGGTTGGACTATGAACAGAAGGGATGTTCAGAATTCTTGCTAAGTCTGGACCTGTTTCATCCTCTAGGGAAGGGAAAAGAAATGTTTTTAATGCAATCAAGTTTCCCAAAGGTAGACGGTCACATTTTATTTTTTAAAAAGATTATGTACAGTAAATTTTACCTTAGAAATAATAATCTCAGTGAGGGAGTTTATTATTTCAGATAGGGGGGGCTGAATATATAAAACTATTTGGAAAATCTTTACATCGACTGACAACTTATTAGCCTAAACGGCATCTTGAAAATATTGTTTCCCACAAGTTGTCACTTGGTCATCACATCAAAAATAAAAAATACAAGTTTAAAAATTCTCTTTTAACCCAGAATACTTAGATGGAGACATTCTGAGTCTAGTATCTAGTAAATGATCACTGTTTTTATGCTTCATCATGGGCTGATCCAGGACTGATCCACTCCAACAATCTCACAGTACATAAGTCTGTTTTGCTATAATTATTCAGAAAGATTCTGATGATACAGACTTGTCAAAACTTTTGCAATTCGTAAAGGCAAGCATTAGCACAGCCTGCTAAGCACGTCAACAGGAAGTAGTTATGCTGCCTTTCAAAACAGTTTCTTGAAAATCAAATTAATACAAAGTTAGATTTTCTGTAAAACAATTTTCTTTCAACAAACTGACATTTCTCTTTAATCAGCTTTCATGTTCACTTTCAGATAACACTACTTCCCAGAGTGTTGAATTTAGGAATAGAAGATGTTACAGGCTCTTGATCCCTTAAGAAGTTTCATCTACCTCTTTACTCTGGTTGTCCCAAAAAATGAGAACATGGTGTTCAAGGGTAACAGTGAAAAAGAGTGGATTGTCAAGACTGAAAATGTCTTTAGAAATCTTGAGAGAGATGAAAAATTCCAGGGGACTGTCTGATAAAGCTAGGCTTCGTTTATTTTGCATGCACATTCAGATTTCTAGCACTTGGAGTTGTGCTTTCATAGGAGTTGTGCTCTCTTAATTTTGTCAAGGCACAAGAACAAGTGCCGAGGTTCTACAGTACCCAGAATCAAAAGCCCTGCACGTGCTCAAGCAGCTCTAGATTCACAAATTGCTGAGGAGCTATTTTCTAACCTGAATGTAAGGTGGTCTGGAGCTAAATTTTAGTAATGCTGGAGAAAAGAAAGAATAATACAAAACTTAAGGAAGTATTAACATTTAACAAAGAAATAAAAACGATGCATAAAGCTTGTCAAACAGCTTGATGCCTTTTGTTACCTTAGCTCCCCTAAAGGAAGGTGAAACAGATAAAATGAGAAAAACAGTAAGAAAAATGAGAATTAAAGAGGTTCCAGAAAACTAAATCAGTACTGCAGGGAAAAAGGATCATTTGCACCCAATTCAATTAATCACTGGAGAGAAACTACGGTTTTCATGGCATACCATTCTGCATCAGGGATGGATGGCATATGAGAATCATTTAGGACAGAATATTTCTGGACAGAATTAATCTGAGCACTTACAATACAAAGACCCAGGGGAATTTGGCATAAGCAAGTGATCATAGAAAAACTGCAATCGAACACAGAATGCCAGTTAGCAGTACTCCAAAACACAACATGGTCAGGATTATTCTAATGTAGAATAGGATGATTATGGTAGATGTGAAAAAGCCTAAACATCACAGCTGACATGTAGGTGTTTAATTAGACATGTCTCTCTTCTGTGTCAAATTCCAAGATTTTGATTCTACTACATTGTGAATGCTTTCTCAGCCCAAGTTTTAAAAGTCTTTTTTTAGTACTTAATTTGTAAAATATATTTGAATAATTAAAGCTGAGTGTACAGTTGAATGGTCTGCCATAGTCCACATAAAGATGCATTCAATTAAATGTTTTCATATTTCAATTGCTGAAAAATGCTGGGATTATTTTCTGATCAGAGGAGGGTTTCACTTTTATCCATATGATGGCTTCAGTGGCCTTTCAAATGTAATGGAAACAAAAAGCTCTTGGTAAAAGCAGACACTATTTTCACTGTGGTTTTCTGAAGCAATTGCTTCCAGTTGCTGAATGTGTTTATTGAAAGGCTGAGAGAAATCCCTCATTATGTCTGCACAACTGTAACCTAAAGTCCAACTCCTAAAGTAAAATGAAGGTTCCATAATCACCTATATAAATTTACAAAAATATTATTTCTTGGAAAACCAAGAAGACTCCTCAGCAAATCACATTTTCTTTGGCTCAAAGTAATTGGCTGATTTTGCTGGGCTACTTAATAACAATACTTGAAAGTTTCTCCCTGCACTGCTCTGTTTTCACAGTAAGCAAAAAAGCATAGAAACCTCCTTCCATTTTGAAAACTGAATCACAGAATATTCTTGACAATGTAATCTCACCTTGAGCCTTGCCGAAAATTCCCTACCATGTAGTAACAGCTGCTGAGAAAGGCTGAATTGCATGCAACAAATTATTTGGTTAAGGAGTGTATGAAGGAAAAAAAAAAAAGGAAAAAAATTCCCCTTATGGTTCTCAAATATCATCTTCTATTTGCTTATTTTACCTGCTGTCTTCCCTGTAGGTCCGTAATAGCTCAGGGACAGCTGGATTCCATTTTCTAAGGTGGCTGAAAAAGACCCAAACTTGCTCACAGCTTTCTTTTGATTTTTCAATTTTCCTTAAAAAAAAAAAGGAAAAAAAATTCATTTTAAAGATAGCAACACATACCAGAATCACCTGACCTGCAAACCAGTGGCTGGTGCGAACAATGGAACCTCAGTACAGACGAATAACCTGTAAAACAGACTAATCAGGATGGGGAAAACCATCATTCTATTCCTAGGGTACACATAATAGTAATTTTTGTGCAATATACCTGTGGGGGCTTTTATCTACAGATAGCATTCTAATTAGCTAGGTGTGTGAAAACAGTGCAATAACAACTGGTGAAAAGTCATACTGAAGTTAAGCAAGGAAAGAACCTAGTTTTAGAGTTATTGGTCCTTGTTTCTTGATTGACAAGGATACTAAACTGCTGATTTCTATCACATGTGGCCTATGAACTTAAAAACCTTACTGTTCCTTATATATTGTCACAGGGACAGGAGCTGGACTTCAATGATCCCTGTGGGTCCCTTCCAACTCGGTATTTTATGACTCTACAATTGTACTATTAGGATAAAGTAAAGGAAAGCACAAGAAGGTGAGACATTAGATCCAAAGACAAGTATGGCCTTTGTAAAAGTGGATCAGGAGACAAGCTTACTGCGAGGTACAGATCACGATCACGTGATGAGCATGTAATTTGTGAAAATCACAGGAACTATGCATGGTACACCTCTCAGATGCTGGATCCTACTTCACCTCTACTTCAACTCCTACTGCCTTAAAGAAATATTCTGATGGAAAGAGGGAAACCTTGGGATTTCTCAGACATGGAACAGTTTCTTAAAAGTGAGGAGTAGCAGACAAAACTATAAAAGAAGGTTAAGACAGGCACTCAGCAAGCAGCCAGTCTCATCAACATGGCACATGTCCTGAGACCTTGTCTGCCTCTATTTATTGTCTCTCATTGCAATGCTCATTGGTGAACACCACCTGCAGGATTCTGTTTTGGTATTTTGACTGCATTACCATTGCACCATCCAGCAACAGCCAAGTATCAGAGTGGATTGATTCTTCTCCTCCCAACTGCCTTTCTGTAAGGTTACTTGCACACTGGTGATTGCCAATATCCTTTGACAGATCACAGAATGATACAGGTCAGGTTTCAGGAGGGCAGACAAAAAAACATCTCGTCTGTGGAAGGGATGCACATTTTCTACTCAGACAACCTACAGTTGCATCGCTGGTGGCAGCTTGAAGCCAAAGGGAGGAGCAAAAGCAGGATGCTTTCTAACACTGATGAAGATTAAAAGAACTAATATATCTACCAGAAGTTATACTTTTCCAATACTCTTTAGTTCGGTGGCAGCAATTCTATAATGCTTTTGGCAAAAGTATATAAAATTGTTACAGACTGGGTTCTTTCTTGGAAACGCTCTCACCTGGGCTCAGAAATGATTTGGATTCAATGCTTTCTGAGTGTTAGCAATATATCAACCAATAACAGAAGCTGCTGGTCTGAAGAAGGATCTGTTTTCAAGCAAAACATCTTGAGAAGGCACTAATGCTATGGTCATTTGGCCCACAAGAGGAGGTCTAGTTTGAAAGGGAAAATCTTCTCTTTCAAGCGCAGGTATTTACTTCAGTCACAATGGAGAGGATTCAGTTTGCATCTTCTTTGGTTTTCCTAGGCCTCATTAAAATTTGAATGAGACCTCCACTGAAGAAGAGAATTATTTTCTTAAAGAATGGTGATTCTTCATTAATTTCCTTGCTTTGGAAAAGAGACTGGTTGGCACATGTCAACCTTTATTGAGCTTCTACATCTTGCTAAGGTCTCTCTATGCAGTACTTAAATCAGCCAACTGGGTTTTTACTTCTTTTTATGGAACACTGATTTTTCTTACTTTCTGCCATTAGTAAGAATTTATTTTCTGTTGGTTGATTATTTTGCATCAAATTACTAAATATGTCAAACTACTAATTATATCAGTGATGTCAATCCACTAACCTGATCTAATTCTCTGTTCTTCATTAATTTCTTGCACTTCATCTTCTTTTAAGTTTTTTTGGGGGTCTGTGATATGAATGAAGAAATTGTGGTTGTCTTTTACCACCTTCACCTTTACCAAAGTTAGACCTGTAAAACAATGGAACACTATTACTGCTCCCACCAGACTTCAGAACTTAACTGTACAGTAATAAACCCTATAACTGCAAATTTAAAGAACATGAAAAAAAGAAAATTACTCAGAACTGAACCAAATCATTTAATAGAAGATCAAGATGATAAAATTAAGGTTTTCTGAGTTGAGACTAAATATTCAAAAACTTCCTGACAATTATATCTGAGAGGCTGCAGAAGAACTTGTTGCTTAGATATATTGCATTTGACTGGAAAGGAATTTGAACTTCCTTAAATTATCACGCACTGGTTGTCAGTGAACCGATAAATATGAACGGATTTTTCTCCATTTCTATTTTTCTGGTACTTTACCTATCAACCGTTAACGTATTACAGGAAAATGTAAAGATTAGTAGTGATAAGGGCTAATATGGAATTTCTTTAACTGAATTTCTACTACTGAGATATGACAAAGCTAAGAAACTGTGCCATCAGGTATTACTGACTCAAAGCAATGCATAAAAAAATTAAAAGAGTCACCTTTTACAAACTCTATTTTCTCTACTTGAATCTGTCCTCCATCAGCTGGGAAAAGATACTGATTGGTTCCCGATACTTGAATTATGTCCTCCCCTGTGTTGTAGCCATAAAACTAGAAAAACAAGTTTTAGATTGTCTGTAAATGAGAAAATGAGAAAAGCAGAACCCATGGAAGAGGGAAATGAAGGACAGGATCACATTTTTGTGCTCAACATTTTTTGCTTAAACTAATGTAATAACAACTTTAGCAAATACATGCTATTCTCATATCCAAGTAATTTATCAGTTACTGAAGTAACTTGTTACACATGTATCTGAATCCGATTCTTCAGTATCACAGAGCCATCATGGAAACTGAAGAACAGGAAGTAGACTGGTGTAACATAAAGTGTAAGAGAAAGAAAAATTCTGACAAAGTATGAAGACACCAAGTACCACACCATGGGATCACATAAAAGGCAGGTAAAGATTCAGCTTTCCACTGCCTAGATTTTGAAATTCAGATTGTAAACTTAATTAGATTCCAATACCTTCCAAAGTGCCACAAGTTGGCAAAAATTATGTGAGTGTACTCAAAAAAGTTCAGAATGAAATGTCATCTATTTCTGAGTTTCAAAGCTGTACTTAAGCAAATTTAAGACTAAAATATATTAACCAATGCAAGTTTTGAATGCAAGACTTAGACTCTGAAACTATAAGGTGGTGCATAGCTTGCATTATAGCACACCAAGAACATGAATTTTGAAAGAGGAAATTGAAGAAACAGTGAACTGCTTTTACGTGATTTCCAATGTAGACCGTCAAATCTTCCTTTAGGTCTAGCAGCCCTCAAATATGGGAGATGGGACAAGTCCTTATGTTCCCCTTTCCTATCCTCTCCCACAAAAATCGTATTTTTAGGCAAAATTGATCCTATAAATGTACTTTCCATGGGCACAAAACCACGATCAATTATGTTTGTATTCATGTCATATACAGTAAAAGCCAAAATCAGTCTTAAACATCAAAATAAAGGGATTTAAGCAAGACCCAGTTAGGCTTAATTTGCCCTGAATCTGAATTTTACAATAGATGACAGCTTTGCTGTAATATTGACTCTCTATATAAATAGCCAGCACTTTTCTAATGTGGTGCAATAGTATAACTCCTTACCTTATAAACTTTCTCAGAACAAAATTCTGGAATGCTGTGATCCTCCTCAAGTTCAGGGGCTTTTGCTGGCTCATCTTTAGACTTCTTTCTGGAAGATTTTTTCTTGGAATCTTTACTTTCTTCATCTATTATCCCCTCCTGTCCTTTCTTTCCTTTTTTTAATTCCTCAAGTTTTTGTTCCTCTAGTAATTGGTCCTGCTTCCTCTTCCAAGCCTACATTCAATGTCAGTAATTAAAAAGACTGTGGTTCTCTTTGATATTTCATATGTGCATGTGGAAAAGACTACAAGCAAACAACCTCAAAGGAACCAATGTTCTAAGTCACTCTAAGATGTGTTTTCCAAATGTGTTTAAAGTTTTAAAATATTATACACTCTATTTTGCATAAAACTGCTGACTCAATCTGTTAGTTATTGTTGACTATAGGAGATGAATCTGATGATTATTTGTATCTTACAGATTTAGTCATAAAAGGGTAACTTTGTTGTACACCTGTCTATAACGTGTATCACAAAATCACAATGCATCACTGACATTAATTTATTCTTAAAATACAACTGTGAGATAAAATGATTTTATTCTTTTACAGAAAGACGAATGAGGTATATATGCAAAAATGATCAACTTGTATCAGGAAAACATCTGAGATTTTCTAGACTATTTAGGGCTTTGTAACACTTTATAGCATACCAAAGCACAGGCATTTGTGGAGGAAATGGGAAGCATTCAGTTACAATTTAGGCATCAGCCTAACTTGAACCATGCCAGTTCATATTAAGCAGCCAGGAACTGGTTATTGCCATTCCATATCTACATTCCAGTACTTTAAGTGTACAACATTATCCATTGTAAGAAAGATACGCTGTATCTGTGAGGATTTTATCTTTTCATACTTTACAATCAGAAAACTTCCATGAACAGTAGGATATTACCCATAACTCTCATTTCCCAGTTCTGCAATTCTGAATTGCTTTTGGAACATATAGTCTAACTCCAAATAGTCTTCCAGTAAGAAAATACCATAACTCACAATCAATAAGGAATAAATGAAAGAACAAAACCTATACAAAAATAGCCAGTAACAGAAAAGCTAAGAGGACTCAGTGAAGCCTGTGTAAGAAGAAAGGTTTACCTTCCCTAGAAAGCAGTGTTATTTAGTCAGTTCCAGAAACATATACATTTTTACCTTACCTTTAAAGAACCTTCTCTGATAATTATTTCATTGTTGAATTGAGGATCTCTTATACTCTCAGATCCTGATGTGTTGTCTTTGAGAAATGAAAGGGGGAATAAGCAAGGTTATAAATACATGAAAATGAAATAATTTTAAGAAATGAAAACATAGAAATAAAAGATGTGCAAGTAAATTTAAAAACCCTTTAAAAATAGTAAAAGTATACAAGTACAAAAAAGAAAATGTTAAATAATTTTAGAAAAAAAAAAAGTCTGTTTAGCAGAAATTTGCCTGACAACTCATATTACCATAACTGGGGATCAAATATGCCAAATAACATATTAACATATTTAAAGACTGTTTCTTACTGTTGAAGGCTTTGCTCCTGCAACAAGTTTGTTTTTGTTTTTTAACTGAGTCAGAACAAGCTCAATACTAGAGTCTTAGATATTACAACCTTTCAAGACAAAAAATAGTAGATAAATTCACTTCAAACCTTCACTAAAGACAAAAATATGTCCCATTAATATTACGGCTTTATAGCATCTATGACTTACAAAAAGGGTATCTTCTATGAGTGTAGTTTTATATTATGCCTGGATACCCAAGATTCACCTTGTAGGAAAGATAAATTAAAGAATGCTATCAGAAACCTTCTAGTTAAACTACTTGTATTATAAAGTAAAAATTGCAGTGTGGGTTACAGCAGTGTCAGTGAAATTGAAAACACCTAAAGACACTGTTGCCTGCCTGCACAACCCAGCCAGAGGTGATTATTTTCTTTCAGCAAGTGAACTACTCCATGAATTATATCTGTCACGAAGCACCACACAAGCAAGATTCAATCTATCTCCTGTGACAGATGCGAATTATGATTTAGAAGTCATAACTGTCCTTTTAGTTTCCAAACTATAATGAGAGGTGTTAATTGGGCTGAGGAGTAATGTTCCTATTTTTGTAAATGCTAACTGCTAGTACTGGAAGGTTTCAAAGTGCATTCTCAAAAAAGGTAAACAAAGTAAAGGCTAAATATCAACAAATAACTGCTAATGTAATTTATATACAAAAATAAATTTGACAAAAGTTCTTTTTTGGCAATAGGGGTTTTCAGATTTCCCTGCTGAACAGCTACTGTATGCACTCCTCACAATTCTCGCTACTCAAAATGCCGCTCGTAATTCAAGTTTGCTCTGCAGTCTAGTCAATTCCAGTTTCCAGTTTTAGCTTCTAGCCCACTGCTTCTGACAGGTTTTTTTGACAGCACATGCACATAGTTCAAAAGGGCCTTCTGACATGGCTTTTTCCAGTTTGTAAGTTCTATTTCCTTACCTATCTTCTTCTCTTGGTATTTAACTTCTTCCTCTTTCATCCAGTCTTCAACTGAGTCCGCCACCAACTCAAGATAGTTCCTGAAAAGCAGAATATCCCTCTATTTAACATAATACAGTTTTCACTAACACGATTTAAGGTCAAACAAGATTGCTTAGCTTCTTGGTTTCTTTTACAAGTATATAATCTTTGAGAGAAGGCTTGTGTTTGACAAGGTTTCTTTCAGTTCTACAGGAACTGATACTTTTGCCTGGATGGTGTTTGCTTGATATGTTATATTTGGAATTTTGGTTATCCTTTCTGCAAAATGGTATTAGAAACTTGTCTTCCAAAGAACACTAGAAAGAAAAACCCAGGAAACCAGAAAGCATAAAGACATTCAGTTTCAGAAAGGTTCAGACCCATTCTCCTTACTGTTTTACCACAAAACCAACTTATTTTCTTGTTGCTCTTGATTTGGAATTGTCTTTTAGAACACGCTTCATTTGTTTGTTCAGAAACAGAGGTGTTACTGTACTTAACTCCTAGCTCTTCTTTATTGGTGTGACAAGAAAGGTGTTTGGAAATTGTCACCCAAGTCCAGATCAGAGAATCGGTCAGTGCATCATGACCTGGCATAAATTAAGAATATTGACAATTAAGTTGAAATGAGAACTGAATGATTCACAGTTTGCAGTTGCTATCTGCAGTTGCATTGTCTGAAATGACTGCTGAAGTAGTTCATAGTGAACAACTGCTTACAAGTTAGGAGGAAGCCTGGAAGTCTTATATGCAGTTGCCACTCAACCTCCATTTAGAGTGTTACCACAATTCTTTAAAATAAAATTCTTCATGCATGCAAAATTACAAGGAGCTTTTGAAGAATGCATCAGATTCAATTGTTGTGTCTTCTTGATATTTTGCATTTTTAAGTCCCAGAAAACTCAATTGTATTCAAAAGCTCTATACGGAGTACAGGTGTTGGCTATGAACACATAGACAACACAATCAATTCTTGACCTCATGACCACTTCAAAGTTCTTATTGCATCACTGCATTGTACATACAGAAGAATTAATACATAGGCCGTATACACAGACTGGAGATGTATGCAGTTCATATACAGCTGCAAGATACACAAGTCTCTCCCAGCTTCTGCAGTGTAGGTGGAACCTGCTTTGGGAAACTTGCATGGAGAAACTGTTGATCATATATATAACACTTAGAAGGGACAAGGTTACCCTGCTTGTATCTGAAGGAAAATGTACAAGCCATAAAAACCTACAGAGTTCAAAACAAAAGGCAAAAGTGGTCTGGAGCACTGAGTTGCCAATACTGGAATAACTTGAAGATGAATATATGTTATAAATAAAGAAGAGATTATTTGTGCGGAAAATATTTTAGGGCAATGAAACAGTCATTCAAAGTCTAAAATACACATTCTATTAATATGTATTCTGATGTCACTACTGCCAATGTCTGACTCAGAACCACTTCTCAGAAAGGATTATTCTTTTCCAGTAACTTGTGTAATGTGTTTACTTTGAAACAGTAAACAAATGTCATTAACTTTGAGCAAAAGGATAGTTTTGATAATGTCTGAATTCGTTTGGCTTTCTGATAGAGTGGCCACTTCTCCTAGCCAGTGTTAAAATGTTTTATATATACACTTATCACTGCAGGTACAAACATCCATGCCTTTGGATTCCCTTAGTCAGTAGCATACACTGAATTTCACGTGCAGCCTCCTGCTACCTACCCTTTAAACAGTATAATTTCAGAATTTTTGGATGTACATAACCTACAGGACCTGATATCCATAAAAAGGAAGGTAACTGGGGTATTCAGGAGAAAAAGCTGCTACAATGTAAGAAATTTAGTTTCTCTTTTGTACAAGAATTTGTTGTAACAGGACTCACTGTAATGAAAATGAAATTATTCTGTGATTCTGTAACCAACTGATTAGCAGGTAACAGAAATATATCTTCCAGATAGCAATGCTACAAAGTTGGTCTGTGATATATAAGATGTCACAATAAAGAAGCAACAAGTAAACACAGATAAAGAACATTTACCAGAAAGATTGTCAAGCATAGTACCTGTTATGCATTTGTAACACTCCCACGGTGGAAGTGTGACTCTTAAATATATACTAAAAGGTAGAATTATAGTAATTTTAACAAATTAAAAAATCAAATTATTACTAACCTCACCAGGAATCAGTTATTTCATATAAAGGGAAAACCTAGTAATACTACTGCTTAATTAATAAGTAAGGTTTGTGCCAGTTTCTGGCAACTCAGCAAGATCTGGAAGCTAATTGCAGGCAACAGTTTGCAGCATTCAAGGTATTTAAAGACTGTCTTCCAGAGAAGTGTTATGTTGCTTGGAAACATACTGTAGCAATTATTTATGATACTCTGTCTGGAAATCTGAAATGATCTTTAGTAAAAAGGTGGAATAAGTTCTGAAAATGTGCTGGTTATTTTGCAGAGAATAGGCAGGTATTGATGCCACACAACAGAACCAAAAGAGAGCCTACAGCTGTTCCAAGACTCTAAGTAGCATCCACAGCAGTGATGTTGAATATTTCTACAAAACAACAGCAAAGCCAAACCTTCTTGTTAGCTTTCATGTCACTTTCTTTAGGAACCCGTTGCTGCTTTGAAACAGAATCTGATGAAGTATCACTGGACAAAGCTGTTTCTGCTCCAAGCAGAAACAATCTTTCATGTCTAAGCCTTGTTTCCAGTCAATGTGGAAGAATAAGAAGGAGGAAGCTATTTCATCCTCAGTGGTATTATAGTGCATCTGCCAGAGAATATGCTTCATTCCTTCTTTGGATGCAAAATTAGGAACTTTTCTTTTGCCTGTATCCATCATTCCATTTCTCAGTTGGTCTTGAACTATTTCAATGCCCTTCCAAGGTGACCAGCCAAATTGCTCTAGAATCCCACAAATAAGGAGTTGTTGTTTCAGAGAGAAATGCTTCCTGAGGGAGGCTAGTGCATGCCTTTCTACTTCTAGAGACAACACAACAACAATGTTGTTGGGATGAGTATTATTCAGTGTACTAGGGCATGTGACCTGGTCACTCATGTTCGTTCCAAAAGTCTATGGGTCTCCTATGGATCTCATGTCAAACATGTCAGCCCTATCCAGACAACTCAAATTCACCAGGCAGCTAAACTGGCACCAGCTGTTCATATTTAAGAAATCTGAATTAGGCATTTAAAGTTCAGTGCCACACAAAGGAGTGTAAGAATAGCTGGCAGAGTAAAGAGCTCTGGGCTCCAACAGACTTCAAGAACACTGACCCTCTACTTGGATTTATCTGAATGCAATACCCAGCTTTATTTGAAATCACAATCTTTCACTTATCTTTTGGGGAAAATTTCAGCTACTACATACATGAAAAAAACCTCACCAGACATTTAGGGGATATGCCCAAACACAAAATAGCCAGCATTTTCTCCAAGGAACTTTGAATTTCTGCTGGTAAATCTCCTCTGATTCTGGTCCCAGTCACTGCTAATCACAATTTCCCCTTTTCATGGCAAATAGTTTAAGCCTGGAAAGCTGAGATGGACTCATACAGAGTTCCTTGACCGAGAGAAAAGATACGAAATATGTTTATGGAGGCACATTTTGCCTATTTAGTATTCAAACCTGTTTAAATATATAGGTTTCAATAAATTTTTCCATTAAAAAAATTCCTGTATTCTGATAAATGAGGCACTGCACGTAAGAAAGGCATGTCCAGAGACAGATGGGGGGGAGATATTTTCCACTGGATAATTTGCTTGAAATTCTATTTGATAAATCTAATTATTCCACAGAGCACCAGAGTGACATAGTTAAAGATAGCTTAACTGTCTCTCCATGGCATTTTAACAGTACATGGACAGCTATTCTATTTTCAGGCAATTATTTGGAATAGCAGTTGTATCCACATCATCATTTATATCACTGCTTCAGTACAAAAACTGTACTGTAATTAATTCCAAAATGAATAGGTCCACTGGCAAAAGTTGTAAGAGTGGACATATCAACCACTTGCACACCTCTTAACTGGTGAGCAGGTAGTGGCAAGGAATTAAGAAGAATGAGGTGTTCTGTGGGGAAAAAAAGAGCTCTAATATTAAAAAAGTGCTTTTAGCTTTTCTCCAAAATCTTTCTGCTGACAATCACTCAGTTTACTTATATATATAGTTGAAAAACCTGGTAAGTATACACTTAGATGGAATTTTCTTTTTAACATCCCTCACCTGAAGTGTCCTCAGTATAACTTTTTTCAGTATAATTAGGTATCCCTAATAATACTTTGTGTGTATGTGTGCATTATTCATATTTTTATAGCATATGATAAGGAACTACATTATTCTCACTCAGAAAAGCTTAAGAGAATTATTTTGATATAGCAGTGTTTTCAACTTGCATGACTTGCTTTCTCATAAATGTGCTACATAGTGGGATCTTTTAATTTCAAAGCTTTGCCCCAAGCATACCCATGTAGGCTTTTATTGAAAATGACTGTGAATGAGACATGAAAGATAAAATCAATTACCTGAATCCAACATTAGAGTGCAATGCAATATCCCAAGTCTCTTGGCATAGACGATATTCGTTCATAGGATTGTGAAAAACCATTAACAAAGAGTTATCTTGGCTATGATAAAAGGTATCAATACATCTATATTCTTGGGATGCTGTATGAAGAACCTGAAAAGGAAAGACATAAAGGTACACCCTTCCTGCAGACAAGTAGCATATGCACAGAGGCTACATAGCACAGCTTGCAAATAAAAGATGCTCCAGAACTGCACTCTCCCACAATGTGTACTCGAAGCATTTGTATGCCAGCAACCTGAATTGTTCAGGCAGGTGGAAATTGAAACTCTACTGCTATCCATGACAAGAGACAGTCACTGTGCTCTACCTTCTGAGACTGACCATGAATGAAAAAGGTCAGCTACTTAAAAACCAAATAAATTAAAACATACTCCAACAATACTCCAGCAAGTTTAAATAATAAAATATTTAAATAAATACTAAATAAAAGCAGAACTATCATATACCAGATAAAAAAACCCCAAATTTAATTGTTTGGTTATCTCACTTGAGTCCACTTGCTATTCAATTTGCTATACTATGACCTACACATCTCTGAGATTTACTCCGTTCTACATTATCCCACTCTGTTCTGTACTGCTCTATCATTTTCAATATTTACATTGTCTGCAGGCTGAAATTTATTTTATAGTCATGGCTAAAAGAAAGCCTTTCTTTTAAATAAACTATTATTTTTCAGAACTATGCATCTGAAGCTTCTGAAAGGATCTTTTCTTTCAGGCACAGAGGTGAGTTCCCAGGGTCCTCCTTTCTACCCTTTTTAAAGATGGGTACAATGGTAAGCTTTTTGTAGTCACCCGGGACTTTCCCTGACTTCCATGACTTTCCTTAAAAATGTAATTTTCTGTTGCAATAAGATGTTATTCTCTATTACTTTTATTTACTATCAGTACCTTTTGACTAGATTCACTAATTACTGACAGTTCAGGTAGTATTAGCTATTTATTTTGCACAAGGAATTTCTCAGGTATTTAAACGTATGACCAGACTTTACAATTTTGACACTAAGGTGGTGCTGCAAAAGTCCAAGCAGCATTTTCTTCACCCTTGTATAGGACGTGTCAGGGTCAAATAAGAATTACAGTACATGAAGCTCAAAGCAGCACAGGAACTAATAATCTACTCCTCCCAAGAGAATGCCTTCCAACTTAAGCCAACTACACTTGAACTCATCTTTCACATTTGTCATTCTGTATTTCTGCATGGTAAGCTTTAGTTTTTAGCTTCCAAGATTTCTATAAATGATGCTTTTAGCTCTGAAAGGGTGAAATAATATAACAACAAAATTTTCTATTTGCCCATAAAACATATACCGCAGAGGTATTTGCTAAGTACGTTTTCACAGACACTGCACTAATGAGTCCCATAACTGCCATGAAGGATCACCCCTAAGGGCAAGATAATTTTCTCCATCACATGTTTAGCTAAGAGTCTTGCTACCAAATAGAACAGCACCAGACTGGCCAAATCAGGAAATAAAAACCCATTACAGACTAAATTTCACATAAAGAACTGAAAAGCAGCTAAAGAACAATGATTTCTAGTAAAAAATTAAAAAGGGATAAAACTGAATCAATTATCTAGCAAGGAAATACTCTGAACTCTGCTACTAATTGTTAGCATAGCACTCTGAGGGGTGGCCGTATGTATAAGATTGTCAGTTCACAGATACCTGAAGAAGAACATGTGGTTGTAAATGCTCATCAAAACTCCAGTCTGTCAAGCAGCGCTGCTGTTCTAGGCCGTAATTTTCCGGACACACCTCAAAATACACCAAACCAAAATAATGTATATCAACATTTCAGTGTCAGTTGTATTAATAAACTGTAATCTTCTTGGCTTAACAGACAGCACCCCATGTTGCATCACAGTTAACTGCATAATGCTGCATATATGCAGACCTGTATGACACTATTTAATAAACAGTACAATTACCCCCAAGGGTTTTTGGTCTTGGATTTTTTATGGCAAGAATAATTTAAATATTTTTATTATTAGCTTATATGTTTTTGAGATCTGTAAGCAATTATGAGTATTTAAACATGTAGTATGATGTAATTTTAAAATTGCTATGTTTATCCAAGGATGTATAGCAGGCAGGTGATTCTGAAGATGCCAAACTACACAATTTACTGTTGTGACACAGTTTGACAATTTCTTTTAAACTTTCATGTTTGTATTTGACCTCTGCTATTCAGTGAAACCAGCACACAATTATCATTAGCAGCTTCACCTTCACCCATCACCTTGGAATTCAAAGGAAGTGATTTCAAAGTGCTTTAAAGTGCCCTATTTGTCAAACATCACAAAATTAACATTTGCACTCAGCATTGCAAAGGAATCCCCAGTATCATGTCCTGGCATTGAACAGTATCTTCTGTTGCCTCATGTAAAGCCTAGTTGACTCCATTCCTCACACTTGCCATATCAGAAACAAGAAGATCCAATTCTTTGTTCAAAAGAGGATCAGCCAGACTATCTCGTCCATCTTTCCCATTTATTTCTGTATGCTCTGGAAATTGAAAGCACAATTTAAGAATTATTCCAGAAATTCCAATCCTAAACACTAAGGTGGTAGTAATGCAATTTCCTTAGCCTCTCTGGTAAGACCGAAATCAAGTTGAAGCTTCCTTTTATGATACTAGTCCTATAAACACATGATCAGCTCTGCTAGCCTTCTATCCTAAAAGAGCACTTTAAAATTCAGGGATAACCAGTTCCAGATAGTTAAATAAAATAAAAAAAAACCAAAAAGAAAAGAAAGAACACTTTATGAAACCCACACAAATCACCCTCTTTACCTGACCTATGCTGGCCTTGCATAGTAAAAAATTTTAAAAATATTCTCAGAAGTATCTTCCTACACAGAGAAACATTTTTCTGTGTACTTTAACAAGCAGTCCTTTGCACAGATGACATTAAAACAGAAGGAAAAAATCAATTGTTTTGGTATTTTCCCACATTTTTGAAAAATGCAAACTTTAAACTTTAAATTAATTTGGTTTGTAGAGTTTCACAAGTTACTGAATATCTCTTCTCCCAAGCATCTGATCTGTCATTCCATGTTACAGTGAGCACCTGATATGAACAGGATCACATGGGAACTTTAACTTCTATATTCTTAATTTTTAGAATTCTTTATGCTCTGAGTTAGGAATAGATGACCTTTAGAGGTCTTTTCCAACCTAAACAATTATTGATGTGCCTAAAGGTATAGTTGCTTAAATTGACCCAATATCTACTTTTCCTGCATCCCCTCAAAAATAATCACTTGTTTTTAATGTTGCTTTTTGGACAACACTTCTCCTTTAACCAGGCCACAACTTTTCATTATATTAGAATCTGAAGGAGAAAATGTAGAACTTCAGAAAATTCACTTTGCATTATCTACGACTGTTAATGTCGCAGTACAAAAATAGATTTTGTCATTATTCTACTACAGACTACTGTACCATTATAGTTGAAAATTTAGTGATTTGTATAAGGAAGAAAAATCACATCCCTGGAATAGCAAATGATATGCTAAAACAAATAGTGGATTCAAATTCTTCAGGAGTAACATAAACAGAAAACTTTTTACCAAAGCCTCTTGGAGACTTCTCATGAAGCTTCTTTTCCATAAGGAAGAGTTGTCTCAGTTGTCTTGCAAACATGGTTGGATTATCCCAAGGGATATAAGACACTTTAGAATCACCTCCAACCACAGATCCAGAGCTCTCCAGGAAACCAGAGTCACTGAGCCCAGTCAGCTTCAGGCTTTCAAAAGTAAACACTCTGAAGGCTCTTTCTACTTCAGCTCGACTCAGAAGTTCTAAAAAAGAATTACAATCATTAACTGAAAACATCCTTACTGCTCAGCAGAAGATAAACAGAAGATTATTTAAGTGTATTGTTCTTGGCAACTTTGAAAAAGCCAACATCAGTTTCCTTAATGGCATTGGGTCAACTTATGTCGGCTATATTTTACACTGCATTCAAAGTTGAAGGCTTCCAAATGGCAAAATGATATGCCTAAATATTAATCCATCTTAAATGAAGTGGTTCCTACATTTGAATACCTTCTGGATCATTAACTTTATATAAATTATGTTCATTTAAAAATACTGAGTAGGCTTTATCAAACCAGTTAACAACTAGCTATTTTCAGTTCATGTGACTTTCTTATTCTCTGTAGCTTCTCAAATAAGTATCAAATGTTTTTCTCTCTTCAGACAAAATTTTACATATAATTTACACAGAAGTATGGAAGGTGCAAAGACCAAAACAAATCCTATTTATGGGATAACAGTGATAATCATGCAAAAGATTCTATTTTAAGACAGGTAGTACAATATTCACATCAAGAGTAACTTCAGTTTTAAGTGTTTTCACTTTAGGGAAGCTAGACACCCAAGCACGTCACATATCTTGACATGTTGGATATCTTATCTTCTGTTCAAATCAATCATGTTTTTGGTAAAAGCAAAGGCATTGCTAGCTAAATCACCACTTGGGAGAGTTTGGGAGTATAGTGTAGTCCAGTGAAGACCATCAAATTCTGTATCTGTCACCTGGAATGTTATTAGCAATACTGAATACTTTATGTAGCTTACTGTCCAAAATGGACGTATCAACAAACAGAAACAACACAGTGAGTGTAAATTAATCCAACACAAGGGACTTCAGGATGAAATAGCTGGGAAAGTACCTTCAAATCTCATGCCTTACATGATGACATAAATATAATCAAAGGGATTTGAATGTTTGTATTTCTTAGTAGCCGAGAGTAGACTTTTGATACCACCTAAGGGTATTTAGATAGTCTTTGGGATTGTTTCCCAGTGTACTTCACAGCAGCAAGCACACTCCAAGAAAAGGTAACTGCAAAAGTGATTAGGTTTGAAGTGAATATATTCTTGGTTTGATGAAGGAACTATGATAAACATTATGTTCATTATGAACACCAACAGCTAACACAGAATACATTCTGAAAGCCATTCATTGTTCAATAAAAACTATCTACTTAAGGTAAATGTGCACCTCCTCCAAAAGGGTGTTGATAAATAACCAAACAATTCACATCAGTGTCTCTTGAAATGCATTCTAGATCCTTGGATCAAATTTGCAATTTCTACAGCTATTTTTTTTCGTTAGATTTAGTAAGCATTTGTGTGTTTGTGAATATAAACATACAAAGCAGTTCTAGCATACTTCCAGTTCTTAGTCACGCAATATTTAATATTCACGAAGTCTACCCCATTAACTATGAAGCTGAGGTGTGAAGTTAGGGTTAACTTGTATATAGTAGGCTATAATAATATATAAGCAGGAATATGAAAATGGAAAATTCTGCCAATGGTTCTTTGGCAGCTGTAAAAACTTGCCCCAAAATTCTTGCTATTTAATAGGATCATCAACAAGAAAAAAAAAATTGAAATTATATCAATGAAAATCATTTTACCACTGGTACAATAATGCATGAGCTCATGAACTCTGGCCAAATGTTTTGTGTTATTTTTAGTTGAAGAAAGGGTGAAATGGGTAAGTTCTGTAAGAGGCAGTTTATCCATCATTTCACGCTCAATCCTTTCTGGATTTAAGTTCTCCTGGACCTGGAACAAAAATCAAAGTACCAGAGTTAAAGTAAATTTCTCACTAGTGGATTTGTAAAAAATTATGTTTGAATAAACAAGTCTTTTTATAGCAGAAAACATTAGCATGTGCTTAAGTCAGTTGGACATAAAACTAAATTTCAGCATGTGCTCACAGTGTGGTTTTGAATCATGGTGACAGAGATTGTAGACAGCAAAAAAATTAGACACATAAGAGAATGACTGATAGCATAGTAACAGATACTTGTTAGAAGTTATTTGCCTGTGCTAGCTAGGATCAAAAATACAGAAATATATGCTGGCATATTCAGAGTGGAAGCAGGTACCTTCCATGTATCCTTCAGCTGGTCTGTGCAACTTTTCATAGTAATGAAATCCGTAAACTCATTGATCAGTCTGTGATGAGAGGCCTTCCTATATATGTAAGGATTTACCTTTCCAGATTTACTGGTATTTTTTGGTTTCATTCTTTTTAGTATTATGCACTTATGATACCTATGCTGTTCTGCTTTGTAAAAACGCTCCATCCCTTCTATTGCACTGAGTGTTCATTACCTGTGGACTTTGGAAATGTTTATATATGATAGGTAGCACTATACCTTCAGCAGGTGCAACCGCTGAGCCAGAGTATCATGGTAGTTAAATAAGAGAGGGTACTGGGGGGTGACAGTCTCTTTTTCACTGTATTTAGGAGAAAAGTAGTCATATAGATTCTGTTAAAAAGAAGAAAGAGGCATTACATCCCAATAATGAGATTTATTTTTCATTTTAGGAAATAAAAGACAACACGAACCTTTTTTTTACTTGCAGAAAGTGGAAGAGAAGGAAGGACAGAGATTATATGATCTGCAATGGCACGACGAAACTCGTCTGCCTGAGGCTCTTGTACCACCAGACTAGGTGGTGTAAGGTCTTCTTCACTTGCAATAACCTGGCAAATATACGTAATATATGTTAGCTTTCATTACAGTATGACAGCTGCTTAACTTTATTAGAACTACCAAGCAGATCCTGCTACAAGCTAAGCACACATCCGTAAGTTCTGTAAGGAAAGAAAGCGATAATTTTTTCTTTTACAAGTAGCAAACATACAATTTCCCAAGTTAGTTCATACGCAAAATAAAGATTATGGAAAACAGAATTAAATGTTTTCTTCTCTTATTTGTTTTTGAAAGTATGAGAAGAAAGATATTCCAACTTGAAATGTGAAGAATTCTTAAAGAACACAGGTAATTAAAACTGTCTATTAGGTATTGGGCTTTGAGTATTCTTGCCTGTTTTCAGATTAAGTTACAAAAACAAAAAACCATGAATTGTTCTGAAATTTTACTCCTAACAGAAGAATTTACAAATTGTACTGTGGGTCTCTTCTAAATCATAGATAGTGCCTGAACTCAACAGAAGTCAGATATGTCCAGCACTAAGCATTGACGTATGCCACTTTTATGTTACTCTTGCCCTAAGACCTTAGAACGAAGTAAATCAGCAGTAGTTCAGTATCAGTAACATTGTTGCAGGACATGAAAGCTTGTTATTGACTTAGCTAAGAAAAGGCACTTTTTTCCTCATTTAATTATATTTGTAGTCCTCAAAAATTAATTAGGCACTGTATATGCAGGATAAATGCACAATATGAAAGAAAATCAAAGATGGCATTTTGGAGTTTTGATTCCTTTGCATTGGACTTACTTGTTCAGTGCCTCCACGCAGTCTTATATTTTAGGTTGAAACAGAAGGATTTACAGACCTTTAACCAATTCTTTATGTCAGATCTAGACTGAATTAGCCACAGAAATTTAAAAGAGAACATTCCCACCTGTTCCAACATGCAGTTCAGCATTAAAGGTACAGAGAAGTATTCCTCAGGAATCTGACTCAGCAAGTCATTGTAATACCTCATGTCCACGGGAGAAGACAAAATAGAAGTTTCTTGAACTGGTGCAAAAAGAGATAAAACATTAAGATCTATTTTTTCAAAAAAGCCAATTGATATTCCAAATCAGTTCTGCAAGCTTGCAGATGAAACAAAATTGGGAGGAGCCATTAACTCCCTCTCTCAGAGACACCCTTATAAACAAGGGGCTGGGCCATCACCAACCATATCTAACAAGCTTAAGAATTTTAACAAGGGACAGTGCTGATTTCTGCACCTGGAACGGGGCAACCCCGGATGTACATCCAAACCAGGGAACAAGACGCTGGAAAAGCAGTTCTGTGCAAAGGAACCTGGGGTTCAAGTTTGATGGAAAATTGAACATGAGTCAGCAGTGCCCTGGCAGCGAGGAGGACCAACTCTGTCTGGGATTTGCCAGCTGGTCAAGGGAGGTGCTGGTGCAGGTTCACTTTGAGTCATGTGTGGAGTTTTGTTCACCACAATATAAGAAAGATATGAAGCTATTAGAGAATGTCCAAAGAAAGGCTACAGAGATGGAGAAGGGCCTTGAGAGGAAGCTGCATGAGGAGAGGCTGAGGTCACTTGGTCTGTTCAGCCTGGAGAAGAGCAGAGGAAGGGGAGATCTTACTGTAGTCTACAACTTCCTCATGAGGAAAGGCAGGCACTGATCTCTTTGCTGTGGTGACCCAAGGGAATGGCCTCAAGTTATGTCAGGGGAGGTTTAGGTTGGATATTAGGAATAGGTTCTTCACCCAGAGGATGGTTGGGCCCTGGAATAGGCTCCCCAAGGAAATGGTCACAGCACCAAGGCTGACAGAGTTCAAGAAGTGTTTTGACAATACTCTCAGGCACATGGTGTGATTCTTGGGGATAGTCCTGAGCAGGGCCAGGAGTTTGACTCTATGATACTTGTGGGTCCCTTCCAACTCAGAATATTCTGATTCTGTGAAGTTTTAGACAATTTTTATTAAAAAGATACTAACAAAGTTTATCTTTTAAATTTGACTGTGACTACGAACAGAGAGAAAAGGGGATTTTCTAAAGAACTTGGTTACCACCACTGCACTTTTCAGGGACTTTCACAATGTATTCACCAAGAACCTACTCTCACAACATCTTCAGCTTACTGTGCAAATCATTTCAAGGATGAATTAATGATTTGACAAAGTGATCTACTACAGATGAATGTTTTAATCCTTTAAACATACCCTGTGACAAAACTTCTGTTGGCAGAATTTCTTCTGCTTTCCCTTTTTTCTTTGGGGGTGTCATCTCTGGTGTTGGTTGAATCTAATAAAAATCAGAAACAATAGAACAAGTGAGGACTGCACAAATAGATGAGAGAAGTTAATTTCATTTAGCTTTTGCTACTCACCCTAGATTAGATGCTAGACTTTTAAATGGAATAAAATGGAAGAATGTAGTTTTATGAATGCTTTAAATGAGCATTCACTAATATTGCTATAGATGCAGCAAATTCAATTTTTCTCTGTCACTAGTGTACGTGTCCTAAAAAGCCACTTTCTTCTGCCCACTTAAGCTTTTTCTATCATGAACAAAATAAACGGATCTTACATTGAACTAATAACCTTTTTTTTCTTTTTTTTTTTTTGACAGTTCACAGATCTGCAACAAGACATGGTAGCTCTGTGCAGGTATGCTGATTTTTCAGACACAAGAGTATGTCATCAGGAGCTATTTAAGGAATTTTTACACCTGTAATACTTTATGCTTGTATGATCCTTCCAATTTTCCTCTTCCTGTTTTACCAATGCTTGTCTATTTGTTTTTCATTTTTGAAGTTTTAAATGCTGAAGACAAAATTCCAAATTTCATTCACAGAAAATTAATCAGAGCGATGTTCCAAGGTGAATTTTTGATTTAAAATTAAAGATGGGCAATACTAGATTGTAAGTATTCTCTACAAGAAAAGAAGGATCCTTGCCTCAGTAACAGATTGTTGTCGTGATTTGCCCTCTGATAATCTAGGCACATTAATAAAGTTGGTGTTTTCCAAGTAGTTGCAGTGCTGCCTTCTCCAGTCCAGGCAATCATACATCAAACAAGCAATGTGTCCAAACAGCACAGTACCAAATGCAAGCTATGAGAGAAAATCAAATACAAAGGATGAAGTTTGCGTATAAAAAAAGTGACATTTAACTTAGGGATGAGTCATTAGCTCTTTAACCAGCAGATCTACAACTGTTTATAAATTTTTCAAAGGATTTTTTCCTGCACTAATTCAGAATGTTTAATCAAGTTATTCTAAAGCCTCCTCATATTTATTTGCCTTAACACTGCCACATCACAGTATGAACTGTATGTTGCCTAACTGCTTCAGTTGTTATAAAGTCTAACTTGTCTTAACAGTAACTGTTCAAGGTCTGCTATCTTTCAAATGGAACTTAGATTTTTTTATTTTTGGATGGGAAGGTATAGGAGAGGAAACTTAAAGTATTTGGTTTATAAAATATATGTGTGTTTTTACTAGTAATCAAGCTGCAGCATATTTGCAAGGTCAACCATTCCCCTGACCTAGAAAGACAAAAAATAAAACCTCGACCAGGTAATCAATGTCATCTCATATTATTACTTATCTTTCTGTTACCCTTTGAAAACAAAGGGCACCTCAAGAATGGCTCTCTGGAATTCATACTTGTGAATGAAGGAATGTCAGCATACTGCCCAAATGTCCAAAGGGAGAGCACTGTATCTACAAAAGTCTGACAAGGAAAGAGTCATGGTTCTTGAGGTCATGTACTGTGGTTTCCACCAAAGCTTGGGAGGAACAAAAAGAATAATAGCAACTGCTGTTTTAAATGGGAAATGTTTTTACACAAATACCAAAACCCTATTGGAGACCACATGAAACACTCAAGTTTCAGCACCCTTGATGGATGTATTCTTCCCCTCACCCTTGACATTGTGGAAAGGATAAAATTATTATAATTTTTAGACAATTTCTGTCAACAGTTCTTTTCTGAGTGATTATTTCACTTTTGTGAAAGTAGGGCAAGTCTCTTATACTAAGAAGTTTGCCTCAAAAAGGTGGTTAACAACATTGGATGTCCCAATTTTAAGTTTCCTAAAATAAAACACAGTGAAGAACCACAACTGACATTAGGCTCTAAGTACAATACCAGAACCTTAAGCAGTATTAAGCACTCCTCAACTCAGTGCCTGTTTATGGCACTTGAAAACAAGGACCTCAAATCACTGATCAGTTATGCAATAGTTGTCTCAGTTTTCATAACACTTAAAGACCAGAGGAGGTACTTGGGAAAGAAATTCTATTTGTGAAAACAGAATTTTCACTAATATTCTTGCACCTTTGTTTTCCCAATTAAATACTCTTTTGAAGAATGGGTTAGTATAACACCTTCCCATTAATATATTATTTAAAAGGTATCACTAGAGCACATAAAAATTTTAATGAAAATACTGGAGTGTTTCGAATGTGCAGTCTTTTGAATAAAAGATTTTTTACAAAGTCACAAGTAACAAAACCTGGTGTTACTCAATGGAATACAAGCACACTTTAGTGTAATTGCAACTTTATGATTCAATTTGCTAGGTCTCTCCTCTTCTCAGGACAGACACAGATGCTTGTCAAAGCTTTCCAAGTATAACCAACAGTGGCTCTTGAACAAAGAAAATATTTTTGAAAGCATCTTCCTTTCTAAAGATCTCAAATCTGAGATCAGTGACTATTTGCTGTATGCAATACTCTATCATTCTTATTTTAATGTGTAACAATTTGTCAAAAGCCTTTTCCTTCTGTAGATCTTGGACTTCAGAAACACATCAGGCTTGGACTTGGAGACTCTCCAGCAAGTCCACAAGAATAGACTTATTCTACCACTTAATCTATCCACCTATGATTTCAGAACATGTATGCTCCCCATCTGCTTTTTAAAAAATATTCAGATTTTCCTACTTCTTTAGCAGTCATGAAATGATAACTACAATCTGTTGAAACACTTTCAGTGACAGATCATTCTTCCTTTAATTCAGCTATACTGGAAGAATGTAATATATGCTTTAGCCCTAATAAATGATATCCTGTTCCTTTACTTTGTTTTAGCATTTGTATTTTTTACTGCTGCCATTGTAGATATAAAAATACTGGTCTCTTTTACCTAGGCTGGAAACATAAGGAACCTAGGCTTGAAAAAAATTTCTAATGATTCACTTTCTTCTTTAGTGCCAGTAATAGTCCTGACTCAGCATGCTATAATAAGTCAGATCTGTGTTTTAGACAAGAAGAAGTAGTATGGGGTATGCTAAAGGAACATCTTATATCCAAAAGCTTTCTTGCGTTCATTTTAATTTTTTCTCATGTGACTGTTCTGAGAAGCAGTAAGTAGACATGGTGTTATGAGGACAAAAATATAACTGTTGTGTTATTTCATACAGATATCTGGCTGTCTAACAAAATGCAAACTGGGTCTATGTAAAGTTGCTGAATAAATATAAAATCTCAAACTGTTTTAAAACTCTTCTGCTGTGGCCTATAATGTTAAGGAGCTCCAAAGCAGGTATTTTTATTCAAAGGACTCCTTGTGAATGAATGCTGAATAAACTTGTTGGATATGCAGGAAATAATTTTTGTTCAAGATTACAAATATACTAACTACAGTAGTTATGTTTCAGAGAAGACCAAGTTAAAATTCCTGTCATTTCTAAATTGTTCTTAAATGTTACAAGCCCCAAAGCATGCCATGCATTGTGAAAGCAGAAGGTACTGACCAGCATTTCTCTGTCAGACCAATTAGGTGGAAAGTCACTTTCCTTAACGAGGTGATGAAACATGGCAACATCAAAGAGACTTGATCCATGCTGACCACTGTTTAGAACTGGCTTCAGGTATTTCCAAAAGGTTTCCAGGCCTTTGTTAGTTTCATCTTCCTTTCTTTTTTCTGCTTCAACAAGTAAAATTTATAAGTATTAGACAAATCATGGTACAATGTCTCTCTTTAACATAAAGCACAAATCATATTATTAGTCTTCTGTAAGGACTGTTGTAATATTCTCATCCTTAGAGTCTCAGCAAAAATCTGTCACACAACTCTGGGGTTAAAAAATTTGAAGACAATAAGGCCTCAGTAAAACATAGTACTTCTTTCAGAAAAAAAATGAAAACCAAAGGAACTCTGTCCACCTCTCTTCCTCAAACACCAAACCCCTACATCTCTTCTCCCAAATAAAACAACAGCAGTGAATGTTTGAAACCTAGGAAATGTAAAACTATTAGGTTGCAGTCTTATCACAATTTTAAGGTGTGGAAATTTGGGCAAAAAAAGTTTAAAAACAGTATGACTATGAATAGTGAGGCTAGAAGTTGTATGGTTCTCATTTTTCCTTCATAGTAACGATCAGTTTTTGAAGATGCACTATCTACAGTTTTAAAAAATGTACAATCACACTCTGTAATTTAATATCAACCATACTTTTATAGTGTAATTTCATAAGGACAATAAACCTGCAGTGCCTTGCTTTCATTTGCACTTGTGTGCTCAGCACTTCAAAAACCTAAGTATGAAAGCCAAATACTTCACTTGTATAACTCCAATGGCCCCATGGGTTTAAAACAAAACAACTCAGTGAGGCTGTGGACTCTACAAAAAATGATAATGTCCTCCAGATTTTCCAAGGAATACATGCCTCCTTTAGCTGCCATTAGAATTGTTTGCCAATTAACTTACAAAATGGTTTTATCACGATTCAGAAGATCCTATTAAGTGACTCTAGAAACTGGGTAGAAGATTAGAAGATTGGTAAACTCTCTGGCAAAAGATTCTGTAGGTGTAAGATATTTTCATGAGTTCAAGAGAAGACTGAGCAAATACTTAGGAAACAAGCAAACTAAATTCATTGTTTACTAAAGAGACAAAACATATTGAGACAAGGAAAATTCAGTGACTTGGAAACATGGCAGCTTGATGATGTATGTGTTGAGAAGTTTCATGTGTGCTTTATTTTATTACTGTTTCTTTTCCTTCCATTTCCTTTTTTTGTTCTTCTTTGACCATTAGCTAATGAACACTTCTGAAGATGGATCACTAGCTTAGATGGTCCTTTGAACTTAAATTAGTCTATGTTCCTAACAGCTCATGTCAGTCACACGATCATTATTTGTTTTTGTTTTTCATCTGCTCATGAAAGGACAGTACTTCTAATTCGGGACAGTACCACGCCTGTGGTAATGTTTCCCTAACAAAGTCAGTTTTGAAAGCACAGGTAACACTGTAACAGCATTTAGGGGTGCACAGTCAATGGATTAATCTCTGCATTTTTGAATGAAAGGTAAACAGCATGGTGCTAATAACACTATAGCTACACATTCTTGTTTTACACTAGAAGAATAATAACTTTTTACTAATTCTGCCCCATAGTTTAATAATGAAACCGCACAAAAAATGTGTATAACAATTAGGCTTCCCCTTTTAACGAAACATGACACCTTGCCAGGATCAACCATTAGAAGCTCTACCTTCGACCCATCTTCATTCTTTTGCCTGCATTCCTAAGGCTTTTTTTTCTTCAAGTATATTTTTATCCTGTAAACTCTCTCAAAAGAAATGAAAGTTTTAATCGGTAACTCCAAAAGAAGGTGTAGGAGTTGGGAGAACTATCCATACAGAAAAGATCTGGCACAACCCCAAAGAGAAATTGAATTACCTTGGTCTCCAGTAAGAGAAATGAGACAGTACTTAGCAATACACCACATGATTTTGGTAAAATGCCTCTCGCCTCCAAAAAACCCCAACCTGTTATACAACAGTGGAAAAAGAGCATCTAGTATAACTTAATACATTGCATAGTAATTTTGAACTACCACTACAAAAACTGAAATCCTAGAATCACAAGGATATGTCAGTTCACACATTTCCAGTAGAAATGGAGAAAAACAAATTCCATTTGTTAAGACTGGGAGATTGACCTGAGTTCGATTAGCTTTCAGAAGTCGGTTAAAGCATGGTAGTAAAAAAAACCAAATTAGTAGTATCACAGCTAATAAGCGTGATAGGAGGAACAGTAAACTAAACATATGAAAGGGTACTAACAGTGCTTGCCTTGGTAACTTCACAAAATGAAAGCCATTAGCAGATGAAAACACCTGGGCAGGAAATGAACATGAAAGCTGTGGTCCTGCATCCATGATTCAGATGTATTTGTGCTAAGAACAACAGAAACACTGCAATAGAATTGCATTTGGAGCTTAATGGTTTTCCTTCTAAAAGTTTCTCCACACATTATTGAAATGATCAGCCATGATCTGTTTTGTAAACCATTCAACTATGAAATATTCAAACTAATGTCTCCAAGGCACAATTAACTATACCAGTACCATTGCTGACAGGCATTTATCTTAATATAACCTTAAAAGCCTCAAAAGATTAAAAAAATTTCTACTCAGACTTATCCAGTGTTTCATTAACCTCACCTGTGGACAGTTTTTTCTTCCCACATTGCATTTTCTCTATTACAATTTAAACCCTTAATTTTCTATCCTAGACTCTTGCTACTTGAAAACTTTCATCATTTCTTTACTATACCATTCAGTGTTCTCTTCTTAAACTGCAGCACAGCAATTTCATTTTTTAACTCAACAGGAAAAACTTTACAGATCCTTAATAATTTTAGTTTCCATTGTTTGCAATTTTTCTGATTGGCACACGTTTCTTATAAGGTCTTACCTCACTGTTGATTTCCAAGACATTTTTTAGGACATACTCTCCTTTATAAGTTGGAGATGGTATTTGTTTTTTTGAGGGACATAGGGATACTGATGAGTTATGTTCATTTGCACCATTAGCATGACGGCTTGTCTTTCAAATCTGTAGTCTAGTCATATGTTTCTTTACCTCTATTAGGAAATTTAATTATCTGTGTATAAGCGTAGTATATTGTCCATATTAAACAGAACAGTGAGTTTTTTTCCCAGATTACTGTTCTCTATACTGTCAAGAACATTTTGCATTTGAATCACACTCCAGTATTCCAATACCCATGGCAATATTGAATGGTCCTAGACTCAGCACCAATTCCCATAAGTCCACTCCATGCATCCCATTATTTGATAGCAAATTTTAAGTTACTCTACAGAGGCCAAGAATTTTGAATAAGGCTGCACCTACTGTATGTTTACTTTCATCTACATCTACCTTGCTCACCGTGGACCATGTGATCTTTAGTTAAATCCAAATATATGACACTGCTCTGCTCTGATTACTGCTCTGTCAGAAGGTCAGCACTTCATAAAGAAATGAAACTTGTTTGACATGATTTGTTCTTGAACAGTATACACTAGCTGTTACTCATCTCCTCATTATTGTAAGTGGTTAAAAATTATTTCTTTCAGCATTTTTCTAGAAATAGAAATTAAGCAGATTACAGTGCCTTGGCTGTGTTCCTTCCCCTTCTTCCTAACAACTCTTTTTCCACTGTCTCACTTGGTCTTTATGAGTTCTCAGTTGTAAATGAGAGTGGCAAGTAAATCTTCAAGTAGAATACAATTTAAATCAATCTGAATCAGCTGATTTGAAAAGTTCTCTACCTTATGTAAGTAGCACTTAGTTAGTTTACCTATTACTCCACAATTCGAAGCTGAATCTTTCTGCTACCAACATTAATTGTGGTTAGCTATAATCATCACCTGTCTGCAACAGTATTTGTATTGAAAACAGATAAGCCCTCTCCCCACCTCCCAACACATATGACAGCAAGAACTACAAAAAGTCCTCCCAAAACATTAACTCCTATCAGCTTTCTCAGGACCACCTCCTTATAGTTCTTTCTCTCTCCTGAGCAGCAAATATTTTCCTTGGTACACCTCCTGCATTCTGTTTTGTGCCTCAGCATTTCCGATTTTGTGCCAACAGGTTCATAATAAACATATATTCTCATTCATAGTGACCTGAACTATTTCTACCTCTTAAATGCTTCCTTATGCCTGAGGTCCACAAAGAATGCATGGTTTAGCCAAGCTATCTTCTTACTATGTACCCTATACTTTCTTAGTAATGACAAAAACTTGCATTACTACCTCTAACACTACTTACACAAGATAACGCCATCTATATTCACATTTTTTCCCTTTTTAAAAATTTTATTCACAAATGATCTAAGTCTTCCTGATATTACACATAGAAGACAGAGATAACTTTGGAAATATTTGAAGAAACCTGCCCGCGCCCCCAGCAGGTGTTACAAATCAAATGAAAATAAAACAACCCACGCTTTTGGTCTTTGCACTTTCAAGACCTAGTAAGACATTACCTTCACAAGTTCTTACAAACCTATAAGAAGCTGGAAATTATGTCTTCCTCTCATTCTCTTCCCAGACATAATATTGCTCAAACAACAAGATCAAACATGACATTACTTCTTTCAGTCCATCAATAGGTCTATGATTGCCTAAGTCTTAAAGGCTAAATCTACATGACTTGTGTTAGCTCACCTTGGCACCTATGGGGACAAATTCCTTACTGTCACATAGTCTATCTAACCTGTAGCATTTGTCATGAGGCAATATGAATATGTCATTTGGTTAACACAAAAATGATGGAAAGAACAGCATGCTGAGACAATTCAGCATTCACAAAACTCATAGGTAAATGTTTGTATTCATCAGTGGTCAGAATGGCAGTGAGTCACACCATTCCAGCCTTCAGCATTCCAACATAACCAAACTTCATAACTCTCTCTCCTGGCCAATATACATTGCAGGACCCCATTGCTCTCATTTACTGAGCTGCTTGTGCCATCTCAACAATGTCAGAATCCACCACAAGGAATTTCCTAGCGCCACAGAGAAAGTCAATATGCACAGTTATAATTTGAAACATATTTATTAGTCGAAAAACACATGTATGAACAATTGTAGCTACCAACTCAGTTTTCTCACTTACACTTACTTATCACAAGACTCTGACTTGGACTTAAAATATTTCAGGTCAGAAGGAATCTCAATCTCCTGCTCAAAACATGGTCAACAGGAAATTCAGACAATACGCTCTGTATCCAATATGCTCTGATCTGTACCCAGATAAGTCTTGAAAAGCTCCAAAGACAGAGATCCTACAACCTCTACAGGCAATCTGTTGTAATGTTTGACTGTGTTCGGGGCTAAGTCCTGACCCTCCACATCCCCACTTAGATCATGACAGTGTCCAGTTACAGAATTGATTCATTGGTGCTGAAAGAAACCTGTGAGGGTCATCTGGTACAACTCCTCAAGCAGGTTCAACTAGAGCAGACTGCCCAAGACCATGTCCAGATAGCTCTTGAGTACCTCCAAGAATGAAGACTACGCAACCTCTCTGGGCAATCTGTGACAGCATTCAGTCACCTTCACAGTAAACAAGTGCTTCTTTGTCTTCAGGTAAAACTTCACATGTTTCAGTTTTTGCCATCACCTCCTGTTGTGTCACTGAACACCATTGAAAAGAGCCTGGGTTTGTTTTCTTTGCACACTCCTCTCAGGCATTTATACAAACTGATGAGTTCCTTCTGGGCTCTTTCTTCTCCAAGTTAAACATTTTGAACTCTCTCAGCCTCTCCTCATATGAGAAATGCTCCAGCACCTTGAACATATTTGTGGTCATTTGATGGACTCTCCAGTAGCTCTATATCTCTCCTGTGCTTAGGAGCCCAGAAATGGACACAGAACTCCAGGTTTTATAGTCACCAGCACTGAGTATAAAAGAAAGTTTAAATCTCTTCACCTGATGCAGACCTGGATACCATTTGCCTTGTTCGGTACAAGGGCACAGTGCTGGCTCATGTTCAACTTAGTGCCACCATCCCTAAGTCCTTCTTTGCAGACCTCCTTTCAAGCCAGTCAGCCTCCACCATGAACTGGTGCATTCCTCCCCAGATGAAGGACTTTGCCCTTACTGACTTTTATAAGGTTTCTGCCAGTCCATTTCTCCATCCTGTCATGATCCCTCTGAATAACTGCACAACTGTCTGGTGTTTCAGCCACTCCTCCCAGTTCTGTATTACCAGAGTACTTGCTGAGAGAATTCTCACGACTACAATGAAGATGTTGAGTGAGACATATACACTGATCCCCTTAGTTTTCAGACCAACTCAGTGATTGCTCATCCAGATTCTTTCTAAGGAGACAGCACTAAAGGTCTTAATGAAATAAGGGCAGACAATATTCACTGCTCTCTCCTCACCTATCAAGACAGTCATTTTATTGTAGAATGTTATGAGGTTGGTTAAGAATGATTTCTACTAGCAAATCCATGCCAGATGACCAATTTCTTGTCCTTCATGTGCCTGGAAATTGCTCCCAGGATTAGCTGTTCCATCATCTTCCCAGATACTGAGAAGAGTCTGAGTGGCATTTAGATTCCTGAGTCCTCCCTCCTGCCATTTCTGAAGATAGGAGTGACATTTGCTTGCCTCCATTCCTCAGGCACCTCTTCCAATTGCCATGTTTGTTCAAAAGTAACTGGCAGTGGCCTTGCAGTGACATCACAACCAGCTCCTCAGTATGCCTCAGTGCATCCCATCAGTTCCATGGATTTAGACACGTTCAGTTTGCTTAAGTAATCCTTGACTTGATCCACTTCCATCTAGAGTCTTGCTCCAGATGTTCCCTTGTCTCTGGAGCCTGGAATTTCCAAAGACCATTCATGATCACAACCACTTTTTCTTCTTCCAAGATCCTTTAGCCACTCATCATAGGGTGGGTGTTTGCTGGATTGAACAGAGTTTATTAGTGTCTTTCCTGTACTGCAGAGTTTGAAATTCTGTTGTCTTGAGAGCCATCTAACAGGGAATAACCACTTCCCTTAATCTACTGGCTATGCTACTGCAGCTCAGTACAACTGGCCATCACAGAGGACACATTTACATATTGTTATTTACCAGGACCGCAGTTCAAGAGAGATGTTACAGCCTGGGGACAGCTGGGAACAATTACAGAGCATTATTCTGTGGCACATTCTTTTGTGGCTAGGGCCACAGTCCCAAAGTGGTCAGCTGTGCACTTTCCTTGAAATTATCAAATGAGCCAAGTTTTCTCAGCAACGCACCTTCCTAATGATGCACGTAAATATCCATTTCATGAAATGTTGTTCTTTGGTAGCTGCTACAGAAAACTATAGCTGGAAACACTGCCTGCTTAGTCAGCCCCTCTTTCTGCTGTCCACCTTTTGCCCTGGCAAACCATTTGGTTTTGTGATCAACCAAAGGGCAATACCATTTTGTCACTGGCAAACACAGCTGCTCATAGGTAGCATATACAAACACAAGGCATAGAGAGGGAGAAAAACATAGGCAGAATAGTCTTTCCTTGGATATAAAAATATCTCCTCTCTAGACAATTTTTTTTTTTATGACCAGATTACCTTCAGATGAAATTGAAGATTTTCCTTGAAGTTTAGTTTCTTCCAAGTATATCTGCAGTGGCTTGTAATTCTCAGAAGAAATTCGAATTACACTTGAAATGTTAATCCCAAGCTCAGTCATCACGGGCAACAGCTGTAGGTCATGGTAACCCAAAATTATAAAGTAACGATGGGCACCATCATCTGGTTCATCATCTGTTCAAATACAACAAAACCAGATTAGGGCAAGGACATTCAACAGCTAAACGAAATTAATTTTTTTGACTATATAGGTAATGCAAATTAAGGTCTGAGAAACAGTTCTTTTATAACCTCATTGGGAAAATTACATGTAAGTTCCAAAACATTATGTGTATTGGACTGAAGTCTTCTGCACCAAACTACCTAGAACACAGCAGCAAGAATACAAGTCAGAGGTAATAACTGTTTGGAGAAGCACCAGGAGAAAAACTGGAGAAGATGATTATTATCAGAATGTTGTAGCAGCATTTCTGTAATTGTTTCTCTCTAAGGAGTTTAATGTCAGGACATACGCACCTGCTCTACTGGCGGTTTAAACTATCCTATTTCATCCTGTATAAAGCTGGCCATGGAGCAAATACAAAGTTACTGTGTCTTAAATGAGAGATTACATGAGTCGAAGTAATTTCAAAGGATTAGCTGCAGCTATGAGCTGACTCACTGCTGACTGCTCCCTGCCCAACAGGTTTATGTTTGCTAGATTTACTTCCTGTCAAAACCCTCATCAGCTGGTAATAACAACTCACACTAGTCCTTTTAGCTGGCAAAGGGCATATCCAAATTCATGTCAGAGTGTGGAGGAGAAGTTTCATTAAGTGCCTGATCTGTTTGGGCTTATTAGTTGTGTAGAAATATGCATAGCAACATTTCAGTACCGAAGCAAAAGGTTAAGCACTATATAAGTAAAAAGGAGCCCTCTAGAAGCTTGATTCTAGTCTCAGTTAATTGTGTAGTTTTCCTGTATGGTCTATGGAGAAACAGAGGTATTAAGACAGGTATGAAGTGATTTAATCCATCCAGCATAGCTCTTTGCTCTAAGTGTCCAGGAACTGCCTGCTGAAGATCCTGAATCTCTTCATGAACTCTGAAACACACGGAGTTAGTGCAGACTATCCTGAACAAAATGCAGTTTTATACTCTGTTTAGCATTAAGATTCTTTCTTATGCCAACTAACACATTACACATCTAAGTCCTTAGCCACGCCTCAGCTCATGGGACTCATTCATCCAAGGAAATAGAAGAGGCACTCTGGCACTTACATCTGCCTGTGCTCAGGTATACAGGCAGGGCTGCACAAACGCTGCTACCACCTGGAGCAGCAGGCTTTCCGTCATTTGTAACATTCGCTAAACATAAAAGGACATAGAAATTTGAAGAGAGACTGACTGAGGAAGCAGCCACCACGGTCCAGCACATATCCTGCATAAAGTAAAAAATCAAAACCAGAAGAAAAGTAGCCCATTATATTACTGCTAGCAGTGAAACTGAAGTACATAATTCGATGTCTCAGTTACTGCAGGAAGAAAACGCATGCACATATACAATTACCGAACATTAATAATTTCTAACAAAAATCCCAACTGTCTGCACAGTTACTTACAAAGATAGAAAAATTCCAGTGCATATATGCTGAAGACTATGTGCCATTTGAAAATTATGATTATGCTAATAATCCCAACAAATAGATAATAAGCAGTCAGTTCTAATTATCAGTGACTAGTCCATACTCAAAAGGTGAAAGACATCAATGCAAGTAATCTCAAGATTACTCAAAAGCAAAAATATTTAATTTCAAAAAGGTGATATTTTATTAGGATGAACGATGTAATGACTGTTAGCTACCGAAACCACATGCAGACTCTCTTAGAGTTTCAGACATGGTCTTCTTTTATTTTTTATTTTTTTTTCTTGATACAGTTATATTAAAACAAATACAAAGAGGGAAGGTTTAGACTGAATATTACTTTACATTACACCTTCAGATACTGACACAGTTATTCAGAAATCTTTCTGTAAGGAAGGTTTTCTGTTTCGTTACTTTCAGTCCTACATATGCTAAAACATTTTCATGCTGACACGCTACATGTACCTATGTTTTATTTCTTGAACTGCATAATCTATCCTAACACCAAGCAGAACACAGTGCTGTCTTCCAATGCGAAGTGGCAATGCTTTGATATTGCCAAATACATCTTGACTTTTCAACATGGAACAAAGCAAAGTACTCCAAAACTAGGTTGGAAGATGTCTGGCAAGTTCGTCAGGAGTGTATCTGCATTTTTTACATACCAATGTATCTGTCTTTCTCTTCCACTTCTTCCCGTCGTTTCATTTGGGTCTTCTTTTTAACAGAGGCTGGTGCCACTGCCTTTTTCCCTTTACTTTCTTTCTCAGCTGTCTTGTCAGGAGATTTAGCTTTTTCTTTTTGTTGCTGTTCTGCCTGGCAAGATGAATAAAACAAAGTTCTCATTGTAGCCATTGTGCAGAACAAATGTCAGACTGTTGTAAAATTTCAGAGGTTCAATTTTTTTATTTTAATCCTTTTCCCTCTCAGCCACTATAATTTCGGTGTGGTCAAGCTTTCTTGAACACCCTGCTTTATGCTGCTCAAACACGCCACTCAGTTGACTATATTCTTGCTGAATCATTTAGAAGTGCCTTTGATAGATTTTTGAAGCTATTTGCACTGTGAAATGAAGGATTTGGAGGCTTTCATTATTTTCTTCCAAATTTGTTCCACTTTGGACATTTCAAACAAAGCGCTTCTTTGAACTCTAAGCTGGTGAACATACTAAACAGAAGATACAATCACCAGGCCACAAAGCTCACTATCAACTTCACCTGTTGCATCTGCTAATTTTTAGTAATTCTGAAATAAGTAGAGACATTTCTGGACTTGCTAAGATTCTCACCAAGAACACTACTTGACCTTAATACTATAGGAAATAAATGTTTTTCCTTTCTACAACTCTTTCCTTTTCCTATCAATGTTGTATTTTTCCTTCCCTACAAGGATCAGCTTTTTTAGGATTTTCTAATCTTCCATTAGCTTTGCATTCTGTAATTCTGTTATTTTAAGCTTCATATGACAGAATTTTACTACCTCAAACAATTTTCTAATTCAGAGACGCTTCTTTTCTGCATATTAATTTAAATACATAAACCTGTCAATTTAGGACAAGCTTCTATTCCTAATGAAATACAGAAATTTCCTAACGGCTGATTTTTGTTCATTCACATGCTGTTTTAGTTCTGCCAGTCCATTCTACTAATTGTTGCCTATTCTGAAAAAAACCCAACGGACAGACACATTTGCTTTCTGAGAACTGATCTGGTAGTAAAATCCTGGTTTCAGCACATGAATTGCTGGCAATGGAACTTGTACTGTACAAGCTAGTTGGAAAGGATTAAAAAATGTATGGCAGTCAATTTACAGATACAACTCTAAATTAAAAGTCGTTTTCTTCCAATTTTGTACTGCAGAGCACCCTCACAGTCAAAAGACCTCCCAGTTCCTGATGCTGTCCTTCAACTGCTGCTCTCATGTTTGCCTGTCACACTTTGACACAGATATCATTCAGGCGAGGTGACAACTTTTCTAGACTGCTTGGCTAAAACAGAGAAGAAACTGTAAATTCCAGACACTCTTCCACCTTTAATATCAACTATCCTTGGATTATCCAGGGAAATAAAGTTACAAGACTAATCTTGCCAAATCAAATCTAAAGATTCCATTTTAATATTGAAGTGCCCAATCTTTAAAGTTCAAGTTTGATATCTGAGAGAAAAGCCATTTTTTTTTTTGATTTAATACAAACAATCTGCTCCATAGCTTCAGCATCTGAAATTCTTTTCAGACTGAAACACATTTTTTTTCTTACATTCTTCATATATTTCTGTGGCTTACATTATCATTTCCTAATCATTTGACTTCTGTGGGAACAGGACACTATTTTAATTTAATCACCTAGCATTTAATGTTCTTGTAATTGCATGCTATACTTCATCCATCAAGCATGCCCCAAAGTGGAATTGTTGATAAAAAATTTTCAACTATAAAAAATCTAAAACCGTTTTCTTCTGGCATCTTTTACAAGCATATACTGCTTAGGACTCCATGCCATCACAAACTACAGTATAGTTTTTAGTGAATTAACAGGGTAAAACTTATTGCAGCAATGATATGACTTTCTGATAATGGTTTTCACTTACATGCACGTTTGCTGGAAAAGGACTGTTCAGTAAATTGTTGAAACGTACCACTGACAATTCTAAAAGACATTAGAAAGCAACTAGAAGACTGATCTGTGATTCTGTGCAAGCTTGGTGATATTTGTCCCAGAACATGTAAGTAATCTGACTGAGGAAATCTAGGAGCTAGTAGTGACAAGCTTGGAGAACATATGGAAGCAAGTTTTGGGAAGACTGGGAAATGTGGTATTCAGTTCTGAGAAGCAGACTTCAGAATACAGACTATTTTGAAAAAGAGTTCAGAGGGCAGGAACATGCATAATCAAAACCTAGAAACCATGACATAAATTTGGGTTTGTTTAGTTCAATTGTAATAGATTTTTGTAGAATGAAGTTAAGAACTGTGTCCCCATACACAGGGAGAAGTGAAACAGTAAGGGGTTTAAATGAGAATCTGGCTGATAAGATCAGAAACCTTTTCAAACACGGGTATGCTGCAGAGATGGTTCAGCAGTAATACTGATTGCCGTAGAAAAGCAAGAGCACCGCAGTGGAAAATATTAAGAAAAAGTTCAATAAATATCTGCCAGGAATAGTTTATGTAATTACTATTCTGCCTCAGTGTTGGAGGATGAAACAGATAACTTTTCTAAATTCCTTCCAGAGAGGAGATTCTTAACAACAACTTTGTCATAGTGTTGCTCTTCATCTGCCCTTCCTAACAAATAACAACATCTCCTACCTGTACTTCAGCAGAGATATATTCAGCTGAAGCCAGTTTGTAGCTCTATTTTCTATTGGACCTAAGACTCAGCTAAACTATTGCTAACTCTCACGCTAGCAAAGAGTTCTTGCACGGTATTTTTTATTTTCTCTTTTTTTTTTTTTTTCACTTTCTCACTGGCATTTGAGTAGTTGAGAGCTTCATCCACAAAATCTAACTTACTTAGAAAGATATTTCTAGTCACGTTTCTCTTCACTTACAGTTCTAGGAAGCCAAACATGAGAAAAACCCATGAATTTATTGAAACAACACTAGAATAGAAGTGCCTTCAGAAACTTAAGTAAACATCCTCCCTAAGGCATACTATTGTACCTTTTCAGCTTCTCTTCTCTGAAGGTCCTTCTGTTTGAGACAAAGCAGGTGAAATTTCAACAGCTTTCCAGTTAGTGTAACAGGAATTTCTGCACCCTTGTCCAGAATGGCTTTGGCTAGTTCTATCACCTGCAGAATGAAAAAAAACCCCACAACAAAACTATTACTCATATAGTTTTAATACCGCATTTGACATTTGAATGCTGAAATGAGGAAGTGCTATCTCACATTGTACAATGCGTGAGTCAAAATGGCCACATTTCCAGAAAAACAGGAAGATGCATATCTATTCTTTGGTTCTGAAGACCTCAAATGAAGTTTTATCTGCTATGAGACAAAACTAGAATGAAAACTTCTATGATTTATGCAAAAGTCAACAAGCACAGAGTTCTCACAGGAAAACGTGATTTTTTTTTTTTTTAGGTTTTAAACAAAGAAGCAACGTTAAGCAACTACTTACTATAAAGTAAGAAATTAAAAAGCATGTAACATATAGGAAATCAAGGGGAATTGTTTGGAGTACTGCTTCTGAAGTGACTAGTGTCTGAGGCACTAGCCCTGAATGTAAGATAAAAACCCCTTGAAGAGAATTTGAGAGGGTCTGGCTTGGTGAAAACACACCCCCTCCCTGTGTAATTCTGATTCCATTGGTATGCAGCCTAATTGGGGTGAAATAAGGCTATTGAGTTTTCTTAGGGTGATGACAGCAGCGGGAACATACAGCTGCATTGTCCAGATGTGTGGCATTGACAGGCTGTTTTATGACTATGTTTTTTACAGCTTGTTTCCACTAAATTTCATACAACTTACTAACATCTGGGCCGTTTTCCTTGGAGCCTCATAACCACTTTATTTACTGCGAAAAAAATAAAATAACATAAAAATACCATAAAAAGTTGTTATATGTTTCTTTTCACTTGTGCTGTCTCTGTAATAAAGTTCACCTATGTAGGAAGCGCTGTTGAGGAATAATATAACCATAATATTTTCCTACTTTTGTTTTTAAGCAACCATCAGTTTTATTTATAACCATGGGCTGAATTAGGTGTTACTCAAATGTTCTGACATGTTTCTCTTTTCCCCTCTTGGAGCAATTACAGTTGGGCACATATGGTGTCAATTTTGCTTGCTAACATTCAGACAATGAAGGTGCATACTGCATCTCACTGAACTGTGTCTTGTCTAGTGCAAACATCACCATTAGCTCTGAGTTTTCATAGCTTCTTGCCTAGTTTAGAAATTTTCACTTCTGAAGTAAAACTTAGGTAAGCAAACATAGCCACTTACAATGCCGCTCTGAATAAAGCAAAGCCAAAATCTACTATAACCTGAATTATTGCTTCACACAATTGAAAGCAAAATAGAGAAAAAGAAGTATTTTAAAACTCTTGACTTTTTTTCTGAATTGTATAACAGAGAGACAAACCAAAACATATCCATTTAAAAACTCTTCCAAAATAATCCTGCCCTTCCAATACAAATAAACCTGATGATCTCCTTAACATATACAAAGGAAGATACTTCATGATTAAGATCAGTTATGTTTCATATTCCAAGTATGACCACTTACTGCTCACTACCTCAACAGAAAGCTTCTGGAAAGACCCATTGACTTTAGAGTCATGGCAGAAAATCAAGGATTTATTAAGAACAAGACTTAAAAATTCCCACAGACTGTAGGCACACTAGAAACTACTAGTCATTCCAACAAAAAATAGTCATTCAGAACTAACCATACAAATCTGTGCTCTGAAAGAAAGAGACTTTGAGGAAATACCATAATAATTTTCCTCAGAGAAAAAAAATTCTCATACAGGTTTCATTTGCAGAATTTAAGTTAAGAGCTTATGGAAAGCGATGCTTCTCAGTGGCCTAATGTAGATGTGTTGCACATTTCTTGAAACACAATAGAGGGGAAATGGAAGGATCCTGGAAGAATTCCTGAAAGTGCATATATAGTAAGCTGGCTTGATGGCAGTTGCTGATTTATTGTTCATGGAAGAAGAAAAAAGTGCTTAGATTCATAAAATCCATTCTTCATGAGCAGTTCAAAGCATTTTACCAGCCAAAAGCAATGCATCATGATTATTCCTCTTTTGTAGATAGAGAATTGAGAAATAAGGAGACTTGACCAAGCCCTGTGGTGAGCTGGACAACCCTTGAGTGGGTAGGAAGGATGAATTTTCTTATGTGAGGAGAATAAACCAAACTATTTAACAGGAGTATATTCCTCAACTGTAGAGAGAGGTCAGACAAATAAGACAAAGAAAAAATGAGCACACTACATTTGTCAATACAATGAAAGCACATAGCTTTTCATGCAGAAATGTAAAATCTCTCTTACATAAAGAAATTAAAAACAATCCTTCATCCCTGCTAAAGACAGAATATAGCTCAATCCATGCATGGTAGATAAAAGAAATTAAATTTATTGCACATCCATATTTACTTCATCTGTGATCCTGTGAGTTATGTAGACACCTGGCATAAACAATTAAGAATCTACAGAGCCTCAATTAAAAAAAAAACGGCTGAAGACAAAGATTTGGTAGGAATACAGATGGAAGTTTTTTGGATACTATGAAGTGTGCTCATTACGGATTGGCTACACTTCATCCCACCAGTGACGACGTTTTTCTTATGTGAAAAACCATGGAAACTTGGATGGACAAACTCAGTTAAGTAGGGCCTCTTTTCCTTTAAAGGAAGAGGAAACTCAGCATTCCTCACACAGCAGGGGTCACACTGGTGAAGTGCAGAAAGGCTTCAGTGATGCAGTATTTGATCTCGTATGGTGGCAGTATGAACCACGCAGAGATTTAGCTGCCTGGTGCAAAGGGCATGTATTTCCAGCTACTCAAACACCACATGAGTGCTTGTAGGTGACACTATACTATTGGCAGATGTCAGCACCGCTAAGATAGGAGATAGGTCTTAAAAGTTAGGGAAACATTTAAAGCCAGAGTCTTTATGTTATCTGTCTCTGAAATGCCACTTTTTTTCAATATACTGAACCATTGGGGCTGATAAATCACAATCAGAAAGTCTTTCAAAAAGATAAATTACATTATTAACTTTCACAGCTTTATTACTCCCTGGAAGTGGTAACACTGCTTGCTATGGACAGTGGTCATTCCACTCCTTAGTGTAGCTCTCCCCCATCCAGGGTGAGCTTTCTATAGCCCTGTCTTCTCTCTTGTTCTTGAAACTGTAAGAAATCCAGACCATCACATATACCTCAGACTCACACAATACTTCCCAAAAGAAACATAACGGTTCCTAGAAGAACTCCTCAGAAAGTAAATTCTCTTAGTAGTTGACACAGTTTAAGTCAATTTGAAGCAGACCAGTCATTTGACACGAGAGAATGTGGATTATAGAACCAAGTTGTTAATTACTGTTCAGATGTATTTTCCTGAAGAGAATAATAAAAGCGGGGAGGAAAAAACTGATCTTATTACAATTTGCCATAAGAATTGCGAATCTTTCACAAGCAAATTTCAAGACAGACTAGAGAAAAAAAGCTGCATGAGTCATACTGATAATTCTGTTTGTCCAAAGAAGACATTTTTACACATACTATTAAATACTTCTGAATCTGATGATGTCATTTCATAGACTATAGCATACTATGATCAATTATTCTGAAAGAATACCAGTAAGGGTCTGAGTAACTGAAACAGTTTTTTTTGTTTTTTTTTTTTTTTTTTTTCAAAACACACCGACAGTGTGTTCTGACAATTCAGTTTCTAATATCAGATCATTCACCTAATTTAATTTTATCCCTTGGAACCTCTTCCTACCTACAGTACAAGCAGGACATTTGCTTAATCATTATCCTTCTCTGGTGAAGTAATGATTTTCAATTCACACAGAGCTTAAGGACTCACATAAATCAGTAAATCAACTGCGTATCTGAACACAGCTCCATATAGAGTTTATTTATCCACAAGGTAGACTGTAAAACTTAAGCAAAGCTTAATGAATCGTCTTTGTTATTCAATGAAGATTATACCAGTATGTATTCCAGAGAACGAAAAACATTAAAACTGGATTTGATGACTCTTTCTACTCCACAGTGTCCTTTTTAAAAAAAACTACTAATATTAAGCAGTACTGAGCAATATGAATGCTGTTCATGTTCTATAATATCTCCCTTATTATTGTGAGAATATTTTTCAGAGCAACAGCAATGGCTGCTTGTACGCTGGAAAAATAACTTCTCACTCACATGAGTGAGTCTGTTTTTTTGCCAAAACAAAACACAGCTTGATCTGGTTAGCAGAAACCTATTAGAAATACTCATTGTAAGAAGGTCTGTTCTCTAAACCTCTCTCTACAGAAAATGTGCAACCTGAGGGGATATCTTAACTGTTTTAATCTCAGCAGTTCAGAATGAGAACTTTTTAACACATGTACAGCGTTATTTTTCTTAGCGTTACTTAGTACTGCTTTATGTTTCTTAGAGTTAGTATCAGAATAATATTTTAATGAAAATAAAAATGGTGAAATAACCTCGTTTAAGTAAATGTAAGTAAATAAATTTAAGTAAAAATGAGAAAATACAGTACATAAAATTTCAGAGGTCTTTCCACCTTGGCTTTATTGAAGAGCTCATACAGGACCTTTCACCATCTATGACATGTATCTCCTGGTGCTTCCTGACAACTAACTGCTACCAAAAACCAAACTGCTTTAAGGGAAGTCAAAATACTGTACAAATATCCAGTGATTTGAAAGATCAGGTATTAGCATTGCTATTTCAGGAAGGAGGAGTTTTATTCATAGGGAAGGTTTTCTCATGCAACACATCAGATATCTGATTTTTTTTAACACTTTGTTTTGGGGGCAATTTAAGTGATTTCTGAAGAACTCCTACAGAACCCAGACATTTTTAAAAAGAGAAGACAGGCCAGTCTGCTGTGATCTGCGTTCAGATGAAAAGATATATTGCTACAATCAAATAGTAAAATGATTACATTTCAATGGTATGAATCCACCCAGCAAATCTTTCCATTATAGAGTAGAATATTTTATGATTCTGAGAATTGTCTCCAGTAATTTCAGCCAATTGAATTCACACAATGAACATTGCAAAGTTAAAGGATTTAGTCACGCTTCTCTAACATTGCATCTGGCTAAGAAGAGAACCCAATCAGAAGTGCAACAAAAAGATTTAAGAAGCAAAGTTGCCTCATGAACCCTTTTGCTGACAGGACACATCCAGCTACATCTTGCCAGAGTTTTTCAAGCCTCTTGGAACCTCAGAACTCTTGGGACAGAAGTCCCAATGGTCTTGTAGGGTTGGCACCACAAAATCAGGCACAATCCTTTCACCTTGGTCTAGGTTTGCAACAAGGCTTTGGGCTTTATTTTTGGTGTGTGTGGCCTTTTTCCCCTTCCCTTCCCTTCCCTTCCCTTCCCTTCCCTTCCCTTCCCTTCCCTTACCAAACCTT